>JAAIXJ010000051.1:0-570769 GCA_013403705.1 Heliconius hermathena
GCCTACCCTGCTTTATACGAGATACAGCGTAAAGCTAAAAAACAATATGTATATACAAAAGGTAGGTATTATACTGCTAACCCCATAATCTGTATAATCCGTAATTTACATATAAAAATAAAAAAACCATACAAAAAGAGGCTACTGCATAAAGAATAAGATAAAGATTTGGAAGTAGTTAAGACAACGCGAAAGGGTAAAGTTCCAAAATCGTATTAAAGTTTTCCCAGCACCATATTTCAACTAAAACAAGAAAGCGAGGATTCAACCTCAATATGTGCTCAAGGTGTAGGCATTCAGTGAAGCGAAGTTAAAGGAGCAAACTTTGCGATTCGCCCCCGGGGCCGATCCAACTTCTCTGTTGCAATAAATAAGGATTTTAGCGACAAATTACCACCCAAAAGTGTTTCCCCTTACTGGGAAAGTTTATAACTACTGCAAATAGAATACGTTCAACTTACGCTTATATGTTAATAACAACTTGGCTAACAGGAGGCATCACGTTGGACTTCGAGGATATATTTATTAATAAAAATTGTAAGTTACTTTATGTGAAAATCATATCATATCAGGACCTCAATATGAAGACTATTTTGAAATAAGCCAAATTTATTGTTTTGCTATAATTTTATTATTTTGTCTCATTCAATATTAACGGAATTGCAAAAACAAGTTTTTTGGTATTTAAATTCAAAAAGGAAATTTAAAACCCACTGTCTGTGTTATGATCTTTTTTTTCTATATACCATCATATATATGTATATTGTATTCTAAATTTAAAGCTTGCTTCTATGTCTATGGCTAGTTAGAATGTTGATATTTTAATTTTAAATTGAAATTAATTGAATTAGGAATACTAAGATATAAATCTTCAGCTACTGGTTGGAATTTAATGAAATTTGGAACAAACCGAGTTTATACAATACCTGCTTGGTTTCTAAAAATCCAGGCTATCCACAAAGATTTGATGGGTTCGAAAATGCTCAAGAAAACCCTGAGCTCAAGAAAAGGATGATACGGCCGTGCCGCTTTTCTTCTCGATTTGGTGGGGCACTGCTGTGTCGCCAGACATATTACCTAAATAAAACTATCTTAATATTGAGTGACTGACAGTCAACGTACAGTTCAAAAACAATTCAAAGGACGTAGATTTCTTGGGGAATATATAGGGTCAATAAAGAAGATTTTCACAAATTCCTATGAGAGTAGAAACAAAAGAGATTTTATCTTTCTTAGACAAATACAGTTACCACCTGCAATTCCTTAATAAATACTTAATTCTTAGCAAGGAGATTTAATGCATACTAATATAGAATTAAATTCTGCATTCTAACCATTAAAAACAATAAGAAATTTACTATATACAAAACAAATAAATTTTCCAAAATAGCTTTGTTTTAGCAAGCATAATAAAGACATTTTCCAGGGTGATAGAGCGTCCGATATCTTATTACAGCGGGCTTGTAAACTGACGAAACGCTCCTCGAATCACTGCCTTTATAGTCTGTGCTGTGATATTCACCTTCTACAATGAGATTTTTTTCAGTCCCAAAATATATCTTAAAAGTTCTATATTAGAGCTCTAAATACTTTGAATATTCGTACAGGCATTATAGGCTGATATAGGCAGATTTTTTGTCGACTGCGATGGATAAATCGTAGTAACGGAAGGGGACTTGATTGAAAAGACCGTTAAACAGGAAAGAGGATTTAAAAGGTTTTTAAGAAACTAGGCTTAAAGTCTGTCTTATACATTGACTAAGTGGCACTATACTAATTTTTTTTTAATTCTACCTGATATTGAAATAAAATACGTGTTTTTGACAGTCAGGCATACAAACATTGTTTTTAGTTTGATAATTGATATAATTCCTAACACCGAATAGATACTAATTAAATGGAAAATCCTCTAAAATAATGCAAATTTTAACAATAAGTTTTTAGTTTCAATGAAGTGAAGTGTGACGACAGTATCTACACGGAAAAGGAATGTCTCAACACTAGGTTCCCAGGTACCCTCTGCCTACCCTGCAATGTGCATGATACAGCGTGATGCTGAAAAATAATATAAAAAAATATCTATTACTTAATAATAAGAGTTATTTAATGTGTTCGATTTTTTTTTACTTATTACTGGCTAATAAAAACAATTTTATCTTCTATATAATATACTTTTTTTTTTATTTATTTCAATTTTGAATTTACACAAGTAAATTCAAAACTGAAATAAATACACATTACTACATTTATTTCTGTAATAACAAAATGCAGCGGTAGTGTACAATAAATATTTAATACCATTATCTATGAAGAAATTATAGTTGCAATCCGACATGCTACAAAAATGTCGAATTGTTGTTAATTTTAAGTTTTTTACTGCAAAAAGAGTTGCTCACGCCAAATTTACAAAAAGATACCGTTACCGTTCATATAATATAAGTATTTTGAATAACATGATTACTTTTAAAACGTTAAATCCCTTTAAAAACTCAAAAATATTATACTAAAAAAAAGCTACTAGTGATATTTTAAATTTGCTAACTTAAACGGATCACTCTCATATTAATTGCCAATCGGTGATCCGAGTTTATTACAATCACCAAGTCATAGTATTCTGTCGGTATGGCGACCGATTAACTTATAGTAAACTGTTTTTATGATTTTTAAATGGATTTATTAAGTGTTTATCGTTAAGGCCAGCGCAGGGACACAAACGTGTGACTGTAAACGCGACAGGTTTTGGGTTCAATCCCCATTGGATGAAATGAAATATTTAATATTTTAATTTCTTCGCTCTGGTGTGGAATTGAGTCTCCAGGATTCGGTGAAAAAAAAGCGAAGTGTCTTAACACTAAGCTCCCTATGCCTACCCTGCTATATGCAGGATAAAGCGTAAAGCTGAAAAAAAAAAGAAAAAAACCAGCCTGCTAACAGCTTATTAAGCAAATTATCAGGAGAGACGAAAATCGTTTAGATGTTTAAAAAAATAATCTGTTAGTCCTAATATACTATTGGGCTTGTTTTTAGGGTTCCGTACCTTTTAAGGAAAAAAGGAACCCTTATTAGATCACTTTATTGTCTGTCCGTCTGTCAGTCTGTCTGTCAGGATCCTTTATTTCTGGAACGCTTGGAGATATCGAGTTGAAATTAAAACCATATACTCAGATCTACGGTCCCTTGATTTTCTGAAAATATCTCTACATTTTCTTTAAAAAATGATATCTCCATTTATATCGCAAAAATGTGTATTTCGGCACTATAAATGGAATCAAAATTAATAGTGTACTTCCGGTTGACCTACAATTATGAAATTTGGCAGCTACCATCTACAGGTAGTACTAGGCTAGGAAAAATCAGAAAACTATACATTTATAGTCAATCAAATCAATCAACAAATCCTAAAAAACAACAGCCATAAAAGGGGGACAACATTTTATATTAAAGCCGCTAGCTAGTTCAAGTGAGTATCGAAGGTATCAGATGAAGGGCTCTGGCTAAGCTAAGCTTGAATGTCAGGAAAAGCTCGAGACCTCTAATTATTGCACGGAACCCTCGATCGGCGAGCCCAATTTGTCCGGTTTTTATTTTTGTTTTTAGTTTTATACAGTCGGGTTTTTAGTTTTTAATAATTACCTTTTTATTGGTATTACTATACAATAACCGTGATATATATATTTTTAAAAAGGTTAAAATCCTAGTGAGCCCTTAAGGACTTTGATACCCATATTGCAGTATTCGAAAAAAAAAACATTTTTTCAATAAGTATAATAGCGTCGCATCGCCGCCATGTTTATTTTTTTTTTACTTATCTAAGGACACTTGAGCTGCTAAGACGAATCTAACGATACCTCAATTATGTAAATCCGTTCAGTTCTTTGATTTTTAGTTTACATAAATTAAATAAAAGTAATCGCGAAATTGCCACAATATTTAAAAAATATCTCGAAGAACCTCAATGTGAAAAAATTCAAATATGTATTGACACTAACAGTTATGATAACAAAATGCAGACCGAACCTCCCTGTAAGAATGACTAACAGTGAAGGTAATTTTATAGTTTTTGACCAGCCGATACAACCAAAAACTAACTGCACCAGAAATTGCTGCCGCATAATTTAACAAATCCAGAAAAAAATCCGTTAGTACTTCCATTGTCACAAGGCAGCTCATGGAACTAGTCTTTCAAGAATAATAGCGGTAAAAAACCACTTCATAGACGTCAAAATAAGATAAAAAGGCTCCAATAGGCTCATGAACACCAAACTTGAACACATGACGAGTGGAAATCTGTATCACTGTACAGATTACAGAGTGATGAGTCAAAATTCGAAATTTTTGGTACGCAGAAATTCAAAACTACGGATGATAATTGCTTATATAATGCCTACAGTAAAACATGGAGGAGGCTCTGTGATGTTTTAGGGCTATTTTGCTGGAAAAACAACTAGTGATGTAATAAAAATTAGTGAAAAACATTCCAAGACAATCCTTGAAAATATTTTTAAAATATTTATTTTAAAATATCCCAAAACAACCGAATCTAAGGTAGAAATTAGAACTAGAACTAGATATAACCAAATTAATTCTATTTCAAAATTAAATATATTGTTCTATTTGTGGCTATTAGTTGTTTTTTCATGAATTAGTTTAAATACCATATGCTATAGACTAATTTGATAGTGTAGACAATGCCTATTAAATATTTGTAATGGCAATACAAGAAAATGCGTCATCAATAGCCAGCTGCTCATTCTCTATAGTTGTCAAACTGTATTCTTTGCGGCTGCGGTGTATTGTGACCGCAAAAAATCCATTGATTCTAATAAGACAAGTATTTATTATCCCGAAACATCATGGGAGACTCCCTTGACGGGAGTGAAAACGCTCCCGAAGCGCAGAATATAGTAGTCGTTGATTTCCAAGATTTTGCAAATTACTTGCGTCGTGCTGCAACGGTACTTTTGCCGGAGGATGACATCGTTCCACCAACTCTCACCGCGGCACTTGACGATAAAGTAAATCAAGATTGCATAAAAAAGTTTATTTCTGATCCACAAGTATCATCATTATACGTCCAACGTTTCTCGTTGAAAGGTACGCTATGATATCATAAAATCTATTTCATATATCTGTTTTATGCATTGACGCATTATGCAAATGTCCTACTACCTTCTATTGATTATATATATGAGTAATTGGAAATTAATTTTCAAAAGTAATCTAATCAATTCTAAACCTAATTATGTTATAGGCGACAAAAGTTTTATACAATTTTAATATTACTATACATCCCTTTCTTAAATCCGGTTCTAAAAGGATTTAGTATTCTATACCGCTTGTATAGGAACACAAGTCCGGCACATAGATGGCCCTTTTATTTATATTATTTATTCTACTTCAACTAATTCTTATAATTTAAATTTTACTTTTTTTATATATTACGATATACTACAGTGGAGACTCCATTATCTGGCCCTTAGTTGTATAGATTTTGGAATCTCAGGTTATCAACTGGATGGAACATGTAGACATGACATATTTAATTAAAGACAAACTAAAAAAACTAAGGAACACCAAATATTTAATAACTATATATGTAAACACAACCATACTTTAAGTATATATTTTATATTAACTCCAATATTTTTCCAAATCTTTTTTTCATACTTTCATTTACAAAGATTTTTTTTGTCTTATCTGAATACTTAAGCACAAAAAATTGTCTGCTTAAACAATATTCCACTATACTTTACAAACATATAACTATATGCCAACAGAAGATGACAATGAGCAGCCAACTGAAGGTGAAGAAGAAAAAGAGGCAGTCTCTTACCAAATTAGTAATGAGGCAAGTGAACTATGGCTCACTCATAAATATTTCTTTTATTTTCCAAATATGTTATTAAACTTAAATTTTACTTTTTCTACAATAATTGTATTAATTTATATAGGTGCACTTCACATCACCAAGAGTAGCGGCATTTGTCTGCATCAAGCGTGGTATTGTGATTGAAGCTGACAAATCTATCCATAGTCAGCTACGCCTCATCAACTTATCAGATGGCTCTCCTTATGAAACCCTTCATGCTTTCATCAGCAAGACCATGGCTCCATTCTTCAAGAGTTATGTTAAAGAAAGTGGTAGAGCAGACAGGTTAGTTTTCACTACAATAATAAAAGTAAAAACCAAATATATTTCAATTTATTATAAAATAATAATAAGCATTCAAGATTATTATTATTTTTATCACATAAACTTATTTCAAACCTTATTCACAGGGATGGAGATAAAATGGCACCATCGGTTGAGAAGAAGATTGCTGAGCTTGAAATGGGCTTGCTACATCTACAACAAAATATTGATATTCCTGAGATAACACTACCTGTACATCAATCTGTGGCTGCTGTCATTAAAAGGTTAAACAATATAGTTATATACCTAATATGTTTGAACACTTATTATATTTCAGTCCCTATGTATAAACAGAAGTATGAAAAGATGCTTGCAGGAGAGCAGAATAAAAATAAAATAAAACTATCAATAAATATCTAGTATAGTTATACTATATTATGTTAATATTTTTTATTTTTTAAGAGCAACATAAACCTTCCTATTCTCCCATAAATTTTCTCTTTTGACATGTCCATTTGTACATAGGGAATTAAAAAAACTAAAACAAATTATTTAGATTTTTTTCATTATATTTTTTTTTCAGAGCTGCTGATGAAGGTCGCAAACCTCGTGTAGCAGACTTTGGGGATAAAGTAGAAGATTCAACATTCCTTAACCAACTTCAAAATGGAGTTAATCGCTGGATTAAAGAGATCCAAAAGGTTTGTTATTTTTTTTATTATTATTATATCCTGACCATTTTAAAATTAAACAAACTATGAATCTTATTAATCAATAATTTGACAGGTGACCAAACTAGACCGTGATCCATCCAATGGTACAGCTTTGCAAGAAATATCTTTTTGGCTGAACCTTGAAAGAGCCCTCCATCGCATTCAAGAGAAAAGAGAAAGTATTGAGGTCAGCATTTTTACTTATTAGTAATATTTTTCATTGTGTTTTACTTTTTTAATATAATTTTTTATACCAATTTAATGCTTTAACCCACATATAGCAGGTTATACAGAAAAAACCAAGTCAAGTCACTAGGTTCATTGCAAATTGAGTGGTGGAAAATAATTATTTCCTGAACAGTAATTAACATGATTGTTTACACTGAAACAAAGAGATGAAATATCTTTATTAAATTTTATTTTTCTTTAAAGGTTGCCTTAACTTTGGACATTTTAAAATATGGTAAAAGATTCCATGCTACAGTATCATTTGATACTGACACAGGTCTCAAGCAAGCACTTGCTACAGTTTCTGATTACAATCCTCTCATGAAAGACTTTCCCATCAATGATCTACTCAGTGCCACTGAGTTAGAAAGGATTAGGTAAGGCCAAATATTTTTTATGTTAATAAAATTGAAGCTTGATATATAGTACTATTTATATAAACACAATAAAAATAGGTGGTTGATATTAGTTTGTTTTACTTTATAAATACTAGCTTTTATTACCTGTTTTATATTAGATTGAAATTTTTTGGCTCAAAGCTGTATTCAGCATGTAGGTTAGACATAGTGGACTATGTAGAGCAGTGTTTCCCAACCTTTTTTGCCATGCCCCACCTTAACCTTTCTAAAATTTTTAATGCCCCCCTATTATGTTAATAATTATGTATGTTAAAAATATGTGTTAAAAAATTTTATGCATATTTTTAAATATTAGTTCACTTAAGAAACAAAATGATAGGTTCTAGGAAGAGATCACTATTCAATTGGTAACTAAACATAGTAAGTAAAATTTCAAATCATATAATGAAAAACTGATTTCTTCTTCATTTTCACTGTGACAGCCTCGCTAGTACCTGCCATTCTGTGTATCTCTTCATTGCGGATTCGATCAGCTAAGCTGACTCCGCATATCCTCCGAAGAGATCGCATCTCAACAGCATTCATCTTTTTTTCATTCTTCTTCTGTAACACCAACGTTTCGCTGCCGTATAACAGTGTCGGTACCAAAACTCCAGTATTCAGCGGAAAGTGGGGAAAGGAGTGTCTTAGCGCTATATTCCTTCTGTCTACCCTGCTGCGGGATACAGCGTGAAACTGATTTGAGTTTTATATATTTTAATAATAAATAATAATTCACTCTTTTGAGTGGGGATCGAACCTACAACCATCGCGTTACAGTCATTCTCTTGTGTCCCTACGCAACGATGGACTCTAAATTATAATTAAAATATATGGTAAAATTAATTTATTGTGACAAAGTTATGCTTTTAAAATCAAAATGATATCAAATACTTATCAATTATATGTATACAATATATATTATGAATATTATATCAACTATTACAACAGTTTTGACGGACACTTATTTCAAATGAACACCAACTGAATGATGTAAAACACTACGTACGTTGCGACGGGCCCGAGCTCTACTTGAAGACTCCAATCACCCAGTTGATATTTTGATCTCATCAAACGAAATGATACCTAATAATTACTTACGGCAATTATTTAAGATTTTGCCTTTTTTTGTTAAATTTGAAGTGACAGAGTTAAAGTTGTATCGAGTTCATTTTTGAATAGCCCCCCTTAAATATCAAATTGGCCCCCAGTGTAGCAACCAAATGAAAGTAATTTCCCCACGTGAGAATCGAATTTACGACCATCATTTTTACAATCGCCATGTCGCTGCGCTGCTACAGCTTCATTTCTTTTGATTATTATTATTATAAATTAAACATATTTCTTAATATTTTTTGTAGATTGGCAGTTCAGCAAATATTTTCTCATCTCCGTAAAATTCGATCCACCAAATATCCTATTCAGCGTGGCTTGAGACTTGTAGAAGCTATATCACGTGACCTCGGGCAACAACTTTTAAAGGTATTTAAAATTTTTATTATTTAATCATATTCTAAATTTGAATTACAAATTTTAATTAAAAAGTATGGGGTCGAAGATTTGACATGTTATCTATTTATTTATATATATTTACCTATTTAGTGCATTTACTTACGATTTTTCTTCATTATATAAACCCATAAAGATAAGTCCAAGTGAACAGATGGAAGTCGAACAGGTTCTTTCGACTCAGCAACACACTAGGAAAAAGTCGTGCTTTGGGTATAAGAGACCACATGCCACACCCACTAAAAGTCTTAAAATTTGACTAAAGCAATGAACGTGTAAATAATTATATTTTAATATTTTTAGGTACTTGGAACTCGTCGTCTGATGCACATACCTTTTGAGGACTTTGAACGTGTGATGACTCAGTGCTTTGAAGTGTTCTCTTGCTGGGATGATGAATATGAGAAACTACAAGGTCTACTGAGGTACTTGAATTGTTTTATTTATGAAAGCATTTACAGATTTCTGCATATTATTTTACCAACTTGATATTTATTTTTATGGTCGATTTGTTTCTATTTTTATTCAGCATTTCCCGCATGGTAGTTCGGTGTGTGACTTAAATTTTTGATTATATTAAATGGCGAAAGTCAAAGCCGCACTTATATATTTACACATAATATGATAATCACAAACAAAAAAACTTCCAGAGATATAGTAAAAAAGAAACGAGATGAACATCTCAAAATGGTATGGCGTGTGTCGCCATCCCACAAGCGATTGCAAGCGCGTATGGAACACATGAGACGCTTCCGACGACACCATGAGCAGCTACGGACTGTTATGTTAAGGGTATGAGTGCCAACATATAACAAATTTTATAATATGTTGTATCGATCATTCCAGTGCATACTCTACATTTTATACAATATATATCTTTGTAGCTTTAAAACTTTTTTTAATAATAAATTAACTCGATATACATGTTACAAAATTAATTAAACTTATTTTAAGCTTCTAATAGATATTATTTTCGTTTTATTCTTATTATTTAGACTAACACATTTGTACATATAAATAATTGTTTAATTTTTACTCCAATAATAGAAATACCAAAAAATGTTATCATACTTATTCTTAAATATACAATAACTAAAAAAATGATAACACAGGTGCTCCGCCCCCGCGCCGCAGCTACAACGGAGACGGGAGCGGCGGGCGAACCCGCTCAGCCGCACTCGCTCACCATGGATGCCGCCGATGCTAATGCTATTGCTGAGGTAATGTATTTATTTGATATCTTTGATAGCATTAGCATGTATATTATACTTATAATAATCAAAAAAAAAAAATCAGCTTCACGCTTTATCCCGCACACAGCAGGGTAGGCAGAGGGAACCCAGTGTTAAGACACTCCGTTCCCCACTTTCTGCCGAATTCTGGAGGCATTGAGTGTTGNCTTATAATAATACCGTCAGAATTTGAAATATAAAAGTTATACTTTTATATAATATAAAAAAATATCTAAATTATTTTTATCTTATGCATTTGATCAAGGATCAAGTGTAGCACATGCTGGATATATGGTTCATTGTGGTAAAATTATCAAAGTTTTTATTCAGATTTACGCTGCCCCAAGTAGCTGGGTAGGCAGAGGGAATCTTGTGTTTAAGACATTCCGCTCCTCATTTTCCAGTGAATTTTGGAGGCATTGCGTATTGAGTAGTGGAACTCAACAAAATATTAAATAATTCATTTCCTCGAGTGGGAATCGAACCCACATCTGTCGCGTTTATAATCACACGCTTCTGCCCTTGCGCCACGATTAGCCTTTTAATCATTTTGTCTCCAATAACGATATTTAAATTAAATTGTACAAATTAAATTTTGCGTTATTTACTTAATTAACTTTACTCAATACAAAAACTAAAGTAACCTAAATGGATACCAATGTTTTATTGAACAGGTGAACTTGGCGTATGAGAACGTTAAAGAAGTGGACTGCTTGGACATCTCACGTGAGGGATGCGATGCGTGGGAAGCGGCTGTGCGTCGATATGAAGATAGAATTGGTAAATTAATTACTATATAATATTTGACACTGGCGCATGTGGGCGCAGAAGAAAAAAGAGATCTGTAACTGTAAGCACGATGTATGATAAAAATCGTACAGTCGAATTAATAACAATTTGCTTTTTAAAGTTGAAAAAGAAATAGAATTAATATTTTATTTATACTAAGTACTTTTTTTATACTAAGTACTTTTTTTTTAGCTTTACGGTGTATCACGCAAATAGAAGGGTAGGCAGAGGAAATCTGGAGACGTCGTGTTATGACACTTAGTTCCCCAGTTTCCGCTGAATCCTGGAGCAGAACGTGTTCAGTGGCGGAATATATCGCCGCGCTTTGCCTTGTTACCAGAGCGAGGAAATCAAAATATTAAATATTTAATTTCCTCGAGTGTGATTGAACCCATAGCCTGTCGCGTTTAAAGTCCAGTAAATATATATCAGAATAATAACTTAAAAGAACTTTTTAAACAACCAGACCGCGTCGAAACACGCATCACCGCCCACCTCCGAGACCAGCTGGGCACAGCGAAGAACGCCAACGAAATGTTCCGTATATTCTCACGTTTCAACGCGCTGTTCGTGCGTCCGCACATACGCGGCGCCATACGCGAGTACCAGACGCAGCTCATACAGCGGGTTAAAGACGATATTGAAGCGCTGCATGAGAAATTTAAGGTAAATAATTATTATTTGGTATAATTGTGGAATAGTTAAGAATTTTCTCTATGCATTTGTCGTGTTTTTTTTTGGAGCCCAAGTTAAAAAATTGTTGCCATTTAAACGGTAAATGAAAACAAATACTAAACCTGAACCTGACTAAAACTTAACCTGACACAGAAAATTATTTGGTTTTCGTTTTTGTTAGGTGAAACTCAACAGTTTAACCACAATAGCGATTACAAAGTATTTGGTAACCTTTACACATAATATATCTTGAAATTAATAAAAAGCGAAAATGTTTTTACTGACTGCTAAGGGAGGGTTAAGTTTCTCGCGCATGTCTTGTAAGTATGTATGTAATATTTTTTATTACCTCATACCTCCAGAACCACTGAACAGATTTACATAATTGAGGTATCGTTAGATTTGTCTCAGTAGCCCAAGTATTCTTAGATAGGTGACGTTAAAAAAAATATGGCGGCTGTTCAATGCTATGGCACTTAGTGAAAAAAAATATTTGTTTGAATCCTACAATATAAAATTAAAGAGCTCAACACAAGAATATCAACAAGGTGTATCATGATTATCATTACCGTAATACCCAAACCGTAAAAACCAAAATAATACAATGGCAAGTAGCAATCATAGTCTACTCTTGTGGACTGTGAAAGCGGGTTCAAATCCTCACGATATTAATTTTCAAGGAAATAATAAGATTGCAAAATTTTTCGTTTTCTAATCCTTATGTATCCTAACAGAAAAGTTAAAAATAAAAAAAAATTAAAAACAAGAAACCCCGACTGCATAAAACTAAATAGAAAAAAACCAATAGTTTATATTAGTTATTTGTACGGTATATTAGTATATAGCAAATAACTTTAAATTATTATATTATATGTACAGGTTCAATATCCGCAGTCGAAATGCAGTCGTTTATCCCTAGTTCGCGACTTACCACCCGTTGCTGGATCCATTATATGGGCTAAACAAATAGACCACCAGCTCACAGCCTACTTGAAACGTGTTGAAGATGTCTTGGGTAATTGGTTTGCTATAGCATAGATTTTTTTATATCTTTTTGTATCTAAGTGTGTTTATTTTGTAAATTATATCTTTATATAGAATTTAAAAAAAAATCGTATAGAAATTAAACTAAAATATTTTAATATTAAACGTCGTGATTTTAACACAATTATAATTGTAGGTAAAGGATGGGAAAACCATATTGAAGGGCAAAAGCTCAAAGCTGATGGCGATAGTTTCCGCTTAAAGCTTGACACACAAGAAGTCTTTGATGATTGGGCACGTAAGGTATGATATTGTAATAAAATTTATGAAATATTAAAATATTATGGACTTCTAATAATTTATCTTTTATATATATATTTTTTAATTAATTTGTCGTTCTTTTAGGTTCAACAACGTAACCTAGGAGTATCTGGACGTATCTTCGCGATAGAGTCAGTCCGTGCTCGCTCCAGCAAAACCGGTACAGTCTTGAAATTGAAAGTCAACTTCTTACCTGAAATTATCACTCTCTATAAAGAAGTCCGTAACTTGAAGAACTTGGGCTTCAGGTATGTTCTTTATAAATATTTCATATTTTTATATTATTTTTTTATAATAATTCTAACATATTTTTTTTCTAACAGAGTACCATTGGCCATCGTCAACAAAGCTCACCAAGCAAATCAACTCTACCCGTTTGCTATTTCTCTCATCGAAAGCGTACGCACTTACGAACGGACATTGGAAAAGGTATTTTTTTTATATATAAATATACATATATATCTATACGCTCATAATCACAGTATATACGCACTATGGAATACTATACTATAGAATAAATATAATTGGCACTAAAAATACCTTCTTAACAATACTGAAAGAAGTTGTAATACACTGTTAATATGATTCATGACTACTGACACTAACACATGTGTATTTGGTTTATGCAGCTAAATAATAGGAACCATACAAAGGTAGATTATCTATAGGCTGCATGTTATCAATATAATGCTTTCAGTTTTTATTGCATTATCTGCTTTCTATTCATATAAAATATATACTAACAATTATTATATTGTTGGTATAAATTATATAATATGCATAATACATTTATGTAAATTTACATTTCTATAGCTTCATATATTTTATATACAAAATTTTATAATTATAAGTTTCTTGGTTTTGGAGAGTTTTCATCGTTTTTTTGTATTTTTTCATATTTTCTTTATTGAATCTGTGTTTATAAATTACAATTTATTTATATAATTGATTTTAAAATGAAAAATAAATTCAAGTAACATATTTGTATATTGTAGTTTGTAAACACAGTGTTTGCTTAATGAAGTATACAATTAATAATATTATTTTAATATTTTAGATTCGAGACAAAGCATCTATAATACCGCTCGTAGCCGGACTACGTCGTGATGTTCTGTTCCAAGTGTCTGAAGGGATGGCTCTGGTGTGGGAGTCTTATAAATTGGACCCATATGTACAAAAGCTTAGTGAAGTTGTACTTTTATTCCAAGAAAAGGTAAACTTATATAGATATAAGGTACAATAAAATTTGGTCTTTAAAAAAATTTAATATGTTTTTTTTTTACTTTTTTTAGCTTTGCACTATATCTATGTAGTAGGGTATTAAGTAAGACCTGGTGTTCCTCGAGTTTCAGCCCATTTTTTAAAACATTGTGTTGAGTAAATTCAACGCCTTTGTCTCATTATCACAGCAAGGAAATGAAAATAATGCAACCCTAAGTGGGAGTAGAACAAATAACTATTGGTTTACAGTCAAAATCGCTGTGCCGCTGCGCCACAAGGTCCTCTAATAATTTTTGTGTCAAAAAATAAAAAAAACACTCATAATAATAATACCCAAAAAAAAATTTTTTGGATATTAATACGTGGAAAGTAATACAGAATTTCATATATATATATATTCATAATATTTATATGAAATTCTATATTATTCCGCCATACATGTAACGGTATTTAATTTCATAAATATTTCACAGGTTGAAGATCTACTAGCAGTAGAAGAACAAATATCCGTAGACGCTAGGTCTCTTGAAACCTGTCCATATTCAGCTCCGAGCTTGGCCGACATCTTGAGCAGACTCCAGCGAGCTATCGACGATTTGTCTTTACGCCAGTACAGCAATTTGCATTTGTGGGTGCAGCGTTTGGATGAGGAGGTATGAGTTTGGTTCTTTTAGATTTTGTCTTATACATTCTAAGTCTTTTCCTAATACAATATAATAAATACTAATCATAATATAATATGTTTTTTTATAAACAAATTTAAAATAGGCACCTTACAAAATTATTATTCAAAGTAGCACTTTTGTTGTCTTCTTTATTTAGCAAATTTATTACCTTTTTCCATACTTAAACTATCTTTGAATACATTTACAATCAAAAATACTTACTGATATTTTTAAAATATTTTGTTTGTTGTATAAACTATGTAAATATAATTATAACAAAACTATATTTATTTTTAGGTTGAGAAGAGTCTTGCGGCACGTTTACAAGCTGGTATTGAAGCATGGACTATGGCTTTACTTGGCAAGACCAATGAGTTAGATCTCTCAATGGATACTTATTCACCCGCTGAACCAACTCACAAGCCTGGTGGAGAACCACAGGTAATTATGTCCAATGTTAATGTAGCTAATATACAATAATTTGATTTTTTACATTTTTTATGTTTGTGAGATATTCCTTACTTAGAAACGAAAAATACTTTTTTAGAAAAGAAATTAATTTGGTAAGTATCTAAATCAAGGGTTTTTTTTTAATTACTTTTATTTCCCAAAGCGTCTCGAAAGTGTCTTTGAAATAGACAAAAGCTAAAAAAAGAAAACGTATAACAATTTGGACTCGAACCCGCGCCTCCTGGAAACCCGCCCAGGTGCTCTGACAACTAAACCATATGTTTTCATCAAGCTACGTCGAAATTTTTATACGCTTGTTACAACTTATTTATTGTTAGCATCTCTGTAGGGAGATTTTTACAAATTGCCTCTACCCAAAGATTGATTGTCTTTGGGTATAAGAATTATCATCTGGCAAGGGAGAATGCTATTTATTAAATATTTTTAACATTTTTAAAGTGTTAATCCTCCTTCTTCCTGGTATTAATTCCGGCTTTTCCAGCCAGGGTCTGCCTTCCTGCTCAATCTACTCTACTTTGCACGGTCTTTAGCGTCCTCGGTGGTTAGACCATTGGTTCTTATGTCCTGCATCACGACATCCAACCAGCGCTTCCTTGGACGTCCGAGAGGTCTCACTCCAGGGACTGAAATAGCAAGGCACTTGCATCCGACATAGTTCCTAGGCCGGCGCGTAACGTGACCAAACCATCTCAGGCGACGCTCTTGGAGCTTATCCGCTACGTCACGGACTTCAAGACTACCTCGAATGAATGTGTTGCGTATGCGGTCAGACCGCGTTACGCCGCACACTACCTCAGCATCTTCATTTCCGTGACGTGAAGCTCCTGAGTGTGCCGGGATAGTGCTGGTTAACATTCACTGCCGTATAAAAGAACCGGTCGGATGATGCTTTTGTATATCAGACCCTTGAGTTTGGGCGGTATCCTGCGATCGCAGACCACAACAGTGACCTCCCGCCATTTGGCTCAAGCAGCGCTTATCCGGCTATAGACATCGTGATCGATGCCTCCAGACTCGTGCATAACGGGTCCAAGGTACCTGAACTTTTCCGACTTAACGGCTGGTTCAGGACCTATAAGGATAGTGCTCGAGTTTTAAAGTGTTAATCCACACTTAGGAAAGAAAATTTTATAACGTTTCGACAATTTTTTACACGTTTTCTAAATAAGTATTTTTCTTTCCTAAGAGTGGATTAATTAACACTTTAAAAATGTTAAAAATTTTAAACCTTTTTGTATATTTTTATCCTACTAATATTATAAATGTGAAAGTTTTGTGGGGATAGATATTTGTTCCACTTTGATGCAAAAACTACTGAATGAATTTAGATAAAAGAAATACAGTCTGTACGTCAGAATAACCTACAGGCTACTTTTAGCTATAATTTAGCGAATTTGGCGAGTTTAGGTCGCTAGTTATATATTTAATAAAGACTTTTTTAAGAATACTATTTTTATCAGATTGCTCGCGTAGTCCACGAAGTGCGCATAACCAACCAGCAAATGTACTTGTTCCCGTCCCTCGAAGAAGCGCGCTTCCAACTCATGCGTCAGATGTTCGCGTGGCAGGCAGTGGTCACCAGCCAGCATCGTTTGCAGAGCACCAGGTATTTACAGAGTTTTTGTAAATTAAATAATTAAAAAAATATGAAATTCATATTTTAGTTAGTTATGTATTGATGTTCATTCACTTTGGAAAAAAAATAGCCTCTTTCTTAATAGTCATCATTCGAATTAACGCTCGCTTTCTCTGTCCGAGCTCCTCTCTCTACCTAACCAAGTTTGTAATCATCTTTCTAATAAGTAATACATACGTCCATTAAACCGATATACATGCTTTGATTCATCTACTCAAACAATGACTAAGTGGCATATTATCAAGTGCAGGTAAAAATAGCCAGTAATGTAGAAGACTGTTTCAGGTTCAAATCTTACGTTTCATCTAAAAGCTTAAAATCTCTAATAACCATATGTAATTAATAATTATTATCAAAACAGATATCAAGTGGGTGTGGCGCGAGCTCAAACAGCCACATACAGGAATCTGCTGACCAAACTGCCCGGCGGCTCCTCGCCACTAGAAAACGCTTACGACGCCATCGAACAGAAGATATCTCAAGTACGCGAATATGTCGATGAATGGCTACGGTATGTTATATTATTATACTAGAGAACGAATTGACAAGTAAAATACGCGTTGTCATAGCAATGTACATGTCACTGTGTAATGTTGATGTATTTTATGTTTATTTAAGTAATTTAATGTTTTTTTTTTGTTATCCATTATTTAAAAAAAATAGCGTTCTGCACTCCTTCACAATATAAACCACAACTGTGCCAAATTTGACACTCCAGCGTCCGCGTAACTTTCGTAAAAAGGGATGCAAAGTTTTTGCTTTACTTATTTTTTATAGAAATTATGAACAATTTCCAGAATTGATTTTTGGTTATTTTTTTTTCACAGCTACCAAGCTCTATGGGATCTGCAACCGGAAAGCTTGTATGGTCGTCTTGGTGAGGATATCACTCTGTGGATCAAGTGCTTGAATGATATCAAGTAAGATCTTACCTATTCCTAAATATAGTTTCTATGAAACGCGAATATGTATTTATTGTTTCAATTATTCTTTATGTTCATAGTTGTTACTGATAGAGAATAAAATATGAAGTTCATTTTATATATAGAATTAAGAATATGCTTAAGGCATTATTTATTATTATTAGAATTTTTGTCTTAAATGTTACTTTTAACTTAAATATATATAAGGCCTTCGTGGGGCAATAGGTTGTAGATTCTATTTCCGCTCGAGGAACAAAATTTTATTTACATTTTCCTAACGCTGAGAAGAAGATAAAGCGCGGCGTTGAGTTCCACCACTCAACATGCACGCAATGTAAAAATGTAGCGAAACTTGAGATCATGTGTTTTTAATATTAAGTTTCCTCTTCCTGCCCTGCTTTATGCGGGATTCAGCGAGAAACGAGAAGCGGAAAAAAATTAATTTTAATATATTTTTTCCTTTTTTTATATTGTAATAAATAAATAAAATTATTTCTCTACAAACAGGAAATCTCGCACGACATTCGATACATCGGACACTCGTCGCGAATACGGGCCAGTAGTGATTGACTTTGCCCGAGTACAGAGTAAAGTGGCTCTTAAATACGACGCCTGGCATAAAGAAGTTCTTGGCAAGTTCGGAGCTCTACTTGGCGGGGAGATGGTACAGTTCCATGGCAGGTTGGCCAAGTCTAGAGGACAGCTGGAACAGCAGACTATTGGTATGTATATTTACATTTAATTCCATTCTATAAGTGTTGAGCGTCTATTTGAGAGCTTAAAGTTAAATTTTATTAAGAAACTATAGTACCGTAATAATGACATCTTGGGTTTTTACCTAATATCAAGATACAATAAACGTCTAACTATAAAACTATACTTAATTATTTTATATTAAAAAAAAACTTTTTTTTGCGTTATTATAGAGGCAGCCTCAACCAGTGACGCTGTATCGCTCATTACATATGTGCAACAACTGAAGCGAGAGGTTTTGGCTTGGGAGAAACAAGTAGATATCTACAGGGAGGCTCAACGTATTCTTGAAAGACAAAGGTATCATTTTATGCAATTTCTTAAAAATAATTCTATATATAAATTATAGTGCTTATATTTATTTCATAATTTTTTTTTTAGATTCCAATTCCCAGCTCAATGGCTGCATGTGGATAACATTGAAGGTGAATGGAGCGCCTTTAACGAAATTATGCGTAGAAAGGATTCCTCAATTCAGACTCAAGTAAGAAATTATTGTAATTCTTATAAATATTTGAAATAGCAAGTTGATATTGTTTAGATTTTTTACTTTTATTTTATTGTATTTACCAATAAACGGAAATAGGGGAGTGAGTCACTAGTATATTATAAATTTAATTTTCAATATGTTTTTAGGTAGCATCTCTTCAACAAAAAATAGTAGCTGAGGACAAAGCAGTTGAAGCCCGTACCCTCGAGTTCCTCGCGGAGTGGGAACGGAGCAAGCCCACTGATGGGTCCACCCGCCCTGAAGACGCTCTCACAAGACTACAGGCGATGGAGACCCGCTACACCCGCCTCAAGGACGAAAGAGATAATGTCGCTAAGGCTAAGGAGGCGCTGGAGTTACATGACACTGGTAATTCATATTCATTTTTTATATTATTATCTCAAAACTATCAAAATGTTAATCATATAATGCCACTGAAGGGACAAAGGCTTTTTTAATGTTCTAGTCTTTATATTATCAAAATTAAATAAAAATTCAAATAGCTTCATGCTATATCCCGCACACAGCAAGGTAGGCAGAGGGAACATAGTGTTAAAACACTCCATTCTCCACTTTCCCCTGAATTCTGGAAGTGTTGAGTGGCGGAACTTAACGCCGCGCTTTGCGGCGACACAAATATTAATTTAATTAAATATTTAATTTCTTCGTGTGGAGATCGAAGCCTCAACCAGTCTCGTTTACAACGATAAATATAGTAACATTATACGAAATGTACCCAATATTTAGTATGAATATCTAAAATTTTCCTTAAATTGCAGGTAGTTCAGTTAACAACGAGCGTATGACCGTCGCACTGGAAGAATTGCAAGATTTGCGCGGAGTATGGTCTTCACTGAGTAAGATCTGGACTCAAATAGATGATATTAGAGAGAAGCCTTGGTTATCAGTACAACCCAGAAAGTTAAGGTACATATCAACAACAATTAGACCCAATATTTATTTGTACTTCTTTTTAACCGACTAAAATTATAAGAAGTTTCAGTAAGTTAAATTATAAGAAGTTCAAGTATTTGACATGTATTTGTGTGATATTGTTGCAAATGGATAATATAAGTATAAGTGTATATATGCTTATCCACAAATTTCTAGGAAACTCAAGGAAAAATTTAAGAAACCATCCTAATAATATCAAAATCAGTTTAATAGTTTTTGTTATTCACACATTTATGAAAAGGACGCATAATTTTATCTTTAATTGACAAGAATATCGAATTAGTTTTTTTTTTAATTTCATATGATCATTTTTGAATGTGATGATGGATTTCTTACATAGGCAACAACTAGAAGCAATGCTGAACGAGTTGAAGGAGCTCCCAGCACGCTTACGTATGTACGACAGCTACGAGTATGTTCGCAAACTACTACAGTCATACACTAAGGTATTGCTATTGATATGTCTACTTGTAGAATAAAAAAATATGCTTCTGTATAAAATATTTTATGTCAGGACATTTATATTATTACTTGCTCTCCACGAAAGCTCTAAATATTTTATTTGTCTGTCTCAATTTCTTTTCACGCTGTATCCTGCACATAGCAAAATAGTCAGGGGGAAGCTACTGTTAAGACACTCCGTTTTCCACTCACGTGTTGAATGGCCGGAATTGTGCTGAGCTTTGTCTTGTTACCAAACTAAGGAAATAAAATTACAATTTTTTAATGTTATTTTATTAAAGTAAAAATACAACCATTTTACTTTCCATACAAATACTTTGATTTTCCGTATTAGTTTTGGTAAATTTTATATTGAATTAATGTAAATATAAATAGCTATCCAGTTTAGCATTTGACTGTGTTTTATTTTATATATTGTTAGAAATCAGCACTGGTTAAAGTTTAAAAACAAAATAAAAACACATATGGGTCTATATGTGTTTTTAAATTATTCGGAAAGAAATTCTTCGTAATTGTTGTAAATGATATGTATCACTTAATAATAATACTTCATACAAGTTTCCTTCCATTGAGGGTCTTTTGCCTACCAGTGACTGCCCCGATTGACACAATCTCATAGCTTTTCTTTTTTAACCCACAACTACCCTCTTTACTCGAGTTTGCTAACATTATTATAATATTTATATTTAATACTATAGGCCAGTCGTGTGCGACTGTGAACGCTACTGGTTGTGGATTCGATCCCCCCACTCGAGGAGATGAAATATTTACTTAAATTTATATGTCGATTTCTTCGCACTGATGTCGACGCAAAGCGCGGCGTTGAGTTCTGCCACTCAACACGTAATTCCTACAGAACTCGACGAAAAGTGTGGAACGGAATATCTTAACACTAGGTTCCCTCTGCCTACCCTGCTGTGTACGGATACAGCGTGAAGCTGATTTAATTTAATTTTTACTAAAGGAAGAAAACACTTCACAGGTCAACATGTTAATCGTGGAGCTCAAATCCGACGCACTCAAAGAGCGTCACTGGCGCCAACTGTGTCGTGCACTCAAAGTTGACTGGTCTCTATCTGAGCTCACCCTAGGACAAGTATGGGACGCGGACTTGCTACATAATGAGCACACTGTTAAAGACGTAGTGTCTGTAGCTCAGGGTGAAATGGCGCTGGAAGAGTTCTTGAAACAGGTAAATATTAATATAATATCTATATGTATATGTAATAGTCCATCTCAGGGCTTACCCTAGGAAAAATATGGGACGAGGACATATTACATAGTAAATATTAAACTATAGTATGTAGCGATTTTACAAATTGAATTATTTTCGTTAGCAATAATACAACAGCTAAGTATAAAGAGAAAGTTTTAGACACTTTACTCGGGTTTTTTCTTTCTTTTTTATTATAGAAAACATTAAATTTGATCCTACGCTATCACTCGATCGCTAAGTTCAACTTTATCTACGTTTTGTAATAAAGTCTTAGGCAAATTATAAATTTGCATATAAAAATATAATATAATTTTAGGACATTTTCATAATGTAATTGTTTTCTATTAAAAATATTAAATTGGAGTGTACTCACATATATAAATTATTTGTATTTTTTAGGTGCGTGAATCCTGGCAAAGCTATGAACTGGATTTGATCAATTACCAAAATAAATGCAAGATTATTCGTGGCTGGGACGATCTCTTCAATAAAGTAAAGGAGCATATCAACAGCGTTGCCGCTATGAAACTGTCGCCTTACTATAAGGTAATATATTATTTATTATTACATTTTCTTTTCTTCACCTTTACGCTTTTTCCCGCATAGCTTGCTAGGCAGAAATAAACTAGTGCCAATTTCTCCACTTTCCGCGGGGAACTCAACATCGCGGTTGGCCTTGACAGAGGAGTTGGCCTTGGCGAGGAAATGAAAATAATTTATTGCTTCTAATGGGCATCGAACCCGCAATTGTACAACGATCGCCGTAATATACTATATTTTTTATCAATTTCATTTTTAATTTAATATGTTTATAGGTATTCGAAGAAGAAGCGTTGACATGGGAGGAGAAATTGAATCGAATCAATGCTTTATTCGACGTATGGATTGACGTGCAACGTCGCTGGGTTTACTTGGAAGGCATCTTTAGTGGATCTGCTGACATCAAGACCTTGCTTCCAGTGGAAACTAGCAGATTCCAAAGTATAAGGTATATAAATAACAAATATTGAGTTCTATTTATTTTTTTAAGTTGTATTTTATAGGAAAAATAAAATTTCTCGATATTTTTGTTTCAAAACATTATATTAGGGAATTATTTCTTTCTCTTTCATGTTATTTGTAAAAAAAAATATCTATCACTTAATCCTCTTTAGTTAAAACTATTTATATATTTATATTTTGAGAGTGAGCCCTAAACACAGTAAAAACTAAACTATATATTTTTTTCAGCTCTGAATTCTTAGGTCTGATGAAGAAAGTAGGAAAATCTCCAATGGTGATGGATGTTCTAAACATTCCTGGCGTGCAACGTTCCCTGGAACGTCTGGCGGACTTGCTCGGCAAGATACAGAAGGCTCTCGGAGAATATCTGGAGAGAGAAAGGAGTAGCTTCCCGCGGTAAGTTATACTTATACTAATATATTGTGCAAATTTATTGCGCAATGTGGATGTAGTAAGCTGAAAAAACTTACTATATCAAAGAAAGATACTTATTTTTATTATATTACCTAATTAATTATAACTGATCTTTTTTAAACATTTTTTAATCCCTTTAGTTTCTACTTCGTGGGTGACGAAGACTTGCTTGAAATTATTGGTAACAGCAAGAATATAGCTCGTCTACAAAAACACTTCAAGAAAATGTTCGCTGGCGTCGCCGCTATTATACTAAACGAAGATAATACTGTCATTAATGGTATAGCGTCACGCGAAGGTGAAGAGGTGGGTGTTCCTAAAATTCAATTATTTTTTTTTTCTTCAAAATATATCAAACATACAAATTATTATTGTATATTTATATAAACTATATATTTATTTATATTTATTAAAATATATTTTCTTTTGTTTCGAAAACTGTTTTGATTATTTCAACTAATTTATATGATTAAGGCTGAATCCAAAATGAGTAACTTTTACTCAATACCACTACTTCAAAGATTTTTGTAAAATATTTATTACTTAAGAAAAAAAAATGTTTTGATTTTAAATTAACTTGTGATCTTGCTTACAATTATTGTTACTTTAACATTTTGGAAAATCCCAGCAAAAAAAATGTCTTATATGAAATAATGAAAATATTATTTTATCTGTTCGATTTCGACATTCTTGGCGACATACGACAAGAGAAAATAAATAAACTGAATTCGCATTTGTTGAAATTCTTGACGTCCTAGATATTTTTTTATGATATTGCAGTCTGCTGTGATATATCGTTTTCTAAAATACATAGAGATCTATGTATTATTGAGGCCAGTCGTGGCGCAGTAGCACAAAGTGTGACTGTTAAACCGACTGGTTGTGGGTTCGATCCCCACTCGAGGAGATGAAATATTTACATAAATTTATATTTCCATTTCTTCGCTTCTGCTACTCAGCACGCAATGCCCTCAAAATTCGGCAGAAAGTGGGGAACGGAGTGTCTTAACACTAGGTTCCCTCTGCCTATCCTGCTGTGTGCGGTATACAGCGTGAAGCTAACAAATAAAAAAAAAATAGAGATCTAATTAGTAATTTTTTTAGGTATACTTCACTTCGCCGGTATCAACAATAGAAAATCCCAAAATCAACTCTTGGCTATCAATGGTGGAACGCGAAATGCGTGTAACACTAGCATGCCGTCTCAAAGACGCCGTGGGCGATGTGAAGCAGTTTAAGGACGGAAATGTAGATGCACAGAAGTTCATCGACTGGTGTGATAAATATCAAGTAAGTACAGATTTATTTTTTATTAATAGCTATAGCACGCAGACAATTGTATTGTATTTATGTAATATATCTGTTTTACACTGAGGTTATAAAAGAAAGTTAATATGATTAAGAGTTTTTTTATATTTCAATTTTATTAAAATTTCTTGTGAATTCTTGAATTAACTATGATTTATTTTTTTAGTAAATAAAGATATTTAATGAAGGGCCTTGGGACGCCTTTAACAGTCTTAAGTCAATTTTAAGTTTAACAGGCAAAGCAAGATAAACATATTAAAATATAAACTCAATTCCAGGCGCAAATAGTTGTATTAGCAGTTCAGATCCTGTGGTCGGAGGACGTAGAAGCGGCGCTGGCGGGCGGCGGCGAGCTCAAACGTGTACTCCAACATGTTGAGAACATGCTCAATATACTCGCTGACTCAGTGTTGCAAGAACAACCGCCTTTGCGAAGGAAGAAATTGGAGCACCTTGTATGTTTTATTGTTTTTTTTTGTTGGAAATTTATATTTTAATATTATATTAACACGAAACCATTCGCTTTTGTTATTTTTTTATCATTAGAGATTGTCTGCAGAAGGTAAATGATTATTAAATTTATTGTATGCATAGACATTATATATATTAGGAGGCCAGTCGTGGCGCAGTGGCACAAAGTGTGACTGTAAAATCGACTGGTTGTGGGTTCTAGTCTCACTCGAGAAAATGAAATATTTATTTACATTTATGTTTATTTCGTCGCTCTGCCGACAGATAACACGCAATGCCTCCAGAGCTCGGTGGACCGTGGGGAACGGTGTATATTAAACCTGCCTACCCTGTTGTATGCGGGATACAGAGTGAAGCTGATTTAATTAATTTTTTTAATAGAGGTTATAGGAGGCTAAAAATGGCGTATTTTGTTGAGCTATCGTGCAAACTGGCCAACACAAAACCACTCAAATATCTATGCTGGATATCAAACTTCACTTCACAATTTAAAATTAGTGAAACTACTGTTATATTTTAAAGTCCGTTTAGTTTCTCTTTGATTAAACATATTCTCACAAGAGGTATTATAAAGGAAAGACTGCATTAAACTCAATACACTCACAATTTTCACATATTTATAATTAATTCCCTATTTCAGATTAACGAGTTTGTGCACAAACGTACAGTAACACGTCGTCTGATCGCTTCCGAAGTGAATAGTCCTCGATCATTCGAGTGGCTCTGCGAAATGCGATTCTACTTCGACCCTAGGAATAATGATGTAAGTTTAAGTATAATAACTTAAGTAAGTAAGTATAATAGTTACCTTTTTATTGAGGCCGTAGTGACGCAGTAAGATTTCCAATTACGGCGATTGTGAGTTAGATCCCCACATATTTATATCATTTTTGTTTCCTTGCTCTAGTAGACAAAAAAAAGTAATATTGACTTCCGCCACTCAACACGCAATTTCTCGAAAAATGAGTGGTGCATGGGAAACATAGTTTCATAACACTAAGTTCCCTTTTCCCACACTGCTACCTACGTGAAAAAGCGTAAAGTAGATTTTTGATTTTTATGAGTAAATAATGAAATAATTACTTATATATTTTTAACGACAGGTTCTTCAACAATTAACAATACATATGGCTAATGCTAAATTTCTTTATGGATTTGAATATCTTGGTGTACAAGATAGACTTGTTCAAACGCCTTTGACTGACCGCTGTTATCTCACTATGACTCAAGCTTTGGAAGCAAGGCTTGGAGGATCTCCGTTTGGTAATTATTATTTTAATAAAAAAAATACTTATTTACTTTTTAATTTAATGCTATCATTTAAAACTATTATAATAATGGAAGAGTTTATTTTCTTAAAAATTATGTTAGTATTATATAGATAGTAGGTTCATATACATACAATATATTAAATAATGAAACATAATATTCTTTATTGCACACTAGTATAAAATTACGCGAAATAATAAGCATTTATGTTTATAAGCCTTAAGACAGCTAAGTTTAACAAGAGACAACTGTTGATAACTAACTATAAGGACTAATTATAAGAAAACAAAAGAAACTACAGTACAAGAAACTATCAATAAAAAAATGTAATCATAACAATAAGGCAATGATAATTTATTAAATATTTATATCAAATGTAATATGTAGGTCCCGCTGGTACGGGTAAGACGGAATCTGTGAAAGCTCTTGGTAATCAACTCGGTCGTTTTGTATTGGTGTTCAACTGCGACGAAACCTTCGACTTTCAAGCTATGGGACGAATCTTCGTCGGTCTTTGTCAGGTATGAACCGCTATTATTATTGTATTGTTGAATATTGTTTAATATATAATACACTAAAATCTCATTAATTTAGCACTATTAAATATCAGTGTGTCAGCTTATTGAAATGTACAGATTAATAGATTGTATAGTAAATACGACAAGTAACTGCTTATTTACAAGTTGATGTAATTAATTAATAATAGAGATTTCAACATATCTCTATTATTAATTAATTACATCGTTTTAATTTTTTTTTTATTTTAAAATGAGTTTTTAAAATAAAAAAAAAATTTTTGATTGGGTTCTATTTTTGTACAAATTGTAGTACTTGTTCAAAACCTTTATTTAGGTCGGCGCTTGGGGCTGTTTCGATGAGTTCAATCGTCTTGAAGAGAGAATGTTGTCTGCTGTATCGCAACAAGTGCAAACTATTCAAGAAGCCCTCAAGAGCCACCAGGAAGGAGATAATACAAGTATTTACTCCCTTTTCTTTCTGCAATCATTACTTAATAAATTTATTCAATGAGGACTCCGATAAAATGAAATATTATTGTTAAAAACTTCGTAAATATTTTTCAGGCAAATCAATAACAGTGGAGTTAGTTGGTAAACAAGTGCGTGTAAGCCAAGATATGGCGATATTCATCACCATGAACCCTGGATACGCTGGACGTTCCAACTTGCCGGATAACTTGAAGAAACTATTCAGAAGTCTCGCCATGACGACCCCGGATAGGCAGCTTATCGCTGAAGTGATGTTGTTCAGCCAAGGCTTTAGAACTGCTGAGAAATTGGCTTGCAAGATTGTACCATTCTTTAAGTAAGTTATATATTATAGATAAAAATTATAATATAAACTTATTACAAGGTCAGTTTACTCTATATGGAAAATATTCTAAAAATATATAATTGTGATAACTTCAGCACAGGTGAATACCCAGTCCTTGCTTTTTTTTTTGTTTACAAAACCAACTGATACAACAGTATATGATATATATAGAAACCGATACATATGTACACAGTATATATATAGAAACCGATACACAGTATGGCTATATGGTGTTCAGTGTTTCTATTATATTGCTATATAATAGAAACACTGAACACCAAAAATACATTTTTGTGCTCAAAAATGTATTTTTATTTTGATAAATGTCTCAATTTTTGAGGCATAGCGCGGATCTGAGTTCCGCCACTCAACTCGCAATGCCTCCTGGGTGTCTTAACACTAGGCTCTCTCTCTGCCTACCCTGCTGTCTGCGTATACAGCATTAAGCTGATTTGCTCTCTTTTTTTTCAGACTTTGTGATGAACAACTATCGAATCAATCTCACTATGACTTCGGTCTCCGAGCTCTTAAATCAGTTTTGGTATCCGCGGGTAATGTCAAGCGTGATCGCATCCAAAAAATAAAGGTATGTTCTAAACTGAAATTGACATATAATTTTAATTCTAATAGTCAATATCATTATTTAAATGTTTCGTTTGTTTATGTTTATTGCAGTTTAGCGTCGAAGTTACATTTGTTATATACTGGCAAATCTTAATTTATTAGGATTATTTTTGCTTGTCATATCATAGAATAAAAAGGTTATTTTTTATAAAGTACCTACTGTTTTAAATACATAAATTTCAGGAAATGAAACTATCAACACATTCAGAACTATCGTCACAACTACACAGTAACGATTCGAAGTCCGCGCCATCTTATAAATTTGTGAGCGGTCTCCTATATAATGTCAATGTTATAAAATATTCCATTTATTATATTATTTATAGCTCTGTTTCAATATTATCTATTAAATTTCATAACTTGTTTAAAACATATCTTGATGTTTTCCCTTTTTTTTTACGGTGTATGTCCTGTTTTAATTATTATTATTGTGTTTATTAGTAGAAACTTAAAAGATTATACTGTAACAGATTATTTGTGTCAGTAAACTTATTATTTAAATGCAACCCCAAGACTATAGTTTAGTGTCTTCGATCTATATATGTAGCCCTACTTAGTAGCTACGGCTTCAGTTAAAGAAAAACCTGCTTTTAACTAAAAAAATATATTTTTTTTTAAAGGCAAAAAGGCAGAGTATATACAATTGGTGTTGTTCTATTCAGAAATAACTAAATGGTTCTAGTTGTTTGTAGCAACACCTTTACGTTTCAATAATTATGGACCTTTTCATGGTATTTAGTTTGTTTGAATGAGCACTTTATATTTAGTCTGTCATTGTATATTGAAATATGTCCTACTTTGTAGATCGCTTCCTTTTGCTATTCCATATGCTGATGTCTGGCTTATTCCCATATCACGTATATTTTTATTTTTTTATTTAAATTCCGATTTTATTCTGCTTTCAACACAATTTTTTATCAATTTTGGCTTTCAATATAAGACAATGTTCTCATTGTCGAGTATACATTATAAAACCTGTAAGGAGATAATTAAATCCATTAAAATGTGTATGTACATGCAAAATATGTGTTTATGTACATTAAGTTCTTCAAAGATTCTTTTATTACACTGTACTGCAAATTGTTACTTATAATATTTATATTGATATTATTTAGAAGTAAATAGTTCCAAAAAAAAAAATCGAATATTAAATATTTTCAAAAATTACACCGTACCTAATGAGATCACTACCTAATTACCTATAAGAAATAAACAATAAAAAAATACGCAAGGTGCGTCATGTGATACAGAAATAAATCTAAAGAGATATGTAACAATCATTTTGTTTCTAGGAAAACCTAATAGAACGTGGTACAGAAGTGCCAGATGAGGCTTCGATCGCGGAATCCCTTCCGGAACAGGATATCCTCATTCAATCTGTCTGCGAAACGATGGTGCCTAAACTGGTAGCTGAAGACATTCCTCTGCTATTCTCCTTATTGAATGATGTATTCCCGAACGTGGGATATACTAGGGCTGAAATGACTGGTAATTATTTTTATATCAAAACTCCGTATAATTTATATATATATATATATATATATATATATATATATATATATATATATATATTTATAGTGTTAGCAAGTTGGTAAGTCGACTTGAGTACATTATGTATATATTATTTTTATTTTAATATATCATTTTTAGGATAGGCAGAGGGAACCTAATAATGTTAAAATTCTCCGTTCTCCCATTCCTCTCTTTCCGTCGGATTTTTGAAGTATTGCGTGTTGAGTGACTAAACTCAACGCCAAACTTTGCCTCATTTGCTAGGGCGAGGGAATAAAAATATTAAATATATAATTTCCTCAAGTGGGAATCGAAACCACAACTTGTCGCGTTAACGTCAGGCCTTTATATTTATTTATTTACATAAAACATATTTTAGAAGAATACATATTTTTTTAAGGTCTTAAGAACGAAATTCGTGCTGTTTGCGCTGAAGAATTTTTGGTTTGCGGCGAAGGAGACGAACAAGGCAACACATGGATGGAAAAGGTATGGTTGCTTAAAATATATTTTGTTACTTGGATATTTTCAATGACAATTAACATAACATATAACATAATATATTATTTATATTGGTATAAGGAAAAAAGTATTGGAAAAATATTATTCATTTCATAATATTTTTTTTGTCATACATTTTCAGACATTTTAAGCTAAGCACAGTTATTATTATTTTATCATACTTTATCAAATATGTCATTTTATAAATGTACATTAATATAATTCATAGTTCGAAATTCATTTTTAATGATATTTAATAAACAATTGGTGGTGGAATCATAAAATATATCATATTTATTCTAACAAACAGTTATTAACAAACTAAGGAAAGGAGGAATAATTATTACGTATTAATTTTTGCTTTGTTATTGTTAAAATTATTTTAAATTTACATTGTTTTATGCTCAAAAATGAACAAAACCTTAAAATATTTACTGTGATAACATTTTGATCGTCTAATTTTATAAAATTCAGCGTTATTCTAAATAATTAATTATAATAGTAACACCATAGTGGTTTTACAATTATATTCAAAGATATATTATAAATTGAATCTTAGTCACTTGTTAATGCTGAATGAATAACTTTTAAGATGCTTTTCTCTAAAAATTCTAGATTTTTATGTAGCATGATGTAGTATAGAGCATCATAATAATATTAAAAGATTAATATTATATTTATATCAATAAATCACATAAAATAGATAAAAAATTATAATATCAAAAAGTTATCATATTAAGTAATGTAAAAAAAATCACAAAGCAAATAACAAATAACAACGAAAAAAGAGCAGTAAAACATAGTAAATGCATGATACGGTGTAAGAGGAATGTGAGTGAATGCATATGGTTTCCATGCTAACCCGTAACGGCTCGTAGAGGCGCAGCGCAGCCTCGCGCGCTCAGCACAGCACGTGGATAGAGAAGGTCAGTCCGGTGGCTGTATTGTGAAACTTGCCTGTGTGTGCTTGTCCTTTATCTTTTTAACTTTACCTTTATCTCTTTATATGGACTTCAAAATCGGTTAAACGACGATTACACCACGTTACTTCTAGTGCATTAAATTCGGTATCTATGAATAGGATGTTCCAGCTTGTTATGCTTAAGTTAGAGTCCTACATAAGGATGTAGGTAATACACGTAAGGTACGTGCATTACACTAATCTATATTTAGTTCCCTACATTATGTAGTGTACTTGAAGTAGAGTGCTGAAATTGTTGTTTTATACTATTTTTATTTAATATAACAATGAACAGTACAATTGATTTTATTATAACAGTATGTAAATTTGTGTAAACTGTATTTTTAATAAAACAAATACTTATTTAACGCACACACTATATGTGTGTATTTATGTATCAATAGAATTTTTATATTTGTATGTAAATCTTACAATTGGTCATTGTTCTAAAATATTTTATCTTATTTGTGTATTAGTCATTAATCACATTTTTGGTGCCAATTTAATTTTTTAAACATACATATTTTACTTCTTATTATATTGCACCATTGCAAAACTAAGTTTTCGTTGCACTTCGTATTATCCATCGCACATAAATTTGACATCATTTCTTGACTAAAATTAAAAATGACAAGCTTTTAAATACTATGGTAAAGCCCTAAGTAGAATAAGTTAGACATTTTACGTTTTAACTGATACTAATTTCTGCTACATCTATATTTGTTCAAGTAGTAATCAGAACTGTGCTAACATTTAAAAGTTATATAGGTTTTTTTTCCCTTCAACTTACATATTTTTCTGTAATAATAATATTATTATTATTATAGAAAAATATTTATATATTTTTAATAACTATAATATTAATATTATAATGTCCAGGTCCTGCAATTGTACCAGATATGCAAATTGAACCATGGGTTAATGATGGTCGGTCCTTCTGGAAGTGGCAAATCTACTGCTTGGCGAGTATTACTTAAGGCTCTAGAACGGTAATAAGATTATTGCTTTTTTTTTCTTATTATAAAAAACTATTATATTTAATATTTGAAATTTCTTCATATTTCAATTATTTTAGATTCGAAGGCATTGAGGGCGTAGCACACGTTATCGATCCAAAAGCCATGTCAAAAGAAACTCTCTATGGTGTGCTAGATCCTAACACTCGTGAATGGACCGATGGATTGTTCACGCATATTCTTAGGTAAGAACTATTAAGAACAAAGGCTGTAATTTTATATTATTGTATAAGTTATACTTTTTTTATATTTTCCAATAATACATAATCATTCCTTTAATTGCATTGCACTTTTATCTTTTTATAAAATAATATGTTGAATTATTATTTACTTTTTTTTTAATGCAAAAAATATTATATTATTCTTAATAGAAAAATAATCGACAACGTCCGAGGCGAGATCAACAAGCGTCAGTGGATCATATTCGATGGAGATGTGGACCCCGAGTGGGTGGAGAACCTCAACTCTGTGCTGGACGACAACAAGCTGCTCACGCTGCCTAACGGCGAACGCCTGTCCTTACCGCCCAACGTGCGCGTTATGTTTGAGGTACACCTTGCCTATAATACTCACAGCTACACTATCTCCTATATTAATAATCTCCAAAATTTGATATTAAAGCCTGGGTAAGCTAAGCTTGAAATTCAGAAAAAGCCGGAGACCTCGAATTTTGTACGAAACCCTCGGTGGGCTGAGGCTGAGTTTTTAAGATACTTCCCGCTAGATACGAAAACAGCAAACCTCGATTCTTTCTAGAAATTAGACGATGAAAGAAGAAAGAAACGTGTATATTATAAATTTAAATATACTTAATTAGATTAAATATTACCATGTACCAAAATTTTATATAATCAAATCAAAATCAGCTTCACGCTGTATCCCGCACACAACAGGGTAGGCAGAGGGAACCTAGTGTTAAGACACTCCGTTCTCCACTTTCTGCCGAATTCTGCAGGCATTGCGTGTTGAGTGGCAGAACTCAACGTCGCGCTTTGCCTCGACACCAGAGCGAAGAAATGGAAATATAAATTTAAGTAAATATTTCGTCTCCTCGAGTGGGGATCGAACCCACAACCAGTCGGTTTTACAGTCACACTATGTGCCGCTGCGACACAACTGCCCTCAATCCAGTCTTTATATAATCAATATGTTATTTACAGGTGCAAGATCTAAAATACGCCACATTAGCTACAGTATCCAGATGCGGTATGGTGTGGTTCTCACAGGATGTGCTCACAACTGAGATGATCTTTGAAAATTACTTGCTTAGGTACAATTACCATATTTTTTCTTATATTACTAATTTTTTTTAACTAAATTTTAATTCATGTCAATAATGTTTTTCCTTGTATAAATTTAGACTGAGAAATATTCCCTTGGAAGATGGAGAAGAAGATTCATTCAGTATCGTCATGGCCGCTCCAAGCTCGGGTGGAGATCAAAATGTTGCTGAAACTATTCTGTCACCAGCTTTACAGGTATTTTTGTTTGTGCTTAAAATTTAAAACAGTAGCACTTACCGTCAACTTTGCGAAATACTGGTATTTAGTACTAGTGTTTTCTCTTTATTGTTTTTCATAAGTAAAGAATATATATGTTTTTTCAGACTCAACGTGATGTGGCAGCTATCCTACAACCACTATTCTATGGAGATGGCTTAGTAGTCAAGTGTCTTGAACGTGCTGTTTCTCTTGACCACATTATGGACTTCACTCGACATAGAGCTTTGTCATCTTTGCACTCTATGCTCAACCGTGGAGTGAGGTAAATTTTTTTTTTAATATATTTTACTATGTAATATAACATACATTTACATTTTAAATAAAAAATAAAGCTACCGTGACGCAGCGGAACACCATATGACGGACGCGATTGTTGTGAGCTCGATTCCCACTCGGGGGATTAATCTTTTTTTTTTCACGATCTAGTACAAAGACAAAGCACTACGTTAAGTCCCCACTAAGCAAGGTCTCGAAAATGAAAGAAAAATGGGAAACAGTGTCTTAAAACTAGGATTACTTTGCCTTTCACGCAGAACACAAAAAAATATATGAAATGATATGAAGCTAAAATAACAAGGATGAAAACATATTACAATCATGTTATCTTATTTCACTGTTTAATCTTATTTAATAATTATATTTTGCACTTTTTTTAGGAATATCTTAGGCTATAACCGTCAACACCCTGACTTCCCTATTACAAATGAACAACTTGAAGCATATGTACCAAAATGGCTGGTTTATTCCTTACTGTGGTCGTTTGCTGGTGACGCTAAATTGAAAGTAAGTCGTTTTTATTGTGAATACTAATAACTTTTTTAAATGATAATGTAAGCATTCTTTTTACTTATAACTTTTTTATAGGACCGTAACGAATTGGGCGACTTCATTCGATCGGCTAGTACCATGCAACTACCCAATTGTGGCGCCAACCAACACATTATTGACTTTGAGGTTCGTTTTTTAGTAAATAATAACTTTAGTACAAATATAGTATTTGTTAAAACATTTTTAAGTCTTTTAAAATTGGTACAATCCATCAATTTTGTGTGTGTGTGTGTGTCGCTGTGCTTACAATTTTAAATTTATATTAATAAATACAGTAATTGCGCATATTATTATAATAGTAATAGGCTACTTGCCTCTTAATATTATAATTATATCTATACACTTTAATAATCCGATTTATTTACTTATTTTCACAAAATAAAGGTATCAATAACCGGAGAATGGGTGCCATGGTCAGCAAAAGTACCACAAATCGAGGTGGAGACCCACAAAGTGGCTGCGCCAGACGTCGTCGTACCCACACTAGATACAGTACGCCACGAGGCCTTGTTGTACACGTGGTTGGCTGAACATAAGCCTCTAGGTATTTTGTAATATTTTTTTTATATTTACAGAAATTCACAGAAATTAGAGAAAGAAAAGAAAATTTACAGAAATTAGTGTATATGACCTCATATCCTTAAATTAAACATACTGCCACTTTAGTTATAATTGTCATTATCACTTTATAAAAACAAAGACAAGTTTTATATAAATATGTATTATTATTATAAGAACACAGTTTTGTTTAGTTTGCAATAAAATAACCAGAATTATTTTTTTAGTACTCTGCGGTCCACCCGGATCTGGTAAAACGATGACACTGTTCTCTGCTCTACGAGCCTTACCTGACATGGAAGTCGTCGGTTTGAACTTCTCCTCCGCCACCACTCCGGAGTTACTGTTGAAGACATTTGACCACTATTGTGAATATCGTAAGACACCTAATGGAGTTGTTTTAGCACCTGTTCAGGTAAATATTGGGTAGTTTAATATTTTTTTCATATAAATGAAACATATTTTTCATTTATTTTAATAAAATAAAATTAGCAATAACCTTTATTCCTTTGTTCCTTTATTATTGTAGCTTGGTAAATGGCTCGTGCTGTTCTGTGACGAGATCAACTTACCGGACATGGACCAATACGGCACGCAACGTGTGATATCTTTCCTCAGACAACTGCTCGAGCATAAGGGCTTCTATAGGGCAACAGGTATATATTTAAAATTTAGTGAAATATATAAACATTTATTTTATAGTACTACATCATGCGCCCACTGACTTTCTAACTTTCATTAAACTAACTTAACTTATATTTATAATAATTTGGTTGTGATATAGTAAAATGACAATCAAACAAAAGTGAAGAAAAATATGCAAATAAAATATACTATACTACTATTTTATAGTAATATTTTCGATCTATTTTAATATAATAATATTTATTGATCGTGAACGTCCTTATGTTGCATTTATACTATTTCGTTAGATCACTCCTGGGTACACCTTGAGCGCATTCAATTTGTGGGTGCCTGCAACCCGCCAACCGACCCTGGCCGTAAGCCGCTCTCGCACAGGCTACTGAGGCACGTGCCTGTCATTTATGTGGACTATCCTGGGGAGACTTCGCTTGAACAGGTACGGTTAATTTGTTTTATTAAAATAATATAGTTTTATTAAAATAATAGAAGTTAAATTTCATGCATTTTTTTATTTTGTTTCGATCAAGTTTTGAAAATGTGTATTAAATAAATTTATTTAACTTAAACATATCGAAACAATGTTTTACTTATGACTAATAAGTGTTTACTGTTATGCTGTTTTATTTTATTGCTTTATAAATATTTTTCGCAACTTAAGTGTGAATACTACTAAAACATATTAATATTAAAATATGTAATGACTTTTTTAGTTTTAGCTTCACGCTGTATCCCGCACACTGCAGAGTAGGCAGAGGGAACCTATTGTTAATGACACTCCGTTCCCCACTTTCTGCTGAATTCTGGAGGCATTGCGTGTTGAGTGGCAGAATTCAACGCCGCAATGACGCAATGTAATGACTTACTTTTGTTTAATAATTATTTAACACTTTAACACAGATCTACGGCACGTTCACACGAGCCATGTTGCGTATGCAGCCAGCTCTGCGCGGTTACGCGGAGCCATTGACGCAGGCCATGGTGAAGCTGTACCTGGCGTCGCAAGAACGCTTCACGCAGGACATGCAGCCCCACTACGTGTACTCGCCCAGAGAAATGACGAGATGGGTGCGCGGAATATGCGAAGCCATTAGGTTTGTGGATAGTGCATTTTTGGGCTATATTGCTTTTACTTTTTTTTTTAGAAAACATGAAAATTTGAACATCAATAATCTCTATAGAATTTTTTTTTTAAATTTCCGCTACCCAAAGATAATTAATTGCGTAGAATTAGTTATTATATAGAATTAGTATTATCGTTTGGGGAGAGAAAATATTATTTATTAATTTGCGTGTTTAGTAGTAGAATTTATCACCGCGCTTTGATTTATTACTAGAACTAGGAATTGATTCATCCAAGTGATAATGGAAACACCAACCGTCGCGCTTACAGTCAGATATTAGATACCGATCCGCTATAACGGCCTTTTTTACCATTTCTATTTTGTCGTATAATAATGCCCTTTTTGAAGTTTAATTGTGTTCAGATAATTTTACAAAATTTTTTTTTTTATAAAATATCAAAATGTGTATGCCAAATTTATCATGATCTAACTAGATTATTTTGCATAAACTCTATATGTTTTTGTTCAAATTAGAAATAAAATAATTTAGATAGATTTGTTTATTAATTATTAACAAACCATTATTTAGGCCACTTGACAACCTAACCGTAGAAGGCCTGGTGAGACTCTGGGCCCATGAAGCCTTACGCTTGTTCCAAGATCGTCTTGTAGAAGATGTTGAGAGACAATGGACCGATGAAAATATAGATAATGTCGCATTAAGATTCTTCCCAGGTAAAAAAATATAATAATAATATTATTAATTTTATGATTAATATGCATTTTAGCATCACGTTGTATCCCGCACACAACAGGGTAGGCAAAGGAACCCTAGTGTTAAGTCACTCTGTTCCCCATTTTTGGCGAATTCTGGAAGTTTTGTGTGAAGATTGGCGAAACTAACGTCGCACTTTGCCTCGAAACCAGAGTGAAGAAAATGGAAATATTAAATATTTCATTTCGTCAAGTTGAAATCGAACCCACAACCTGTGGCGTTTACAGTCAAACTTTGTGGCTATGCTCAAATGCATCTTACTTTGAATTTATTTCATTTTGTATAATATTTTGTACAACAATTTATTTTTTAGGTATCAACAGAGAACAAGCATTGGCTCGGCCCATTCTGTACAGTAACTGGCTAAGTAAAGATTATGTGCCAGTTCAGAGAGATCAACTGCGTGAATATGTCAAAGCTAGACTGAAGGCAAGTTTCGTAAATTAAAATCTTTTTAATGGCAACCTTTTATTTTTCTAATTTGTATTTTTTTCTAAATTATATTATTATAATGTGTTTCCTTACGCTTTTTTTTATTTAACAGGTAAAGCTTTATATTACTTTTTATTTCATAACATTTTAAAATTCCAAATATTTACTCTAAGTGATGCCTAAATGTGTTTTTTTTTCTATCTTAGGTGTTCTACGAAGAAGAATTAGACGTGCCACTGGTACTTTTTGACGAGGTTCTAGAACATGTGCTTCGTATCGACCGTATCTTCCGTCAACCACAAGGACATCTGTTACTCATTGGAGTATCTGGTGCTGGTAAAACCACACTAAGTAGATTCGTGGCCTGGATGAACGGATTAAGCATTTTCCAAATAAAGGTATATTTATATTATATATTATACAATATACATGTGGTTTATCGTTTTTAAATATATGTCTAAGAATTCAAGTTATGATATATAAAGACTACTTTTAACTTTAAATAATGAATTCTTAACAGGTTCATAACAAGTACACGGGCGCAGATTTCGATGAAGATTTACGTTCAGTGCTCCGTAGGGCCGGATGCCGCGACGAGAAGGTCGCCTTCATTTTGGACGAGTCCAATGTACTTGACAGTGGCTTCCTTGAACGTATGAACACGTTGCTGGCTAACGGAGAGGTAAATTTACTTTATATTACCAGTTATACTTATAACTTCGTTTCCAGGGACTTTATGACCGTTGCCGTGCTTCTTCCATTTACCAAAGGCAAAGGCAAATAGAACCTAGTGGCACAACGCTTCTGTCTCTGCCTTCCACTTAACCCATTCGCTGCCAAGCCTAAATTATATGAAGTCATTCCTATTGCCATTTATATTTTGAGTGCTATTGTTTACCAAAACCCTGTTATTTCTTGGTAAGAGCACACATATTACCATGCATAATCATTTAGAAGCAGAAAACCAAAGACGAGTGTACCCGTCGTTGGCAATGGGAAGACAGGGGGTCTCGATATCCTTTGTTGCCACAAAAAATTCACTAATTCAAAGACCTGCATGTTATAATATATTTGTAGCAGGACGAGTACACTCGTCCTGGGAATGCGTGACACCCTGCCAAAGACAAGTATACTCGTCCTTGGCAGCGAATGGGTTAATTGACGCTCAACTATTTTTATTAATGCACCTTAGATTACGCCATACAATAACATATTTTTTTATTAACTTTAATCACTCAGGTGCCCGGATTATTCGAAGGCGATGAATTCGCAGCTCTCATGACACAATGTAAAGAAGGCGCACAGAGAGAAGGATTGATGTTGGACTCCAATGATGAATTATACAAATGGTGAGTAATATTGTGCTTTATATTTAACCTCAACGGGTCCAAGTCACACTGGATGTGGCTAGTTGAATTAAGTGCAGAATTTTTAACTTGAGAAAAGTGGATAAAGGATATCATATAGTATGAGGCCAGTCGTGGCGCAGGGGCACATAGTGTGACTGTAAAACCGACTGATTGTGGGTTCAATCCCCACTCGAGGAGATGAAATATTTGTTTAAATTTATGTTTTCATTTTTTCGCTCTGGTGTCAAGGATAAGCATGCATGCATGTTGAGTTCTACCACTCAACATGCAATGCCTCCAGAATTCGGCAGAAAATGAGGAACGGAGTGTCTTAAAACTAGCTTCCCTCTGCCTACCCTGCTGTGTGCGGGATACAGCATAACGCTGATTTTATAGTTTTATTTTTTTGTATTTTCAACTCTTGCCATGCTGTACAGGTTCACCGGGCAGGTAATGCGCAACTTGCACGTAGTGTTCACGATGAACCCGTCGTCCGAGGGTCTGAAGGACCGCGCCGCCACGTCGCCCGCTCTGTTCAACCGTTGTGTGCTCAACTGGTTTGGAGATTGGAGCGATGGTGCTTTGTTCCAGGTAACTAAATATGATGTTTGTTAGTTATTTTATTTAGAACGAGTATTATATGATGGTGTATTAAGAATATTAATGTGTTTTATATAGCTATAGTAAGATTTTTTATACATTTTTATATAGAATACATAATTTACACAAATAAATGTTGTTAGGGTTTTTTGCATCCAATTTAATTTTAAGCGTACTCAGCAAACATTTAGTGTAATAATGATTTTTTCTACACTTTTTTTAATTAAGGATTTATCCACAAATATATAAGTTTTTCTATATCTAATATGGCACCACTTTAATGGATTTACCCCAATTCACAGTATCATAAAATTTTGTTATGTTATTAAATTTTTTGTGGAAGCGGTCCAATAACTTATTGTATATTAGTATTATCCAGTGATCGGTCTTCGTTTTTGTAAAAAAAACTATGAGGACGCCATTAGCATCCCAAATAATCGTCGCTGTGTAGTGATGAATCCATTCATAGTTTCATTAACGATTTTCATTTTACACTTCGAAGTTACCAGCCACGTCCGCTTTTGTCCATCGTGAGCAATCACAGCACCCACTGAGGTGACATTTTTTTCATTGCCAACTTATCTATCATATAACATTTTAATTGTCTTTCCGGTGAACATCACCACGTCTGTCGCGCGTCCTGGTCAAAAACTTCATCAATATTTAATATTATCATAATCTAACTGTGGTCTATATATATAGCGCAGTGTCTCCATAAATAGTCAAGACACTCGTTTTTCCATTTCCGCCTATTTTTGGAGATATTGCATGTTTGTGTTGTTACCACGTGCAGGTGGGCAAAGAGTTCACGACGCGCATGGACCTGGACTGGGCGGAGTACGCGCCGCCGGAGCAGTTCCCGGCGGCGTGCGGCGAGGTGGGCGCGCGGCCCAGCCACCGCGCCGCCGTCGTCAACGCCTGCGTGTACGTGCACCTCACGCTGCACCGCGCCAACGCGCGCCTCGCCAAGCGCGCCAACCGCACCATGGCCATCACGCCGCGCCACTACCTCGACTTCATCCAGCAGATGGTCAAGCTGTACGCCGAGAAGCGCGCCGACCTGGAGGAGCAGCAGCTGCACCTGAACGTCGGCCTCGGGAAGATCGCCGAGACTGTGGAGCAAGTCGAGGAAATGCAGAAGAGTCTCGCTGTGAAGTCGCAGGTAACAAATATTACAAAAAATATAAAAAACTATTTACATTGATGTTTTGAAACTTAGAACATTCGGTATTGTGACAGGAACTACAAGCTAAGAATGAAGCTGCCAACGCTAAACTAAGACAAATGGTGAAAGACCAGCAGGAAGCCGAGAAAAAGAAAGTTGAAAGTCAAGAGATTCAGGTTTGAAAGTTAACCTGTAAACTTTTCAGGATATTAAAATTGCAATGTCTAACGATTTTTTTAAATATCACTATTCAGGTTGCTCTTGAGAAACAAACGAAGGAAATCGAAGCTAAACGAAAAGATGTAATGGCGGACTTAGCCCAAGTCGAGCCAGCTGTCATAGAGGCGCAAAACGGTTTGATTTATTTTTTATTTGCTTTCCCTTTGTTATCTAACACACTATATTGCCAAGCTTGAATAGAATTGTCAATCACATAAATGATTTTGCTCAAATAGTTTCAAAGTCCGAATCGTACTACAAATCTTTTTTAAACATTAAATAAATTAAACTTACAAAATTTAATAAAGTTAATAATCAATAAAATTAAATGAAAAATAATAATTGATCATTTTGGTGGACAGGAAAAATGATATATGTGGTTGTGTAAAAGCGTAATTGAAGAGTATGTGTGACGATGTGCAAAAAAATATACATCCATAGTAGATGCGTAGGTTGTCATAAATGTAAAGTGTTGCGTACGGTGTAAAGCGGTGCGCTCCATCAAGAAGCAGCAGCTGGTGGAGGTGCGCTCGATGGCCAACCCGCCCTCCGTCGTCAAGATGGCGCTCGAGTCCATCTGCACCTTGCTCGGCGAGAAGGGCGACACCTGGAAGGGCATACGCTCCGTTGTCATGAAGGACAACTTCATATCCACTATCGTTAACTTCGAGACTGACTACATCACGTTAGTGCCCTTCCGATTACATCGCACGGAGATCGCACGTCTATCCATCTAGAAATACTAAATTTCTTAAAATTATTTGTTATTCTTCATTTTTGGAAATTTCGACGTGCCATTTCCTTGTGTGATATCTAAAATTTAGAGATGAAAAGCTAAATTCGATAATCTCATGATACCTCACGAATGTTACCGTAGATAGCAAGCGTATGTTCCCTTCTCAGTCCGACATTTATTGGCAAAAACATTTTAGTGTATTTAGTGCATCGAACAATGTTATATGATTGTATTCCTACGTAACACATTTCAAATAAGCATCGTACCTTTGTAATTGAATGTAAGTTATATATCCTTATCGGAATGAAAGTTTTTTATATTAGATAATATTGTAAATACGCTAAGCTTGCCCGCATATGTGACTGTGATCGGTGTGACCTAACGCAAGGACGGCACCATTAACCCGCGATGTGACTAACCCGCGTCAGTCCGTCGCATGTCGCGCTCGCTAAACGCCTTTTGTTTCTCTCTTTTTGTACTCTCGCTCTCGCTTGGCCGGTGACTACGCAACAGCCGTCAAATCCATTAAGAAGCAGCACCTGGTGGAGGTGCGCTCGATGGGCAACCCGCCGGCCATCGTCAAGGTGGCGCTGGAGTCCATCTGCCTGCTGCTCGGCGAGAACGCCACCGACTGGAAGGCCATCCGCGCCGTCATCATGCGCGAGAACTTCATCAACAGCATCGTCTCCAACTTTTCCACCGAGGACATCACGTGAGCACACCTGCTTGCCTGCCCCTACCCTTCCCCTCCCCCGACAGTCCACGACCCCGCCCCTCTCGATTGACGACTTGATACTACTACTGATTGTGGTGAAGGTGCTAATGGAATATCGCTCATTACTTCTGTTGTTATATTTATACAGAATGCAAAAATTTTTTGATTTAAATATTCCGCCCAGAAGTAATGAAAGATATTTAAAATGATAATAATTTGGTGTGACGAGGCGTAATTGTTTGTTGCTTTGGGCTTGCTTTGCATGGTGAATGTCTGCATTTCTCTTGTTTCCACTGGACAACTGCTCGAGTTTCCGACTATGTTGGTAGAAGGACGAAGTAATATTCTTTCCATATATAACGTACATTTTATAGGATAGTAAAATATATTAAGACAAAAACACCACTTAGTTAGCAAAATTAAAGTTTTATTGTAAAAAAAATTTAGTTTTTCTATGTTTGTTGCGCACTTTTATTTGCACGTATTTAAAGTAGATTTTGGTGACACCATTTTATGAATATAATAAACAGTAAAACATTAACTTTTAAACACATTTAATAATAGAATCAATTATATATTTGCCAATAGATACAATGATATTTTTAAAGTTTTTATAAAATATGGCAAAAGTAATAAATTTTTGATGCCTAAACTATTTCAGATATTCAGGTATGGACCACACATACCGTCAAATTGCATGAATGTATTTGCCAATAAATAATGTCCGTAAGTCCAAAAAGCTGTTGAAAATCACTAGCGGCAGTGAATCGACTTGCTTTGTTTGAGTCGTTTATTTTTCTTTTTTTTTTGTTTGCTATCTATATTTTTTTTATTATCAGAGAGGCATTTGGTTTTTTTTTTCTATTTTTATTTGCTATGTTGTCCGATGTCCATTTCATGTCATGGAGTCAAAATTATAAAATTAAATTATTATTGGTTAAAGGATTATTGAATACAATGCATGAGACAAATAAGAATCTTTTCAAAAAAATTTTGGTTCATTGGTATTATTTAAAGTCAAATTTTAATTTATTTTATGACTTTAATTCTAATTACTTTTGTATGTGTCAGTGACGATGTTCGCGAGAAGATGAAAACACGTTACCTCAGCAATCCGGATTATAACTTCGAAAAAGTAAACAGAGCTAGTATGGCCTGTGGACCTATGGTCAAGTGGGCTATTGCTCAGGTAACTATCGGACGATCATAAATATACTACAGCCTCAAAATCGTTTACTTTGATGTAACAAAAATGTATAACTATTTCGCAGATTGAATATGCAGATATGTTGAAACGAGTTGAGCCGTTGCGTAACGAGCTCCAGGCTCTAGAAGACCAGGCACAGAGCAATGTGACCGCTGGAAATGAAGTGCGCGACTTGATTGCCCAATTGGAGAAATCCATCGCTTCCTATAAGGAAGAATATGCGCAACTTATTAGTCAAGCGCAAGCTATTAAAACTGATCTCGAAAACGTGCAAGCTAAGGTTTGTAAAAATTTTTTTCCATGTATATCATTTTAATAATTATTTATTAATTTTTTTGCGTCACTGTGCGTTGTATCCCATACACAGCAGGGTAGGCAGAGGAAACCTGAGAACCTAATGTTAAGACAATTTAGTTCCCCACTTCCTCCCCAAATTCTTGAGGAAATGAAAAATTTTAAATATTTTATTTTCTCGAGTGGCAATCGAATTCACAACCTGTAGCGTTTACAGTCGCACGCTTGTGCCCATGCCCCACGTCGGCCTCCTATAAATTTATTATTAAAAAAATGGACATATATGTATGTATACTAAAAATATTTTTATTTCTAGGTGGACAGATCAATAGCATTATTGAAGAGTCTTGTTATTGAACGCGAACGTTGGGAGGCCAGCTCGGAAACGTTCAGATCACAAATGAGCACCATCATTGGAGACGTTTTGCTTTCCGCCGCCTTTATTGCATATGGAGGATACTTCGACCAACATGTAAAGTGCCAAATGTTTTATTCAATTTTTTATTTCGATTTGCCTTGTCATATTATTATATCTCTTGTAAAATAATGCTTTTCCATCGGTGTGGCTAAAAAACAAATAATGATATTTTTGTAGAGAATAATAACAAGTGAACCAAGTTCCAAGAACTTGTATTATGTGTATATAAGTAGGTAATTTAAACCACTAAAACAATTAATATTTAGTCATATAAAATGATAACTTCCAGTACCGTCAAAACCTGTTCTCGACGTGGACCAGCCACCTGGCGGCTGCCAACATCAAGTTCCGCGCGGACATAGCGCGCACGGAGTACCTCAGCAACCCCGACGAGCGCCTGCGCTGGCAGGCCAACGCGCTGCCCACCGACGAACTTTGTGTGGAGAATGCTATTATGCTGAAGGTATACTGTGTGTTTTATTCCATGTTCATTCCGTTCTGAAGTTACATTTTCTCAATTTTTGTACATTATTCACCCGGAAAGAATGTAATAAAAAATTAAGAAAAAACCTATTTTCAAAATGGACAATATTTGATTATGATCATCTATTTTATGTTCCAAGCACGTGCGCGAAATTTCGTAAGTATATGTAGATATTCCACAATTTTCTCGGAAATGAGTGGTGTCGAGGCGATCCTTTTTGATTTGAATGTGATATACTCCAAAATACGGATCAGCGCAAGTTAACAATTAATAGAAATCTACTTTTTTATTATTATTACACATTATGCTATGCTTTGTATGTAGAAATACAATTTTCATATATTCTATTCTATTCTATTACATGAAAAAAATAAAATTATTGAAACCCCAGAGAGTACGATTGAAGAAGTTCATGTTGTGATCATCTATCTTGATCATACAATATAATATGTAGCACACACATCCACAAAGATCCATCTAACTGGAAAATTATATAATATTTTATTGGGTGTATATTTTTTTAAAACTACAAATCTGCCTATTAAAATATAATTTTACATATGTGTTAAAGATTTAATTGCTTTTTAGCGTTTCAATCGGTATCCACTTATCATCGACCCGTCGGGACAAGCGACTGAATTTATTATGCGTGAATTCAAAGAAAGGAAAATTACAAAGACCTCCTTCCTCGACGATTCGTTCAGAAAGAATTTGGAATCTGCGCTGCGTTTCGGTAACCCACTACTCGTGCAGGTGAGTTTTGAATTGATATCAATAATAATAGTGACATCTTTATAATACAAATTAAATGTAATAATAAAAAGTATATAAACAAAACTACAGTTCAATCGTTATTTCACATAAAAAAATACTAAATTTATGTAGTTTTTCACTTGTTTAATATTTTATAATATTTTCAGGATGTAGAAAACTACGACCCCATTTTGAACCCGGTCCTGAACCGAGAACTGCGTCGTACTGGCGGCAGAGTGCTCATTACACTCGGTGATCAGGACATTGATTTGAGCCCTTCGTTCGTCATCTTTCTGAGCACAAGGTACATGGGACATAACAAAAGAAATCATAAAAGTAGACTTTTTTAGCATCACGCTGTATCCTGCACTTCGCAATTACGCAGAGGGAACCTGGGAACCTAGTATTAAGTTACTCCGTTCTCAATAAGACACTTCTGTTGCCCACTTTCTGCCCTGGAAATCCTGGAAGCATTGCATATTGAGTGGCGGAACTCAATGCCGCGCTTTACCGTTACCAGACTGAGGAAATGAAAGTAATAAATATTTCATTTGTCGAACCTATAACATGTCTCGTTCACAGTCGCCCGCTTATTCCAATGAGCCATGACTGCCCTGGGTCCAGCGCCTCTTAGCAACATTCTAAAATATTTTTACTACATTCACAATACAAATAATACATTGACAGGGATCCGACAGTAGAGTTCCCACCCGACATGTGTTCGCGAGTGACGTTCGTGAACTTTACCGTGACGCGGTCGTCGCTGCAGTCGCAGTGCCTGCACCGCGTGCTCAAGGCGGAGAGGCCCGATATCGATACTAAGCGGTCCGACTTGCTTAAATTACAGGGTAAGTTTTATTTACATATAATCATTATTAATTTTAATATCATTTTTTTAAAACTAATAGCTTCACTCTTTCACGAACGCTACAAGCAAAATTGATCATTTGCACATAGCAAGGTATAGATGGAGCTTCCGCCCAATTTTCGAGGTGTTGCCTAGTCTTTACCAGAGCGAAGAAATAAAAATAATTTATTCCACGAGTACGAATCGAACTTACAATCACCGCTTTTACATCAGTTTACGCTGTGCCTCTGCGCCACTTAATTTATTGACTAGACTTAATTAGAAATTTAGAAAAAGAATAATACTGCTTAAATGATTTCTTAAGATATGAACCTGAGCTTTAAAGTTATTAAACTTATTCCTAATTGTAGTAAATTAAAAAGCCAATTGATTAAGGATATTGTTCATTCTTTATTTTTCTATTTTAGGTGAATTCCACTTACGTCTGCGACAGTTAGAAAAATCTTTACTCCAAGCCCTCAATGACGCCAAAGGCAAAATCTTAAATGACGATTCTGTCATTGCAACTCTTGAGACTCTTAAGAAAGAAGCCGATGATATTGGACAAAAGGTAAAATTATATATTTTTATTAAATTAATATAAGTACATACAAATAATATATAATCATTTGTTATTTCTTACCAGGTCGAAGAAACTGACAAAGTTATTGCCGAAATTGAAACAGTCAGTCAACAATATTTACCCCTATCTCAAGTAAGTTCAATATTTTTTTAATGTTAATTTTGTTATTTTATTTTTTGTGGTGACTTATGTATTTTTTTTTATTTTAAGGCATGCAGCAGTATATACTTCACAATGGAAGCCCTTCATCAAGTCCACTTCCTGTACCAGTATTCTCTTAAGATGTTCTTGGATATATTCAGCACTGTGTTAGTCTGCCCAGGACTCAATGGCGTTACAGATTATACAGCTAGATTGAAAACTATTACGGAAGAACTATTTACAGTAAGTTTGGCCTATTTGTTCCAACGTGTTTGTCATTTAAAATTTAATATTGATATTTTGTATTTTTAATGTTATATGGCTTAATGTATACTTATAATTAAAATTAAATTAAATCAGCTTCCCCGGAAACCTATTGTCAAGACACTCCGTTCCCCACTTTCTGCCGAATTCTGGAGGCATTGCGTGTTGAGTGGCGGAACTCAATGCCGCGCTTTTCCTCGACACCAGAGTGAAGAAATGGAAATATAAATTTAAGTAAATATTTCATCTCCTCGAGTGGGGATCAACCCACAACCAGTCGGTTTTACAGTCACACTTTGTGCCGCTGCGCCACGACTGGCCCCTTGTATACTTGAGTCTATGAATTACTCAGAAAATAAAACTCCTAGTTTTCTCAGATTATAAACTCAATTATAAAAAATATTTACAACACTTTACCATATCTACAGCACTCGGCTGTAAGCTGTAACTGCTAAATAATAATTAGTATTTCAAATTATACGATTCCATTTCATGTGTTGCATTGAGATCTGCCACTCTACACGCAACATCTCCAAAATTTGGCGGGGTGCGCGGAAAACGGAGTGTTTTAATACTACGCTGCCTTTGTTAATATTTTCTTTTTTTTCCAGGCGGTATACGAACGAGTAGCACGCGGTATGCTCCACACAGACCGGCTCACGTTCGCCCTCCTATTATGCCGTATACAGCTAAAGGGAACAGGTGCAGATGATACTCTAGACCAGCAGTTCGGTGTGTTCCTACGTGGGCGAGAGGGCTTTGTGGCTAATACACCGCCACTGGAGTCGTTAACGCAGCATCAGCACGATGCCGCTGCGAGGCTTAGTTCTAGGTATATTTTATTATTTGAAAATACAATACAAAGTTTTGTTAATGTATGTACGTAACAATTTTAAATAGAAAATCCTACTTGTGGGATTTTCTTTTTGATCTTGTTCGAATTGCAATATGTTCTGTTAAATTTGTTATAATGTGATATACTGTGTAGCGTGCAGGCAATTGCATTATATGCTATGCTGACATATCTAAAAAAAATGAGTTCGTCGAGGAAGTAGGACAGTCTCTGATTGTAAACGCGATGGTTGTGGGCTCAAGACATGACTGGGTTTTGGTAGTAAGACATTTTTTTTTGTATTTGTTTAACCCTAGTAGGGTTATGTTAACCGTCGCTTAACACGTATTTCTCGTTGTGTTGAAAGTGAGACAGAGGTCTGTCTGATGAAATGGTAATATGATTAAATGGTAATATTTGTAATAAATTAAAAAAAATCCCCACCAGGCTGGTAGCGTTCCGGCGCCTGCTGGACAAGGCGGGCTCGCTGCCCGAGCTGGCGGCGTGGCTGGCGCAGGCGGCGCCCGAGCAGTGCGTGCCCACGCTGTGGGACGGCGAGGCGGCCGCGCAGCCCCACACGCTCGCCATGTACCGCCTGCTGCTCATACAGGTACTGCTACACTTATATTTATCCATATTAAAATATTTATTCAGTGTCATAGTGGTTTTACATTACACCGTTTCGAAGGTCAAAGATCGTAGCGCAGTTCGCAATTAAACTAAAATCTGAATATGATACTTCGGATATAATGATGCAGCATAGACGCAATGTGTGTTTTTAAAGTAAGAAGAAAATGTAATCGTGAATGTAATAGTGAAATTAAAGTTTTACATGCATTTTAAATAACAAAAGGCGGTACCACGACTTAACATTAATCAGACGGCTATTGTGAAATGAAACAATAATATTTTATATATTTCAGTGTAATACAAAATTTAATATTTTTTTATATCTTCTAGGCGTTCCGACCTGATCGTGTAATCGCAGCGGCAACACAGTTAGTTGCTTCAGTGCTGGGACCCAGCTTTATGGCCAAGGCGGAAACTGAATTAGAATTGTCTAGTATTACTGAGAATCAACTGAACGCTACCACTCCAGCTCTACTGTGTTCTGTTCCTGGATATGATGCTAGCGGTATGATATTATTTACTTTTTAATATTATTAAGTATAGTGGACACGTGCTAATTTGAACCTTATTTAAATCGTCGCACCTTGTAATCCGACGCGCATATCTTCACTAATATAATGCATAAACGCACAGGTTGTAACTTATTCGCACTTGATCTACAATTTTTGTTATAATTTGTTAGATTACGAGGTACTCTAGTTGAAAATTTTCCAGACTTTTAAAAAACTTATACTCTAAACGGTACTATACAATCCTTGCAATAAATCACTCCCTGTGTGATGTATATGTGAAAGGAAAATTTTGCAATTAATAACTTGCCATAAATTTAGCATTTTTTAATACATATATTATATTTATTAAGGAAACTTTTTTATTTAGTATTAATATGTTCTTAGGCCGCGTGGACGACATGGCGACTGAGCTTAACAAGCCGCTTTCAAGTATCGCTATAGGCTCTGCCGAAGGTTTCAACCAGGCTGAGCGTGCTATTAACACAGCTTGTAAGACGGGAAGGTTTGTATATTAAAATAAAATATAAAAATGTTTCAATACTGTTAAAAATGATATAATATATATAGTCCTTATTTTAAATATTCGGTTTCTGCGACTTGAGGGACAAAATAAAAAAATTATATTACCGACGTGACCGTGGGATTAAAAAAAATAGACATCATCATTGTCCCCTTTATGAAGATCGAACGTACAACCTCCGAAATAAGACGCTACTCATTATTATTTCATAACTAAATCTAAATATCAATTTTCAGATGGGTAATGCTAAAGAACGTACACTTGGCGCCAGTATGGCTGGTACAGTTGGAAAAGAAGCTGCACTCACTTCAACCTCACCCGGCCTTCAGACTGTTCTTAACTACGGAGATCAGTCCGAAGCTACCTGTTAACTTGCTGCGAGCCGGACGAGTGGTGGTGTTTGAGCCGCCGCCTGGTATTCGGGCTAATCTTCTTAGGACGTTTGCTACTGTATGTTTATATTGATTATAATATCTTTAAGTTTTTTCTCAATAATTTCTTTATCGACTTAGAAAACCGGGGACAACAGTCTGATATTAGATATTGTTGAAATTAGATATTATTTATAAGTATATGTGCTAAATTTTGTAACTGTACGTTTGTCCACGAATTTCGCGGCAAGTAAAACTTATGATATTCTTTGGTTTATAGAGTATGTGCTACTCAGAGTCTTTATAGTTTCATGAATACCGGTTCACTAGATATTAAAACGTGGATATATGACCACTCCGACACGTTTAATGTGTTTTTTTTTAAATATAGGTACCTGCAGCCCGAATGATGAAACAGCCTTCTGAACGCGCCAGATTATACTTCTTATTGGCTTGGTTCCACGGTCAGTAAATAATTTGTTCTAGAATATTTTCATTTACTTAAATAATATTTGTTGATTATTTTTTGTTGGTATATTCTTTATTGCATAAGATTTAATAGTAATATGCAAAAGAGGTGGTTAACCTTAAAGCGCATTCTCTACCAGCCTTAAGAAAGCATACACCTACTGCTGGACAATTTTAGATATTTAAAGATAACATATATAAAATTTAGATAATATTAAAGCATATTAAAAAAAAACTTTTAAACTAATATTGATATATTTATTTAAATTGAACAGGTATCGTGCAAGAGCGTCTCCGTTACGTGCCTCTCGGCTGGGCTAAGTACTACGAGTTCAACGAGTCCGACCTCCGTGTTGCCTGCGATACACTAGACACTTGGATTGACACCACTGCTATGGTAAAACCATTTATTTATTTTAAATATTTATAATTACATTTTAATTTATATATTGCATTTAAAATGTATTTTTATATATAGTATTCAATTGTCAACTTTCGATTGAGAAAAAACTAAAGAATGTCACAAAATTTAATCTTAGACAAGTAAATCATCATGATTGAATTGATCAATTTAACCTTAAAAGAGGCCAGAGGGCTTTTAGAATGTTTACAACATTGTGGTTGTAATCATTCTAAAAACTAGGATTGTGATCTAATTCCCACTCAGGATATTAAATTCTCATCTCTCCGCTCTGATAAAATATAGCGCGGTGTTAAGCTCTGCCATTCTACACACAATCTCTCGAATTCAAGCGGAAAGTGTTTTAACACTATTTTCTTAATAGTATATTTTTTTCCTCTATATCCTATTTGCCATTTGCAGGATGCAATGTGCAGTAAAAATATATATAGATATATATACATATATNTATATACGACAAAAACTTTAACGATCTCATTTAATTTGTCAGGGTCGCACAAACCTACCACCAGAAAAGGTGCCATGGGAAGCGCTAGTGACCCTCCTGTCGCAGTGCATCTACGGCGGTAAAATAGACAACCTGTTCGACCAGCGACTGTTGCACTCGTTCCTCTGTAAACTGTTTACACCGAGGTCGTTTGAAGCTGATTTTGCACTTGTAGCTAATGTGGATGGGGTAAGAATTTGTACATATTTATTATGTAATATCTATATGTCCTTTTTAGAAAACGTTGTGAACGTTGCGCGATTTGAACCCGCGTCTCTTGGAAACCGTCCAAGCGGTCTGACCGCTAAACTATACGTTCTGGTGAACGGAGCGGGTTCAAATCCCGCTACGTTCAAATTTCTATACGTTTTCCAAGAAGTATTTTTCTTTTCTAAGTGTGGAATAATACTAGGGATCAGATTTAGGGAAAATATTTTTATACGACTGCTTAAATGTAAAGTAGTTGTATTACTAGATTTCCTCTTTTTAACCCACAGAAACGCAGAAGAAGGCATTAAATACAAATTAAATTGTTTTAATTACGAAGGCATAAAGACGAGTTAAATTGTAAAAAGACATGTCGAAGTGTAAAAAGACACGTCTTTATATATTCTACAAACAATTTTCTTTATACTTAATTCTCACTTTAGTCTATAATATTCTCACTTTAGGCATCTGGCAACCAGAGACACATCACAATGCCCGACGGCAACCGCCGCGATCACTTCCTCAAGTGGATCGAGGAACTGTCCGACAGACAGACTCCATCTTGGCTCGGATTGCCTAATAATGCTGAAAAGGTAAATTTATTTGTCTTGTTACATCTTAACATATTATAAAAAAATCACGCTATGCACGCAATGCCTCCAGAATGGAGGAGTAGCGGAAGTCAACGCTGCGCTTTTACCTCGATACCAGAGCGAAGAAAATTAAAATATACACGTAAATAATTATTTGACTTCTTCGCGTGGGGATAAAACACACAACCAGTGGCGTAGTCACACTTTGTGCCACTGCGCCACGACTGGCCTCAACATTATAGTAGTCTTTAACATAGTATAGTAGTCTTATATATTTTTTATGATAAATGTATGATTTTACTCTAAACTAACTTATAACTTTTTATAGGTGCTTTTAACAACTCAAGGGAGTGACCTTGTTTCCAAGCTTTTGAAAATGCAACAACTAGAAGATGAAGAAGAACTGGCATACAATGCAGCTACTCAAGATCACGACCCACGTTAGTATATCTACTTATAAAACTGGTAATGAAAATATGCCGCCTCCTCATACATTGTTCATCCTCTTTGACTCTATACGCGACGGTTGTGGCTTCGATTTCCGTTAGTGGGTATGAGTTATTTTTTTATTTCTCTCGCTCTGATAACAGACACGTAACGGAGAATTTAAAATTTCAAAGTTGTGGTGGAAAGTGTGATACAGTGTTTCTTAATTTGACATTTCCTCTATCTACCCTGGTATAAGCGATAAAAACATAATTATTGTATTTTAATTTTTATCATATTTATCACATAGATGCGGCGGTAGTAGAGGGCGATGGACGTCCTGCATGGATGAAGTCCTTACAAGAAACTTCTACAAGCTGGTTACAACTGCTGCCTAAAGAGTTGCCGGTACGTTAACTGTTTTAACGTTTAATAAAAATATTTAGACGTATAATAAAATTAATTTGGCTAGATTCGAACCTAAGCCTCTTTAAATTGTTAAAGCGCACATTCGTGTTGACCGACCTACATCGAAATTTTTTTACACTTATTGTTTTAAATTTTCGTTTCTAAATATTTTTCTATCCTCATTTAATTCTCAAAAGTCCGATGTTGGACATCGCTACTCTATAAGTAATGTCTTAAAAATTGGACATTGCGTGAAGAACGGAGTGCCTTAACACTAGGTTTCCACTGCTTACTCTGCAAATGTGAGTGTGAGAAAATATGCGGAATACAGCATCAAGATAAAAAAAACCTTTATTTAACACTTGTTTTATTTTTTGATCACTTATTTTACTACTTTTTTCTAATCTTACTTATCTACTTTGCAGACCCTTCGCCGAACAGTGGAAAATATTAAAGATCCTCTATACCGTTTCTTCGAGCGCGAGGTGGCGGCTGGCGCGTCTCTACTGCAACAAGTGTTGCATGATTTGCACAATGTCACTGCAATATGTCAAGTAAGTGATTTTTTTTCTATATTTCTATATGTTCAGTACCATATCCCAAAAGTGTCTTAATACTGAGTTCCTTCTGTTAATCTTGCTGTGTGCGTGATACAGTGTAAACTAAGAAAATAAAAAAAAATCCTTCATATAATGATAATATACGAAAATCCACTTCCCATTGCATTTAAAAAAACATCAGTCCTAGTTTTGATATGCAACGGTTGTAAAACTCCACGTGGCTGCACGCAGATGCTATATTATTTTATTATAGTGATTTATTCTGTCTCGACTATACCATTCACATAAAAACAGCAACATTTTATATAAACTAGTAGTAAGGCAACTCAACTACCTTCAGATAAGATCGGTACAGATTTTGAAAGAATATGTATGTTGTATGTGGATTGTAATAGATTTTTTCAACTAACAACTTTGTTTTCATAGATTTCTTTCAAATTAGCAGCATGATATACGGATGAAAGTTTATACCCGTTGGACAATAAAACGGATTTTAGACTTGTTTTCGAAGAATCTATAAGTAAACGCCACTGTGAGAGATTAAAATAGCTTTCTAACATTTTCATAATTTAATTTATGTTATTGCAATACACCACCAACTTCCCATCATGCGAAAATTATATTCTGATGTGTTGATCACGACTTCGTAATTAGCTGATTTTTGTATTATTATGTAGAAAATTCTAGCGACTTAAACCAAACTCTAATAGTTCGGACTGCTCTTTTAATAAATTAAAAACCTGAATTAAATCATTTAGGGGTCTTTAAGTTATCAAGTGTGGCTTGTTAAGAATTCCTTAAAATTCTAAAACATCATCCTTATCAAGACACATATGTTTGAAGAATAGATGATTGTGAGCTATAAATCTCAATGTCCGTAAATGAAGCTGGTTTATCATTAAGCTTAGGCACCATTTACCCTGTTATGAGCAGCATCACGCTTTTCCACATCCATCTCATGTGTTCCATTTTTACCGAACATACATCCCAAATATATCACCTTATTCGCTTGTTCTAATGTTTTACTATTTACGCTGATATTACATTGTGTATTTTCTTCTGAGTGATCTCTAGAAAGAGACTTTACAGCCTGCAGCAACGGTCTGCTCACAACCGAGGTAGCGCCCATGATTTTCACACAATTCTGTCAAACACTTTTTCCAAATCCCAAGCATAAAAAACTTTTTGGCTGACGGCCAAGAATTTTTAAGTGTTCATGCAGAGGGAACACGTATTGAAAATTGTATATAGTATTAGAAATAATACGTGTATGTGTCGGCACAGGGTTCGATGAAGCAGACGAACGAGACGCGCGCGATGGTGGGCGCGCTGGTGCGCGGCATGCTGCCGGCCAGCTGGCGCCGCTACGCCGTGGCGCGCGGCTGCACCGTGCAGCAGTGGGTGGACGACTTCGCGCGCCGCGTGCAGCAGCTGGCGCACGTGTCGCGCACCGTGGCGCTCCAGGGCGCCCAGCGCCTGCAGACCATCCCCGTGTGGCTCGGCGGCCTGCTCAACCCCGAGGCCTACATCACGGCCACGCGCCAGTGCGTCGCGCAGGCCAACTCCTGGTCGCTGGAGGAGTTGAACTTACAGGCACATTACATTTCAATAAATAAATTCTCATTTAACAAAGAGAGACATGAGAACATATGGTCACGTTTAATTCCTAACTTATTACTTATTACTTTGCAAAATAAATGAAATTGAAACTATTTTAATATTAATCCTCAATCCGTATTCAGGTCACCATCCCGGACCCGGGTACTCCCACAGACAACGCGCAGACGGAATGGTCGTTCTCAGTGACGGGGCTGAAGTTGCAAGGTGCCACCGTAAAGGGCAATCGCTTGTTGTTAACTAACACTATCATGGTCGATTTACCATTCACCGTGCTCACTTGGATTCGGTATGATCTTTTATTTAAATGTATAAGATTCATAATATTTAGTTAAATATCCTTTAGTAGATTTGACGTGTAACTTGCTTGTTTTCTATATAATATTAAAATAAAACAAAATAAAAATGTTATTAAAATCATTTTATTTTGACTGTACTACAATTAATTATATTAATACTTCTATGAAAAAGAATTATAAACTTATTAAGTTTACTGAATACAGTATAGTTTGATTTAATTTAAAAAAATATCATGATTTAATTAAATAGAAAAAAATATCAGATATAGCATATAATATAACCGTAACCGTATATACATTGCGAATTTTATATAAGTATAATAAGAGAATTAGTTTGAAGATATTTAAACGTGACTGATATCCCCACAGTGGAGCGGAGCCAGCGGGCGCCGGCCAGACGCTGACGCTGCCGGTGTACCTCAACAGCGCGCGCTCCGAGCTGCTGTTCACGGTGCGGCTCCCCATCGCCGCCGGGCAGGAGCCCCACGCCTTCTACGAGCGGGGCGTCGCCCTACTTACGTCTACTGCACTTAATTAAAATATATATTTTAATAATAGTTTTTGCACTGTCATCCAATAATTAATCAATGTTTTATGCACTTACTCTCTGTACTCTGTACTAGCATTGCATGTTGCTGTTATTTATTAAATATAATGTAACACAAGTTGTTTCAGTATTTATTCACTCAATAAAACAATTTCATTAATTTTATATGTTTTTTATTTACTATCATCATGATACTTAAAACCTTACTTTCTATACATAATCTATAAAGAAATAGAGAAAAATGACGTGAATATGATAACACATTAACTAATGTTGACTAGAGCCTTGAATTATACCCTTCATACCCGGCGGGTTTTGGGCAATCTGAAAAGATTTTTTTTAAAAATTATGCTTAAATAATCTTCTTATTTTTTTATTTTATTTTTCATACAGTATAATGCTAAATTACTTAAACATTTTTTTATCAATAAAAAAAATCAAAATATGAATCTATGAAGCTAATTTTTGTTTGTCTGGCTTAAACATGTCACTTAATGTAAATATTTGCACTCATTTGTTTTTTTAATGAATCATATAACGAATTAAAGCTAATTTTTTCTCATCACTTAAACACATGGTTGCCTGCAAAATATCTGCCGCAAGCAAAGGTTGTCATCATTAGAAATATTTTATTCCGATTCCTTTTGACTGAGAATAGACGATGAAATGCGCGGTTTGTTTTAAAGTAAAATATTATATAAAAGAAAGTCAATCTTAAAATCAATGCTTATTCTAGATGTTAATTGATGATTTTAATCATATTAAGTACACACAGAAAACTATTTAAACATGAAATCATCCTTATTTTTCAAGTGAAATAATGAATTCATGATATTAAGTCTTTGCTAAATCTGTTTGCAAAATACTAATACTCAATTAAATCATAATTTTAAACGACTAAATTATCTATTGAAATAAATGTTTACAAATATTGATCTATTATAAAGTAATAATTACATCATGTTTATTTAAGATAATGAAGGGTGACAATTATTGTAGATATTTTTTTTATTAATTATGAAAATATGGAAAATTACATTTCAATAACCTCTCTCTCTCTCTTCGCCCTCTGCTCGTTTGCTTTGATAACGGTTGCAGCACTCCTTTTTTTTTCACGCAACTTTTAAGCAACTTTTACTTTTATTTGCATAGGAAAGAAATATATACGGTAGAATTATAATAAACAGTTAATTTAGCAAAAAAAATTCAAAGAAATTCCGACAGTAATGCCGACTAATAAACGCCCTTTACGATTTATGACCAGGAATCGGCAAATATCAATTAATTGTCTACTTTTTACTATAGATAAAATGGAGAGGGCCTTTAATCGAGTGTGACATGGGGAGCTCCTTGCTAAACTACCGTCCTATGGGCTTCCCGAGAATGTATGCAAGTGGATCGCCAGCTTTCTCACTGGGCGCAGCATCAAAGTCGCTGTCGACAGTTTTTGCTCCAAACATATACCCGTGAACGCTGGCGTTCCCTAAAGCTGTGTGCTGTCCCCTACGCTGTTTCTTCTGCATATCAATGACATGTTGGAGGATTCTAGCATTCATTGCTATGCAGATGATAGCACGCACAGTGGACGCTGTTAACTCCGACCACGCAAGTCTTTCTCGGGAAAACGCGGAACAGTGCCGAAATAAACTTGTGTCCTCTGTTGAGGCATCCCTCGAGAATGTCTCCTCATGGGGTGAAAGGAACTTAGTTCAATTTAACCCCCTGAAGTCACAAGTTTGCGCGTTAACCACTAAAAAAATCCCATTTAACGTATCGCCAGTCATTCAAAACATTCCCTTTACAGCTGCGCCCAGTATCAGTATATTGGGCCTTAATGTTTCGAGTGACTGCCAGTATCGCGATCATCTGGAAAGCAAGGCCAAGTTAGCCTCGAAGAAACTGCGAGTCATCAACAGAGCGAGACGGTACTTCACGCCAAAACACCGATTGGCCCTATATAGGGCCCAGGTTCGGCCTCATGTGGAGTACTGTTCTCATCTCTGGGCCGGTGCACCCCAGTATCAGCTTGAACTATTTGATCGCATACAACGTAGATCCATTTGAATCATTGGGGACCCAATGATCTGTGAAAGGCTTGACACCTTGGCTTTGCGTAGAGACGTTTCCTCGCTGTGCGTTCTCTACCACATTTATCATGGGGAGTGTTCAGAAGAACTGTTTGACCTGTTATCTGCCGCCGAATTTTCTAACCGCACAGTACGTCACAAGCTAAAATATCATTCACACCACCTGGATACGTGGCATTCCACTACTGTGCGGTTTCATAGGAACTGTGGAATGGCCTAACCGCGGCAGTGTTTCCAGGTCGATATGATAACGTACCTTCAAAAAGCGCTTCTATCTCCACCTTAAAGGCCGGCAACGAACCTGTAGCTCCTCTGGTGTTGCACGGGGCCGTGGGCGGCGGTAATCACTTACTATCAGGTGACCCCGAACGCTCGTTTGCCTTGCCCTTTTCCATAAAAAAAAATGTGTTTTTTGTACGACAGGAGCGAAAATGTGATGGAATTTAATTATGAGTCTCACCAAAAGTGTAAAATTATGTTGTTGCTGTTATTTATTACATATAATGTAACACAAGTTGTTTCAGTATTTATTCACTCAATAAAACAATTTCATTAATTTTGTATGTTGTTTATTTACTATCATCATGATACTTAAAACCTTACTTTCTATACATAATCTATAAAGAAATAGAGAAAAATTACGTGATATATATGATAATACATTAACTAAAGTTGACTAGAGCCTTGAATTACACCCTTCATACCCGGCGGTTTTTGCTTGGGCAATCTGAAAAGAAAATTTTCAAAAATTATACTTAAATAATCCTCTTATTTTTTTTATTTTGTTTTTTATACAATATAATGCTAAATGAAATTACTTAAACATTTCTTTATCAATAAAAAAATCAAAATATAAATCTATGAAGCTAATTTTTTATTGGCTCACATTCCACGCACTAATTTTAGTAGTAGGTGTGTAGGATAGGTCAATTTGTCGAGAATGGTAGAGGCCACGTACAACTGTTAGTTAGTATCATTTGCACACGGTATCAAAGCCGCCGGCCTCTCAGGCAGCCAGGTAGTGCTTGCATTTCTTCTGGGACAGAGTACCCTCTTCCCTACCCAACCGGTGTCGCTGTAAAAGCCAATAGGGCTAACAGCATTAACCTCAAGTTCGAAAAAAAAACCCACCGATAAAAGATAGTTACAAATAATTACCTAATATGAATAATTTTACGAGGAGAAGATGGATGTACGAGGTCGTGTTGCCGCTCCCATTCTAAGTACTTCTGATGCTGGCGTTGACGACGCCGGTCCACATAACTTATCTAGGAAAAAAAATAAATATATATTCACAAATCGTATGGATGCGTGATAAGTCTTTATATCAAATCTAAAATAAAATAGAAACTGATCGCTGTCTGTACATGGAAGATATGTAAGGAAAACTAAGAGAACCCAAAACAATTTTTTAAATTGGTTGGCTCTTCATCCGTGCGTTTGTGCAAGGTAATTTCAGAAATAGCTTGACCAATTTAAATGCTGTTTTAACTATTGTATTTTGACAAACTTTCCCTAACATTTAATATTGTTTTATTTCAATTGGTACACAAAAAAAAGTTATTGTTGTATACAGTTAAAAAAACAGTCATTTTATTGAGTTGGCTCAAATTTTAGTTTTCAATGTATAAATATTGCCGTTAAAATGATAATTTTATTAGTACATAAGTAATTCTGATAAGTTAATAAATAAATGTTTTGAGGCGGGTGCAGGCGTGAGCGGGTACCTTGTTGAAAGTGAAAAAAGGCAATGCCTATATTAAGACAATTTATAAAAATCCTGGTGAATTTATACAAACGATGATAGAAAATTTGATAAAACAAGTAATTAAATAAGTACCACACAGCTAGCAGGTATCCACACAAACGCGGTGACGATGACCACAACGCCCACGATGTTGTCCCTCAGGAACCCCAACACGTTGTTGATGTTGATGTCCTCTATAATATCCCAGAACCGCTCCACCACGTCTTGTATCGTTTTCTCGCATACTCCCTAAATAATAAACATGCCAGTATTAGTAAAAAGTTATTTTAGAAATGACAAAAGTAAAAAATATCAATTATATTATTATTTTAACATCATTGAATAAATAGTTTGTTTTGTATACTTTAATATTTTTTAAACAAATAATTGAGTAATAACAATATAAATGAATTAATAATACAAATATACAATGCAAATGATAAACAATTTTCACTTTAATTATTTAGAAACATTTAAAAAGTTTACCATTACGGGACATGAACGCCGTTTGGGTTTCATAGGTTTGAGTGTTGCATTCAAATTTTATTACACGTCACTTAGTATATTTGTTTCATTAGTGTGTGATTAAGACTTTAAAAAAAAATAACCTCGTATTCCCGGCGTTGATTTCCGCCACTCATGCGTTATGTAGCACAATGCCTCCAGAATTCTGTGAAAAGTGGGGAACGATTGTGTCTTAATGGGAACAGAGTGTTTTAACACTAAGTTTCCTTTGTCTACCCTGCTACGTGCGAGACATAACATGAAGCCAAAAAAAAAACGTAATTTATATAATTCGTAGAGTTTATTTAGTTAAGGTCACCTTGTTGCAGAAGCCCTGTATGCAGGGCGTGCCGTCGGGCAGGATGTCGTTGTGCGCCACCGGGAAGCACGTCTTGTTCAGGCTCTTGCGGCAACAGCGCTTGCACGCGTCCGCCACTGCAGTGCAAGCGTACAGTACATATTTATATAAAAAAAATATTTTGAGGGTGATATAATATTCTTTAAAGATAAGCTAACTTATTTTATATTTCTTTACTATTCATATAACTATTAATGTTACTATTACTAAACAATAAATTTTCCTTTTTTTTGTAAGATTTTTTTTTATTCACTATGGGCATATAGTTTGTGTACGTTTTGTTAATTACAATTCTTTAAAATTATTGGACTTTACTTAGAAATCCAAATTATTTTTGTTTAACGATTTAACGATTTATAACTATATAAATAACAAGATGAGATATATAAGAGCGCGCAGTACGCACCGATATCGCACATGCAGCTGTGCAGGCCCTGCGTCTCGCAGTAGGGCACGCACGAGCCGTTGCGGCAGCGCCCGCGCTCCGCGCACTCGTGCTCGTCCGCGATGGCCGGCGCCTGAACGACACAAATTAACATTCAATATATGAAAAACGTAGCAATTTACTTTGATTAAATTTACTAATTTATTATTAATAAACAAAATATGAAAATCCACAAAAAGAAGTAGGACAAAAAAAGTGTGTGGGCCTGACCCTCACGACAGCAGTACCTTGGGGCAGTCGGCGGAGGCGCCGTTGCAGGTGGCCTCGCCCTCGCAGGCGGAGTGCGCCGCCTCGCGGCACACCACGCCGGGCGCCGCGAACACGCAGCCCGCGCAGCACGGCGAGTTCTTGTCGCTGCACGACATACATCACCATTAGTACCAAACAGCAGCAAATTTAGCAGATTTAGCAAATCTACTTATGGAAAATAAGTCTACAGTATAGTACAATAAAACAAATAACCACAATTTACACATTTAAAACATGAGAAATATTATCATTAATCAATATAAAAATACATATTTTTAATTTCGAGAAGTAGAGGCGCATCTTCAGAAATGCCTACATATTTAAGTTAATAATGTAACTAAAATACCTGCATACAGCGCCTTGATTTTTTCGAAGTTTACAATTTTTATCACAGCACATGTCGTTATCTTCTGTACCTGAAATATAATGTTTAGTAACGTGAGTTCAACATTTTGTTACATACAATAAAAGTTTCATATATCCATTACTTAGAAAAAAAATATCTATGTCTGTTTATTTCAATTTAAATGTTAGCATTATAAAGAAATTCTTTTTACCACAACCATGAGTCGTTCAATGCACCATATTCTATAAAAAAGAGGAACTAAGGGTAAAAAACTCACACACTCCATTCCTATTACGACACTTCCGTTTCCCACTTTCCGCCGAATTCGGGAACATTGCGTATTAAGTGGCAGATACCAACGCCGCGCTCACCCTCGTTACCAGAAGGGGAAAATTAAACTATTAAATACTTCATTCCTCTGAGTAGGAACCGAACCAATAACCTGTTGTGTTTACGGTCGCAAGCTAATGCCCCAGCGCCACAACTGGCCTCGAATAGGCATCCTTGTATATATGAGTACTATACGTAATTTTAACATATTAATATGTTCAGGATTACCTAGTAGTCCCGCGTCGCACTCCTCGCCACCTTCCACGCGCAGGTTCCCGCAGAAGCTCTCCTCGGGCTCAGAGAAGCAGCGCCCCGACTTCGCCTGCAGCACCTTGCGGATGGAACGCAGGCTGCACGGGGAGAAACGCTGAAACGACGACGGAAGTTATTTTTTTTTCATCTTATCTATATCTATTCGTATACATCTACATTTTTTTATGTATAGGTCACAGATTTCTTTTATACATGTTTTTGGTGAATGTTATCTCAAGTGTACTCGTATATCAACGTTTTTTTATTGAAAAAATCGTGATTCATTTGAGATGTTTGGGAAATGCGGGATGCAGTCGGGGTCGTGCTCGGAGCCCTAGTTGTGTAGTGGTTGCCCGTAGTGGGCAAGCTCATACCTTGTTGTTGACGTCGTACCCGCTGACGCTGTAGGTGTACATGAGGTAGGAGCCCCCGTGGCTGGCGGCGGGCGAGCACTCCGCCATGTCGGGGTCGTGCTCGGAGCCCCAGTTGTGGCCGAATTCGTGCGCTGTCACCAGGTCCGCCTCGCGCGTGATCACGCGCTGCCCGTAGTGGTTGCGCGACGAGGATAGACCCGAGTTCAGGTACAGCGTGTAACCGTTTTTGAAGTATTCTGTTTATTATTAGTAACAGTGTACAACTGAATTTTTGTGTAATTTTATTACTGAAAATAATAATATATATTTAATTTAACCCAAAATCCGACACGAGGCACTATAGTTGTTTACGAATTTCAAATTGAAGGTTACGGCTTTCTTTGTTTGTTTGTCTCTCAGGTTTCATTACAAACGGCACTCAGTTTCAACACCAGAATAATAATTGTTTTGTCTGACTGCACAACCCAAAAGAGGTTAATGTGTTTATCAGTATACCTGGCTATCTGGTATAGGCTAAAGGTTTTGACCGATTTTGGTGATTCTTATGTACATCGATTCATCTAAAGGTATTTTTATCACTTTATGGATGGATGGATATATTTATGGAAATAAAAAGCGATATAGAAGTACAACGTTTTGAATGTTGAACTGAATTATATCTATATATGATATACGTTTTTACATTTTTCATTAATAAGTGACAAAATCGAGCACATAATCTTATATTTTGAAAATATCCAAGTTTGAGGAATAAATGAAGCAATAAATTAAAGGATTTAAAAAATTGTTTTGAAATAATATTTAAATGTAATTAGTAATTACCAATAACACAATATAGACAAATAAAAAACATATAAATAAAATTCTTCCGTTACTGAGTAACTAACAGAAAGCTCAGAAGAAATTGTGATTTTTTAAACTTGGCATGTTTATTAAGAGTTATAGTAGTTTATTGAAGAGAAGATTTATCGAAATTAAAGTTCACACAAGCAAAGTAACGGTAGATAATTAGTATTTTATAAAATATTACATTTTTAACCTTAAAGTCCCAGTTTTAGCCCACTTTACCATATGTTAGGATATTATAATCAATTATTTTCAAATCAAATCAAATCAGCTTCACGCTGTATCCCGCACACAGCAGGGTAGGCAGAGGGAACCTAGTGTTAAGACAATCTGTTCCCCACTTTCTGCCGAATTCTGAGGCATTGCGTGTTGAGTGGCAGAACTCAAAGCCGCGCTTTGCCTCGACCCCAGAGCGAAGAAATGGATATATAAATTTAAGTAAATATTTCATCTCCTCGAGTGAGGATCGAGCCCACAACCAGTCGATTTACAGTATCACTTTGTGCCCCTGCGCCACGACTGGCCTCCAATCACTCAATTATTTTAGTTTACAAAGATTAAATTTTAATTTTATTTACAAACTTTTATTGACTCAAGGCAAAATATACAATAAATTAGCACTTCAACAAGAAAAACTTCAGCAAAGCACAAAAAATTATATGATTAAATATTAGTACACATATGTATATTAAAATAATAAACGTACAAAGCGAACAAAAACAACATGGAATAACTCACATTCTGCACCAAAACAGCTGAGAACGAAACAAACTGAAACATTTATATAATAACATAAAATATAAATAAAGCAAACATATAATACTTAAAACTAGAAAACATTACAAAAAATTAACTTTGGTGTCGTAATGACATTGAATCAGTATATTATAAATATTAAAAAAAACGGAATACAAGTAGAACATTAAATTAAACAACACAACGAAAAAATAAATAAAGACAATTTAATAATAAATCTTTCAACATATCAAAATCTTAAATTAAATTAGCATAAATATATTAATTTGAATATTTAATAATACCCAAAGTAACACTATACAGGGTGGAAGAGGCAGCGCTCCATTTACGGAAACAGCATATAGGGTAAAATATTTCAAACCTATACCTAAAGAAATTAATCAAGATGCCTCAACAGTTTGGACGTAGGATTTTTTTTTCATTTCACGATTTTTATCCATACCTGTATTTCGTGTGACGCGATTACGTATAGATCCCAATAACATAAACACTTACTACTACAAAAATACTACTAAAGGTTAAACAACTTTGAACTTTATCGCCAATACATACGACTCGATTTCGAAATGAGGCGTGTGCGGCGGTGTTCCTTTGATAGGTTTATGTGTGCGTGCGTCATCCTTACAAATGGCGTTTTGTTTTAAAATGACAATTTTATTATTTATTTTGTTTGAAAAAAAAACTTTTTCATTTTTGGGAATTTATTTTTTTCTGAATTATATTAGGCTTTTATAGAGTAGTTAAAACTGTGGTTTCATTTAATGTGGTGCTGACACTTCCACCCTGTATAAGTCTACTATATATTTCACAACTACCTTCCTAATTAAAAGGCCAAATTGAACCAACATACCTGGTGTACAAATCCCACCTACTGAATTTCTTCGAGGAGAACCAACGTACGCCAATCCGAGGATACCGCCTTCAAACTTAAGATCGGTAAATAGATGAGCCAAACAGAAATCCTTGTGCGAGTATTCTCTGCTGAAAACCTATATACATAAAAATATAAAGATTTTATTACTACAATAATATACAGGATGTAACGCGAAGGGTTGTCTATGGGTAGAGGACCTCAGTACCTATCCATTTCACTCCCACGTATGTTGGCTGATTTTCAGCTGTTCGGCAGATATTTTAGGTATTGTGATTTTTTGGAAAAAATCAGATTCATGAAGAAAATGTGCATATACAGTCCGACTCAATAGAGCTCAATAGTAGGGCTTTTGTATGTTTTAAAAGTTTCTTTTTTAGCTTATAAATATTGGAATTAACATGGAAACAAAAAACCTTCTTAAATAAGCAATTTTTTAAAAAGGTTTTTTGTTTCCATGTTTCAAGGGAGAAATAATTTTAAAAACTACTAATATTAGTATAGGATAATCTCTAAAGTTTCATTGACGCAGCATATGACAACATGTTAAAAAATGTACTCAAATGATAAAACAGTAAAAGATTGTTAGTGTTATTATGAGAATTGACTACATTTAAATCGATTTTTTAACATACAGTGTTTGCATTTTTCACCAGCCGCCTACTGATAATATTTATCGAGTACAAATATTTTAAAGCTTTGTCTCGTAACCTAGTTGTAACAAGCAAAGCACGGCGTTGAGTTTCGCCACTCAACATGTATATTTTGGAGGCCTTAAAGTAAGTTAAGTATCTTAATGGAAAGGAAACTAGGTACCCAGGTTCTCTCTGCATACCCTGCTGGGGTACATCGTGAAGCTAAATTATATAATTATACAATACATATTATCTATTCGTACCAGTAGATTGTTGTGCTGTAATTTGTAAGAAGGCTAAGTTAATATAGTTGGTTAACTATATTGAGAAAATAACTTAATTTCTTAAGATCAAATTATTCCCTTACAGGTTTTCCATTCAAGCTTCATTAACTTGCTTAAAACTAGTCCGTATAGGTTTTAGGTTCGATCCTTACTAATAATTAGTTTCATTTCTTCTATACAAAGGACACAGTGAAGTTGTAAAAATATATATTAAGAATTAAATATTAAATATATATTCCCACTCTCAATCCCACTACCACTCAGAGAAATTACATATTTAATATATTATTTTTTTCGCTCTGGTAACAAGGCAAAGCGCGTAGTTGAATTCCACCACTTAATTCGAAAATTCAGTAGAAAGTGAGGAAAGGAGTGTCTTAATACTTTGTTCCCTTTGCCTCCCCTATTATTAACAGAATACAATGAGGATAAAAAATAAATAATATCATAAATAAAAAGTATCTCGCCTCAAGCAAGTTGCGCACGTCCCACTTCTCGCGCACCATGTTGTAGTGCGCCTCCCCACCGCGCACGCGTGTTGGCTCCGAGTGCACTAGAATCTTCTTTATCACGAAACCCATACCCTTGAAGCCGTCTGCGTCCTAGATTACATAGAATTCTGAGTAATTATATTGTAAATATTGATTTTTTTGACACATTTTGGTAGTTGTCCCAGCGCGTCGGGTTAGTGTATAACGCCTATTCGATTGTAACAAAATCAGCGTGCATCAACTAACACTTAGGTTTCTTGACCCTATCCCTTCCAAAACCTTATATACTTAGTTTTTGTTTGTGTACCTAGGAATTTATATTATGTTTATTACTTGAACTTTCTTGAGATACTGCATTGAGCTCCCTGAGATAAAGTCGAAAAAAAACAATTTACACTTATTTTCTTAAAAATGTAAAACATACTACTATTATAGTAAAGAAAATCTTTAAAACAATTTTCTGGTTCATTTAAAAGATGAAATAAAGTTTAAAATCTGTTACTATATATTTTGTTTGTTTACATATTATCATTATTATTATATTCAAAATAAATATTTTTATCAAAATAAATATTCTTATTTATACATTTATATTAAAATGGTACTCACTTGTCTGTCCTGCCACACTGTGTCATTGTAAATTTTGTGCACTCTATCAATAAGACTGATCTGAAACACCATAATTATATAATTATTAAATATATGTAATATTATAATTAAAAAAAAGTTTTTATTACATTATCCTTCCATGTGTCAAATCATCACAAAATTCCATCATATTTAGAATTATGAAATTTTAAAATATTAACACGCCTAGGATTTAATCTTCTAGAATAGAATAATAGACTTCTATTCTTTTATTTAAAAAAATATTTAAATCTTTCTATTTATCACAATCACAAGTGTGTAAATATATTATGTATTGTATATGTTATGTATTTAACATAATAATATAATTAAAAAGCCAAACTTTTTTTTTCAAAATTTAATCATAACAAGGTATAATTAATAATTATTATGTAAAAACAATATTTGAATCTACATAATCGAAATCTTGTATGACAATACTCATAATTGTATAATAGCTAGTCTCATGATAGGCAGAAAACAATATAAAATTAATATCTATAAATATTCCATACAATGTGTACCTGAACCTTACTGTACCAGAAAAACAATATAATTGTTTTAAAGTATACATATAAAAGTCGTTTAACATTTGAGGCCAGTCAGGCGCAAGGGGCACAAGCTTGCGACTGTAATCGCAACAGGTTATATGGATGTTGTTGTGGGTTCAATTCCCACTAGAGGAAATGAAATATTTAATATTTTCATTTCTTCGCTCTGTTGTCGAAGTAAAGCGCGGCGTTGAGTACCGCCAGCCAACACGCAATGCCTCCAGAATATACATACTACATACATGATACAGCACCAAGCTAAAAAATAAAAAAAATACATAATGCGTACCAAATAACTAATTGTTGTTTTTGTATTACTAGCTCCCATTTCCTGAAAGAATCTGTAATCGGCAACTAGCAGTAAGGGACATCTTGTTTTTGTAGGTGTATATTCATAGTCGCTCTGCCTTTTAACTCTCTTGCCTAATATTTCATCTGATTTATGTTTATCCTCTTGATTTAAATATTTATTTTTTTCATTTTGTTGTAGTACAGTTTCTATATCTTCTTCTTCTTCTTCGTCATCATCTTCCAGTTCTACAATTTTAAATTTAGTAATGACTATGCATATACATACAGACTATTGAGTTATAAATTAATCTTAGATATCCAGATACAATTAGATACAAAAAAAAAATAATAAATAAACCAGCTTCAGGCTGTATCCCGCACAGCAGCAGGATATGCAGAGGAAACCTAGTGTTAAGATAATCCATTTAAAACTTTCTGCCGAATTTTGAGGGCGTTGCGTGTTAAGTGGCGGAACTCAACGTCGCAATTAACCTAGACACCAGAGCAAAGAAATGAAAGTATAAATTTAAATAAACATTTAATTTCAGTGAGTGGGGAACAAACACAACCAGTCGTGTTTACAATTATACTAAGTGCTTTGATGGCAGTAGTATTATTACATTTAAAAATCATAGAATCTAAATTAGAATTTTTAAGTGTTACCTTTGCCTTCCTTGACATACCCACAAACTCTTGGTTTTACATCTTCAGTTCCAGACCAGCTGAATTTAATGTCTGATGATCTGTATGTAATCATACTCTTATCTTTAAGATGGGGTAGGTGACGCCATGAAGGCTATAACATTATAAAGAATGCATAAAAAATCTTTTTGTTTTGTAGCATCATTATTAATTCTATATATTTTTTTTCATAACTTTAATTTATTTATAATTAAAATGAAATAAGAAAACATTTTTTTTATTAAAACAATAATTTTATTTTTCAAATTTACCTCTATGTGATAAGTTTCATCTGGTGTATGTATAATGCCAGTAATAACTCCATCTTCAATGTGCAACTTTACATCTGATGACTTTTCCCCAAAGACTCGTCCAGTGTAGAAATTGTCATAATCTGTAGATTAGATTATATATTACTAGAAATTATAGAAAACTTTACATCTTTTAAATTGTTTTGCTACTCCAATCATACTAATTAAAATTTGTTTATAACAAATATAATAAATATATATAACAAATAAAAAATTAAAAAATAAATATATAACAAATAAAAAAATATCATGTATATGCTATATATGAATATTTTATATCTTAGAGTTTCATGAATTACATTTCTTTGAATAAAAATGGTATCTCAAAGTTGATCTCACACTCGAGAGTGATTTATAAATATGGGCCTAAATGGCTATAGATATATATAGCTATACATTTATAAATTGAATAATATTGAGTATATAGACCAAAAATAAACCTATTACCTATGTGCACTACAGTTTTATTTCCATCAGCATCCACAGAATATGCTTTAAAGTTTGAATGTAAAACAGAATTATGAGGATGAAGAATAAGTCTAAAAGTCTTGCCAAGGGTTTGAAAATGCAGCTCCTTGATAGTGTTAAAAGGATGGTTAGATAACTTCGCACCTCGTTTTACAACATGATGTGTGAACCTGGAGACATGTAATGTCTCAAAATATTTTAAATTTTTGTGTATAGAACCTGGAATTTGATTGTATTATAAAAAAATATTATGTTTCACTGTAATATAAAAAAATATTATCTTAAAGAAACCATTGTGAGGCAGTGGGACTGCTTTTAGTTTAATTTTATGCAGAGGTTGTAATTAGAGACATTACATATAGTCTTTATTACATATGTCACACAAACACAATCTATGTATACACTGAGTAGATATGTCATACTCTACTCATATCATATGCAGAAAGAGGTAAAATCAAACAATTTTATTTATAGTTATATTACACATAATTTATTTCTTATTTTTGATAACAATTATAATTTTACATTTTGGAAAAGCTTTCAGAATGTTTAAAGTCATATTAAAATATACTGTAACAAATTCTAAATTATACTTACATTTAGATTCATATACATAAACCGATGTTAACATAAAAAATAATATAAGATTTCTTGACATCTTGTTTTCACGAAACTTTATTTTGAATTGTTGATTTAATTATATTTAACAATTCGAGTCGACATTGGGAAATTATTTAATATTACATTATTAAATAATATATTGTACAAATTGATTCTAATTTTTATAATATTCTAGTTGATCTTGAATGTTAGAAATTCTATCTTAACTAGAAATGGATAATAATAGTAATAGTAAAATAGTAAATTAATAACTGTATTAAACAATTTGCACTATTGGTTTTATTTTCATAAGCATGATTTTTAAAGAATTAACCTAAAGGCTAAATTAATAGATTTATACTTATTGTGAACTTGTAAAAAATAAAAATACAATTCCAGATCACAGAACACATATACCCAAAGGATGATTCCAAAACCAACCCAAAGGGTGATTCAGATCACAGAACACATATACCCAAACGGTAGACATGGGCGTTATGAAACGTATAGTCCGTCTAAACTCTTATTGATAATCGGAGGTACTCGCGTAAAATTGCGCAGAATACCTATGCGCAGAAAACGTTCGATCAGTGTTACCCTGTTATGTTGTTTTACCCCACGCTCAGCAAATCATAATTGAATGATAATTAAAATATCTGATCATCTTTATGTTCTATATGTATACAAAACGAACATTTTATGAGGATATCTAAATATTGAAAAAAAAATCAGCAGTTCCATACATCGTTGTCGAGAATATAATCGAGACTAGCCTGAAAAGTATTTTTTTTTAGTAATGAACAGGAGTCATTTCAAAGTAAACTAAACTAAACTTCTGCTTATATAACTAATAAAACATGATATTTATGTATATACTATATACACCTATGTACAACATAAATATTCAGTATGCGTAATACACAGTACTATACCTGTCTCTTATANATTTGCATCCCACCTCTCAGACGCAGTACTAAATGTAAAGTAGATTCCTTTTGTATATTGTAGTCGGAGAGTGTGCGTCCGTCTTCAAGTTGTTTTCCTGCAAAAATAAGCCTTTGTTGGTCTGGAGGAATGCCTTCTTTATCCTGGATCTTTGCCTTAACGTTTTCTATTGTATCAGAAGCTTCCACTTCCAATGTGATAGTTTTGCCTGTCAATGTTTTAACAAAAATTTGCATTCCACCCCTTAAACGCAACACTAAGTGCAACGTAGATTCCTTCTGGATATTATAGTCTGACAGTGTACGCCCATCTTCCAGTTGCTTTCCCGCGAAAATCAGTCTTTGTTGGTCCGGAGGAATGCCTTCTTTGTCTTGAATTTTTGCCTTAACATTTTCAATTGTATCAGAAGCTTCTACTTCTAAAGTAATAGTTTTTCCTGTCAGTGTTTTCACAAATATTTGCATCCCACCTCTCAGACGCAGTACTAAATGTAAAGTAGATTCCTTTTGTATATTGTAGTCGGAGAGTGTGCGTCCGTCTTCAAGTTGTTTTCCTGCAAAAATAAGCCTTTGTTGGTCTGGAGGAATGCCTTCTTTATCCTGGATCTTTGCCTTAACGTTTTCTATTGTATCAGAAGCTTCCACTTCCAATGTGATAGTTTTGCCTGTCAATGTTTTAACAAAAATTTGCATTCCACCCCTTAAACGCAACACTAAGTGCAACGTAGATTCCTTCTGGATATTATAGTCTGACAGTGTACGCCCATCTTCCAGTTGCTTTCCCGCGAAAATCAGTCTTTGTTGGTCCGGAGGAATGCCTTCTTTGTCTTGAATTTTTGCCTTAACATTTTCAATTGTATCAGAAGCTTCTACTTCTAAAGTAATAGTTTTTCCTGTCAGTGTTTTCACAAATATTTGCATCCCACCTCTCAGACGCAGTACTAAATGTAAAGTAGATTCCTTTTGTATATTGTAGTCGGAGAGTGTGCGTCCGTCTTCAAGTTGTTTTCCTGCAAAAATAAGCCTTTGTTGGTCCGGAGGAATGCCTTCTTTATCCTGGATCTTTGCCTTAACGTTTTCTATTGTATCAGAAGCTTCCACTTCCAATGTGATAGTTTTGCCTGTCAATGTTTTAACAAAAATTTGCATTCCACCCCTTAAACGCAACACTAAGTGCAACGTAGATTCCTTCTGGATATTATAGTCTGACAGTGTACGCCCATCTTCCAGTTGCTTTCCTGCGAAAATTAGTCTTTGTTGGTCCGGAGGAATGCCTTCTTTGTCTTGAATTTTTGCCTTAACATTTTCGATTGTATCAGAAGCTTCTACTTCTAAAGTAATAGTTTTTCCTGTCAGTGTTTTCACAAAAATTTGCATGCCACCTCTCAGACGGAGTACTAAATGTAAGGTAGATTCCTTTTGAATGTTGTAGTCGGAGAGTGTGCGTCCATCTTCGAGCTGCTTTCCAGCAAAAATAAGCCTTTGTTGGTCTGGAGGAATGCCTTCCTTATCTTGAATTTTTGCCTTAACATTTTCGATTGTGTCAGAAGGCTCAACTTCCAGAGTGATAGTCTTACCGGTAAGAGTTTTTACAAATATTTGCATTCCACCTCTCAGCCGTAGTACTAGGTGCAAAGTAGATTCCTTCTGAATATTGTAGTCAGATAGTGTGCGTCCATCTTCAAGCTGCTTTCCAGCAAAAATAAGTCTTTGCTGATCTGGGGGAATTCCCTCTTTATCCTGAATTTTTGCTTTTACATTTTCAATTGTATCAGAAGGCTCAACTTCCAGAGTGATAGTCTTGCCAGTCAGTGTCTTTACGAAAATTTGCATTCCACCCCTTAGACGCAGCACTAAGTGCAAAGTAGATTCCTTCTGGATATTATAGTCGGAAAGTGTGCGCCCATCTTCCAGTTGCTTTCCAGCGAAAATTAGTCTTTGTTGATCTGGAGGAATGCCTTCCTTGTCTTGAATCTTTGCCTTTACGTTCTCGATTGTATCAGAAGCTTCCACTTCCAAAGTGATGGTTTTCCCGGTTAAGGTTTTTACGAAAATTTGCATGATGAATCTGTAAAAACGAGACAAAAATATATTAAAATTTGAAGTGATTTTAGTTAAGTAAATTTGAGTATTTTTTTTAATAAATTTGTTTTTTTCTCGGAGTATCATCTTCTTTATTTTTATTTACTTCATGATATGCAAAATTGCAAAATTACAAATATAGTATTAAACAATCTAACTTTTATATCTACGTAGGTATGTTAATATTTTAGTTTAATAAAACGATAGAGCAACTTAACTTAATCACAGTAACGTATCAGTAAATTTAACAAAGAGCTTTCTATATGTAGTTATATGACCTAAATTATTGATCGAAAATTATCAACCGTGACCCAAAAGTTAACAAAGTAACAATAACAAGATGGCGGCGTGAGTCACAGTCATTTAAGTTGGTTGTTCACACTGCGCAGTTACAACGAAATGCACATATAACACAAATAATAGGAACTGCGATATATATAATTATACAATACAAAGAAATAAAATAAAATTTACCTTTCTCAAATATTAGCTTGATAGAAATATTCCCAGTCGGATTCCAAAATAATGCCTTTTGTATAACACCAGTAGTCACTTCCTTCTCGTATTAACTCTTCTTTGAAATTGCCTGAGCAAAACGCTGCTCGGTCTTTATATACAATGTAGAAACTACGATCAATAATCTGACGTCTGCGCACGACGGTCACCGACATTAAATTCTATCTCTCTCTTAACCTCATTTTATAGCGAGACAACAATATTTTAAAATATTTCTCGAATGTCCGTGAATAAACTACATGACGTAGCGTTTTCATTTCATTTATTGATTTAATTTTCATGATAATAAAGAACAAAGACAAGATATCTAATATTTATGTAAAGTAAAAATTATGCGATGATATTTAATCTCCTATTTTTTTTAGATATTGTAATGCTTTCTCTTTTATGCCATTATTTTGAAATATTACATTGGCTGTCATTTTTGTGTCATATTATTAATACTTGTGAAATTATTTCAACATAATTATAGACAAATTAGTTATAAATTGTAGATATATAATGTTCCAATTTCTGATATTGTTGTCATAAAACAAAAAAATAGGTCATATGATAGATATTGCCATTCTGACGTGAAACAAATAAAACGTAAAAAAATATATTTTGTTTGTTGTTACACATTTCAACTAAGATTATTAAATATTGCGTAGTATCATCATTTCAGTTTACCTTCAACTTCAAGGAATAATTACATAATCACAAGATCTATTGTTTCCTTTAGTAAAACAGTGAAAAATTGTGTCTGTACATTGAACATTTGGAAAAAATATGTAAAGAACACTCAAGAATTCATGATTTTCAGAAATACTGTAATGTCTTTTAATGTGTACCCATTACGCAAGAGTTCTAGGCTATAATTGGTTTTGAAAACTAACACTCCTGATACAAAACAAATCATGAAAAGCATACTTTTAACTAAACTTAAGGGGAATAATAATATTTTAATTTCCCACCCTGGTGAACATATGGCCTTGGCCACATTTTGTGCTACTCCTGGAAAGAATCATGAAATCCACACAAATTACCTTATGTGGCAACTAGTCTAATAATAATCTCTTTGTATGTAATTTACTTAGATTTAATTAAAAAGATATATTTTAAACACAGATATTTTATTTAATTACCATATATTTTTAATTAACACTACAAGACTATTTTGATGCTACCATTTTATAATTATTTTAACTTTATTTTTTAATTTCTTCATTGTCTTCCCATGGTCTAGGTCCTCTTTTATTTTCCCAATTATCTATATCAAGAGTCTTAATCTCTTCATAAGCTCCTTCTAGGGTGACAGCTTTATCACGATGAAGGCCCATTTTTTCAGCTTCTTCTTTACTTACTCCTTTGACTTTAGAAAATTGGTACCTAAAATTATTCATAAAATGGATACATAATTTGTTTCAATTTTGTCTATTTCAAACTAGAATCTCGTGTATAAATCAACTATGGCTTAAATTTGCATTAATAAATTAATATGTTAACCAAGTTCATATACCTGATTTGTGTCCATTCTCTTAATCCGAATGATCCTCCGATTATGAATATTACAAATGGTAAGCCGTATTTAAGTGTTTTTGTGCTACTGTATGCTTTCCATATATTTCTTAAATTTCGTAATGGTAAATATTTATTTTCGTCGCTCAAAGGCATTATTATTGATAGGAAATGACTAGACTAACGTTCTATAGACCTTAAACAATAACATTTATTTTTTTAACATTGAAAACAATGTTCATCATTTTAAACCTAATAAGTTATAAGACATACAAGTTAGAAGGAAAATATTATAGGAAATAGCATTAATAGGAATAACATGACACATGTGACTTTGACAGCATATCAATTATCATGTGTAGAAATAGAATGGGCTGTCAACCGAACGTAATTTGTCAGAGAAGACAAAGCTATTGGCATAGAGTACTTATCGGTAATATAGGTATCGAATAATTTTTGCTTTTTGTCATGATCATTGAAATTTTAACAAAGAAATGAAATAATGTACCATAATTTACCGTAAAATTAATTACTTAAAAATAAAATCAGAGGGAACTTAATGTTAAGACAATCCGTTCCCTACTTTCCGTTGACTTCTGGAGGCATTACATGTTGAGTGGTGGTGCCTCCACACCAGAGCGAAGGAATTAAAATATAAATGTAAATAAATATTTCATTTCCTCGAGTAAGGATCGGATCCACAAACAGTTGTTTTACAGTCACATTTGTGCCCCTGCGCCACGACTGGCCTCATATTTGAAAATGTTCTTTATAATTACTTTTACCTGCGTTATACTGTATAAAAAAAATTGAGTGCGTGACTATTATAAAGTAATATGGTGTCGAACACTCTGGAATCATAGCTTAGCATTCCTGGCGAGCAATTTATGTTCCTTTCTGCGAAGGATAAGCTTACGGACAAGTAAACATTCACCACATTTGTTTATTTCCGAGTTTGTTAAAATGAAGCTTCCAAGATAAATATTGATCAAATATAATACCATTTTTTTTTACTTTTTATGTTAAAGGGACTATTATTCCAACAAGCAATACGTATATAATAAAATATAAATCACTAATTTGAAAGTTGAGTCTTAACTTAGGTACTTAAACGATTTTTTTCGTCATATATATTAACCATGTTAATATGTTATGATAACGTAATATAATACAGACAGGAGAGTATATCTAACTATTTATGCTCATATAGTACTTAATTAATTTGCTATATGTGCTTAAAGAACTTATTGAAAAATCTATTATTGAGAGTCCACTTTGTAATAAAAAAATATTAAAAGCAACATTTAATAATTTAGAGAAATGCAATATGGTATAGATTATCTGTTTGAAGAACAGCAAGTTGTAATGACATAAAAATAAATTTATAAGATGGCGGATATATTCCAGTGACGTATATGTTGTGTTTATTAGTAAAATAGTTGCAGAGTGCTGTGAATATTTATTTAAATAATGAATTTAACTTTTTGAAGGATTGTCCCTTTGCAGTGATATGAGATTTTAGGTAAGTTGTATTTCATTCTAGTTTCTACGCTATAAAAGCGTTAGACATGTTGTTGCAATGTAGGAAATTGTAGGCGGAACGACTTCATAACGTAGTGAAGTAAGAAATTATGATTTTCGATAGATGTTTTTATATCTACATTGAGTATATGAAATAGGAATCAATTGATTATAGTATCTCAAATTATGACGTTAAGTGTGATAATCGATCCAATATTTACAGATAAAAAATCGCTAATTGTAAATTTGACGACTATTTGCATTGCTTAATGGAAATATAATGTATAAAATTTCCTTAAAATAATAATGATTAATGTTGGTAGCTGTATTTTACTGTAAGATTTAGCTTTATAACTTTTGCAAATATTCCTTTTGTCATTATGTATCTTCATCATAAGCAATAAATTACCTAATTTTACTAAACTCGTGGTATAGTTATATAATTATCAAAGTAAATATTGCAATATCACCTTACAAGTGACAACTTATACACAACTGTACTTAAATTTGTTATGATTGTTATAACAAAAGTGTGGATATAAGCAAAACAATAAATATTGCCTACAAAAGTAACATATAATCATGACCAATTAGTTTTTGACTTAATTTACTTATTCTACTTATTATTATAATTGTTATATATATTGTAATTAGTTTCTTATAGAATATATTTTATATGATATTTTTAAAATATTTTTTATGCTACTATGTACTATTATGTCTATTACATCTTAAAATAGCTGTTTCTTTCTGTGAATCCTTGTTATTGATAGAAAAGTGTAAATGTAAAATTAAAAATATTTGTTTTTAACATATTTAAAGTGTTATTCCACACTTAGGACTAAATAAGTAAAAATAATTGGCTTGAATGTTAGCAGTACTTATTGATCAAGGTAAAGAATTGATTTTTTTTGCTAATAACAAATGTTTCTGTAGGCCAAGTAGAATAGACACAGGGTGTACCATCACCAATCATAAAACACTCCATTCTCCGATTTTCACCCAATTGTTGAGACTTTCAGTTTTGATTGGTGAAACACAATGCTGCACTTTGTATTGTTACTAAGTGAAATTGAACCCATAACAAGCTGCTGTGCTGTGCCACTGCAGTCTTAGTCTTTTTAGGCTGACCAAATTGACCTGCTTATATTTTAAATGCAGATAATCTTTTTATAGTGAGAAAATTTTTATATTTTCTTATTATTGATAAATAACAGAATTTTAGAGTTTCTTATATAGCAAAATATAATCATAGAATTGTATTAAATTTAAAAACTTGTATTAAATGTTATATTGTATCCATAGTTTCGAGTCTGTAGTTATAAAATATATTGGTTGCTTAAATAACACTTTTTTTTTTGGTTAAATATTACAAATAAAATTAATTTGTAAAATAGGCCATTTTTCAAGTTTCAAGTAAATGTCTTGTCTTAGTGCAGTATTTCTAGCCACAACTTTAACATGTAATGTTATGTAGCATAATATTAATAATGGAATGCTTTGGTAGATGTACTGTTCTGTTTTCTATTAATGACATTCTGAACATACCAGTTGAGCACTCATCACTTTGCCATACATCACATTATAAGGAGACCACAAAAAGGAGGTTATACAGTATAAAATAGATAAAGCTACACAATAGGAAAATGTATGTTAAAAAGAAATCTATTTAATATGCTTCCTTTTTCTACAAGAAAACAATCAATATTTACAATATGTACATAACTTAAAGGCTTAGTAATAAGTAATAACAAATCAGCTAGCTTATAATTCAATGACACACGCCAGTGTCTTAAGTCAAGTTAAAAGCTGGAAATGTGCAATGCATATTATAACCATTTCTACTTTTGAAACCAATTAGCCTACATGCATGAAATTTAGCACATTTATTAAAACCCTAGCTTGTGATGTGTATGAAATTTAAATAATTTTACTTTACACAGTTATTGATATGTTAACGTTTAAAATGCAGCATTTTATGACTGACTTACTAACTCATCAAAAACCTAATCCACTTCTAGGTGACCTAGAAACAGCTACCAGGCACTAAACCTATTAGGTTGATGTTTATCAACCTAATAGGTTAACAAATTATATTTGGTGACTTGTTGATATTTATCAACCTATTAGTTCAGTACACGGTCGTTAAACACTATGTAAAGTGGAGTAGGTTATGCAGGATGGCAGGCACTGGCAACATACACCAGTATTAATGCCAGGCGGAAGAAGGAGTCCAGTACAAGCTGAAAGTACACTAACTTGGTGATATAATAAAGTCTACACAAAAAAACATGGAGTAAACTACCAACTTGAATTTCATCCAGAGTAAACACAAAAGTCAGCACCCATATATATAGATCTCCCATTTTTTGTCAGTGAAATCGAGAATGGTGCATTACTTAAAAATTAACTTGGCTCCCATTTCTTGATTTTTGATGTAATTATTATTACATTTTGATGTAATTATTATTTACATACAATATTCAAAATTTCATTTACAGTTCTTAAATTTAAAATAGTTAAATCTAACAAGGCATTGATAGCTATAGCTTAAGAAGCATGGATACTTCCTGTCTATTTTCATATATTCAATTATGAACATCTCTAGATTATATTATATAGTATGTTCATTCCATATATGTTTGTGTCGGATGGAGAGACAACTGGCGCGTCCGATGACATCACCTCGTGCTAAAACGCCGCAACTGTTTACACACCTAATTCAAAGAGTACCAAATTACTTACAATGCGTTAATTATTTAATTATTCAACCATATGTTTAGTTAATTTCCATCGTTTTTTCATGGCCTTTTTGCTCGTGATCTCCAAAAATATATATGTATGGGTTACATTGGCGTTCTGTATGTTTGAATGGAGGGCATTCAGTAAGTCAGCCCCGTGTGCTCAGTCACGGGACATTGCGATGCACACATTACCGTACGACCGATTCGTCTCACGCTCCAGTTATCGTAAATACCAATTCTATTGCGTTTTTTTTTTTCAAATTTTAAATCGCGCTTGAGCTGTTATTATTGCGACACCATTGCGGGGTGTGTATGAGTTTGCTGTGGCCGGTGCACAGCTGAAAGGAAACGTTAGTGATTTAAAAAAAATCTTAGCCAATTTCTTCTGTTTTAAAACAATTTTATTGTAAGAAATCTTTGCCTACGTCTATCTCTTATTCGGACTCGAAGTAGTTACAAAATTAATTTAAACGTGAAAGCGTTACTTTGTATTATGATAAATAATTTAAATATTGAAACATCACTATATCATTATTACAATAATTTACGTGTGGTAATTATAAGGAAAATTTGACTAGACAAATTAATAGCAATAAGCGCAAGTCGCTAAGCTTTTCCTGCAGCGTTGACGGGCCCTCTGACAGTTAGTGATTGACGATCACCTGGTATGGACGTCGTCGGAAGAGTACATGTGTATAAGTTGTTATTTGTGTTTTATCGGAGATAAGAACAATTAGGAGTTTTACATTGTTTCCCGATTGACTCCACTCGGCGTATTGTTGTAAATAAACAAAAGATCCACTCGTGTGTTTCAGTCTTTATTGGAGTCTTTATATATGTGTGTGTTTACAGTGCACTAGTTGGATTGTGACGTGAATAGTATTTTTAAATTTTTTATTTACTTTTTTTTTGTATTTATTAAAAAAAAAACGATGATACTGTTGCGAATTTTACACAATATTTTTTTTTGTCTTGTGTTTATTGTTTGAGTCATGTCTGACGCTAAGTTTGTTGCTGTGAGAGATTATTGCTGAAAGGTAGATAATTTTTTTTATTTTAGCATTATTTTAGTATATAGACAGTATTGTAATAGTAATTGTATTCAACCTTAATATTCTTATTGACTATGGAGATTTTGCTACCATTTTTACTTTGTGTCTGTTCTCCGATCTTTACTTAACGGAAACTAGAATCTATAAATCTGTAGTATAGAATTCTATGCCTATCTCCATAAAAGTGCAATGCAAATCTATTCGTGGAAAAATCGATACTCTTGTTTGGACCTAATCTGTTAAACCGTAGTTTAAAATAAACCATATGGCTGTCTAGTTTAGCGGCCGACCGTCTGGATGTGATACATAAATAGTACCTTGTATCGCGAAAATTTTTGTTATTCTTTATTAAAAAACTACAATTTAATTAAATGCTCTAATTTAAGTTAAGAATCGAATAAAAAATACAGGTGCTTGTGATTTGTTTTTGTGGAAATACGTCTTCGCAATCATACAAGGCCAAAATATGACCGCCTGGCTTATATGTACGTTGTTATGTACGTGGGCTTTATGACTCACCCCATTACCATCTTAAATTAGATTACACTTGGAATAAAAGGATATGGACACAATATTAAAATGCTGTTCAAATAATGACAATTTGATTTTAATTCGTTTTAAAATAATTATTTTATATTAGTAAAAAGTATATCTGTATAGGATACTTGTACTTACTTACATTAATCTGAAGTATAAATTTTCAAAGTTTCTTTCACTATAGTGATACTAGCTGTATAGCTTACCCATAAATATCTTTTATGATGTGTATATATTTCTAATTAGATGCATACAGCGTCAAAGAAAACGTTATGAATTGCAATTTTCTGTATTAAATGTAGGGAGGAAGTGACTAAGACTTGTGTTTTCCTTTTTTAAACACGGCCGTGGTATAAAAGGAAGCTGCTTTATTAAGGTCGACATTCGAAACATTAAAGGTACTATAAATTCTGTTTATTTTTTTAAAAAAATGTATATTTCTTGCGGAAATGGAGCGATTTAACAAAATATGAGTGTGTGAATGATTTTGCTGCTGGTGTACGTAGGTTGTTTTTGTTTTGGATATTATTTTGTATATGTACAAGTAGAAAGACAACACTAATAATTCTATGAAAAATCATATTCACAATGTCAATTTATTTTTAAAGTAGAAATAGCCAATACTTTTTTTAAAATTTGTTATTTTTGTAAAGCACCTACCTGAGATTACAGTATATTATTATTATTCAACCTTTTAGATATAGTATGAAAATAAAACATAGCATACATAGTATGTAATTGAAAAATTATGATAAAAATTATTATAACCTGGTCGGTTTCCAGGAAGCGCGGGTTCGAATCCCGCTACGTTCAAATTTTTATACGTTTTCTAAATAAGTATTTTTCTTTCCTAAGTGTGGAATAGCACTTTAAAAATGTAAAAAATATAATAACTTAATTAATATAATAATACTATTATTTTACTATTTACTATAATTGCTTTTTGATCGCGAAAGAGACGTAATCATAGTACGCACCGAAGATAAAATGAAAGTGAAACGTAAATGTGCGCTTGGTGGTCGTTCAACTCGGCACGCGCCTTCAACCCTGCGGTCTCTTTGCTCGCCTACCAAGAATTAATTCAGCTGGAGTTCACTTGTTCATCTAAAATATGAATTTGTTTATATTAAATTTAAATGTTCATAATAATAATAATATTTTTTTTTTGTATAAAGGTATTTCCTTTTTTAATTTTTTTTTTAAGTTTTGTAAAAAAATCGCATTTGCATTAAGTAACTAAATTTACATTATTGCTTTAAACTGTTGAGTTGCTATCTTTATACAATGTCCACATTCGTTCCATGATGGTGACGTTTTATAATATAACGTGATAAAAACAAGTTTTCGTTTTGGTATGTAGAAAACGTGCGGTAGCGTGCAAGCGGCGCCGGCGCAGGCAGCCGCGCGTACGGCAAAAACTGGATAATCGCCGACCATCGCCGCTGGGCTTACGCAACATAGTATAAACATATATATATACATATATATATATACATATATATATACATATATATATATATATATATATATATATATATATATATATATATATATTGTTGTGATTTGAGACTTTGCTAGTTTCTAAACGTTTATATTGCAATTTGATGTGAGCGGTTTTATTTTAATCAATTAAATCTGATGTTTTAATTTGTATTTCAGTTTTTTTTTTGTATATTTTAAATTATTTAAAAATTGCACATATTGTGTTCTCTATAGCAAATAATAGGCTAATTTAATTCTAATAAATAAGTTAATTAAATTCTAATTAATTCTTAATTATAATTATTTAATATACTTTTGATCTGTAGCTTCGCTCGCGTAGTCAAATAAAAATACATAAAAATTATGTGTGACACATTCTAGGTACATATAGCTAAATGATAAAACATTTAACGTGTTACGTGATGTGATACCTTCAACCAAACATTAGCTATATATAATATTAGTATAGATTTTATAATAATATAAAAAAACGGTAAATTGCGAGTCGGAGTCGCCCACCGAGGTTCCATACCAATTTCATATAATACAATTATAAATTTGTAATATTTTTATCTGTAATATTCATTTGAGGAGGCAGACAGACAACAAAGTGATTCTATAATATATATTCAGGTTTTTTTTCTTCTGAGGTACGAAATATTAAAAAAAAATAATTTATTTGAAACTGTTGAAATTTAAACTAAACCGTTTTATGCCTTGAGTAGTAGTTAGTTATGGAGTGAATATACGTATTATATTCTCGACCACTCGACGCTGTGAAGAAATATTGCATTACAAATACAACATAATCAGCTCCTTTGTACACGAACATATCTGTTTTACATTTTATATTTTTACACCGTCTTTTTACATTGCTCATCTTTATACTACACCATTTTGTCTTAAAATTAAAAAAATCAGCTTCACGCTGTATCCCGCACACAGCAGGGTAGGCAGAGGGAACCTAGTGTTAAGACACTCCATTCCCCACTTTCTGTCGAATTCTGGAGGCACTGCGAGTGAATATGAATAGTTAAGACCATTTTGTCTTAATTATTCATATTTTTGGATTGTTTTGCTTCATTAACAATATAATTTTCGTTTTATACTTATATGTATTGTAAGTGATTTTAGAGTAGTTTTTTATTTTACTGTATTCTAAATCATCTAGCTATAATTTTCCTGTTGTTACAATCGTTTATATAAATTATTTCATAAAAGCGTAATAGAACTGGAGTCACGATACTGGACACGCGCGGATGGTTGTGCACTTACGATGAATTATATGTATATCTACGTATATATTGCAGATATTATGGCAAGAATGAGACTGCATAAGTGTTGCCGCACCTTTGTTCTAATATCGTTATTTAATTATACTACGCACAAGTGTGATATATTGACAATCAGGTGAAAAACGTAGTGTCTTAACACTTGGTTCTCTGCGTAGCATGCCTAAAATATTTTGTTTAACAAATGTAAGTACATTTTGACGTATCTGCTGGATAAAATAAACGACTAAGCACTTAAATCACGATGCGATACATGTGCGGTTATTATCAATTGTTTGTCAAAGGGATTATGTTCGAGACCTAAATTATAACAAATATATTAAGGAAAATTACAAAGAATAAGAGAACGATTATATAGTTTTAAGAATTATCAAAACATTAGTGCCAACCATAAAATGCAATTACCCCACAATATAACTTTTTAGGGTTCTGTACCTTTAAAGAAAAAATAATATAAGATCACTTTGTTGACCGTCCATCCGTCAGTCTGTTTATCTCAGGAACGCTTGCAGATATGAAGTTGAAATTCAAACCATATACTCAGATCTACGGTCCCTTGATTTCCTGAAAAAATCGTATTTCAACATTTATTTAAAAAAGAGATATTACATTACATTTATATTTTATATTTTTACACCATCTTTTTACATTGCGCTAAAAAAATCGTATAAATTGGGAAATTAATTTAACGAACAACCTTTTTCTAGTCAGTCATGTCTATATATTAGTTATAGTTTGTTGCAGTAATGTGATATTACTCCGTTACGATATAATCCGAGACTGTTAGACATAATACATAATATGTATAAAGAAATATTGCATTACCACGTCAGCCACAAAGGTTTACCAATTGAAGGTAAAATATTTGAATAAAATTGTTTTAAAAATATTCTTTACTATTACTACTATACTTGAGGCCAGACGTGGCGCAGGGGCACAAGTGTACGACTGTAAACGTGACAGACTGTTGGTTCGATTCGTACTCGAGGTAATTAAATATATAAAGTTTTCATTGCCTCGCTCTGGTGATGGGGCAAAGCGCGGCGTTGAGTTGTGCCACTCAAAACGCAATCGGCGTCTCCAGAATTCGGGGGAAAGTGGGGAACGGAAGTATCTAGATTCCCGGGTTCCTTCTTCGCTTATTTTTTACTGTAAAATTTTGTAATTAAAAAGTAGATAATATCCACATTGCACAAGCATTTCATAATATGCATAACTGTAATAAGCAATGTTTTTACAACATCTATTACTATCTCTGCCTTCTTGGAACACTTTCCCCACATATATAAGTGCATAATGGTATCATAATCAGAACAATATACTGAGATATATATAAATTTGATTTATAATGTATATATTTAAAATTATAAAAGGAAAATGGTGAATTTGCCCTAACTTTAACGTAAAAAACCACAAGTCATTTCGAGCGTCAAATTTTGAAATAACATAAAACAAGCCATTTTTGTCTTCAGATAATGAGGTGCAAGTGAAGGGTGGTGTTAATCGTCAACCGAAATGAATTCTGATGTACATCGTCACCAGGCACATCCGCCCTTGGCACAGGTACCTACAATTAGTCTTTTTTTAATATTTTAATTTAATTTGAAATAATTACAATATTAGAACGCATTTATTACGTATTATTTAACAGAATACTGTGGCGCAAATATTAATTTAATTTCACAAGCAATTACTTAACAAATCATTCTGTAAATGCTATAATTATATTTTATAACAAAAGGTAATGCGCAACAGCCAAAGAGTAGGTGTAATATGGTTTTTAAAAAAAAATTAAGCAACCCAATATGGCTATAAACATTTGCAATTTAGGCTGTACCACAATGACCAGGTCAAAAGTGCTTATAATAGTCTATTTGAATGAAGAATATTTTGAATTTCAATTAACAGACGTGGATATTTCTTTTGGAAATGGGGATGTATATTATAAAATCCCGGCAAAAAAATGATTTTTAACTGCCTAAATAATAGTCCTATTATTATTGCTTCTAAGTCTTCTAAGCACTTGTATGACAAACAAGGCTCTCGCATTCCTTCTGAATATCACTCAATAAGGCAATGTTTAACATTCTGAATCATTTAACAATAATTTTATTTCTTTAAAAAGGTCACGTACGCAGTATTATTTTGGTTGACTAACATATTTTTAGAATAATAAATTTATAATATTTTACATTTTGTATATGGAAGATATTATATTAAATTGATGTCATCGTGGTTTCTTATTGAAGGATGATCTTAATTAAACCATATTTGGAATTGCATTGAAACTTTATTTACAAACAGTGTGTTTTGTGTTTATTTTTTTAATTTTTTTAGAAAAATAAAATTAAATCAGATTTAGCTGTATCCCGCACTACGCAGGGTAGGCATATGGAACCTAGTGTTAAGACACTCCGTTCCCCACTTTCCGTCGAATTCTGGAGGCATTCTGTACTGAGTGGCGGAACTCAACGCCGTGCTTTGCCTCGACACCAGAGCGAAGAAATGGAAATATAAATTTAAATAAATATTTCATTTCCTCGAGTAGGAATCGAACCCACAATCAGTCGCGTTTACAGTCACATTTTGTGCCCCTGCGCCACAAAATTTATTTTAATTTAATATTAAAAATTAAATTAAGAACCTTCAGCTTACTTTACAAATACGTAATTTTTGGACTATGTAAAGGTTATTGCATTTTCTAAATATCGTTCTATATATACGTGATTCTAATTTGTATACTTTTATTTTAATTTCTAAAGTGTTTATATTAGATACTTGATTGTTATAAGACATGTTTATTTACATTTTAAAATTTATATTTCAGCACGGTGTTCACGGCACAAAGAGCGTTGGCCCTTGCGGCTGGTACTCCGCATCGGCCACGCCCGCGCCCACCGCCCCCGCTCGACTAAAAAGGGCGCAGCCCCCACATCAACTACCGGTAAAGGTGAAAAAGGGTTGATTTTGGTAGCATGTAACTGATTAAAATTTATGATATTCGGCCCCAAAACGTCAAACTTGTCATACATACTAACATTAGCAAAATATCATAGACAGAATAACGCGGCGTGAAGTTTTTTTTTATGAAATGTACGAACCTGGAGTTGTTTTCATTATAACATGGTTAAACTTTTATTTTTAAATAAAAAATTAAGAATAAAATAAATGCAAAAAATAAAAACTTCATATGAATTTATCCTAATAACGTTATTATTTTCTTAATTCATATAACAATTTTTTTTTATAGATGTTTGTGTTAATACATGTTTACAATCAACTTGATCTTTTTATTTATTTCAACCCTAACTACAAATTTTATTGTGATAATGATTCATTATTACATAATATATAGTTGATAAACATATAATATATTAAGAATAAAATATAATTATAATATAAAATATTTTATTAATAGACCGGCGGAGGCGTCAGTGGAAGCAATGGTCCTCATGCTCCCCTTTCGCCCACAGCATTGCAGAATTCCGTACCACATAGCGTAAGTTAATAAATTGAAATATAATGATACTTTAGTACATGTGAAATTTCTTAATTACTTTATTTTGTCATAATATAGGAACAAAATATTTATAAAAGATATAATTTAATATACATTAAAACCTTAATTTTTTTTTGTTACTGTGGCCTCCCAGAGCAGACACAGCAAAGACAGAGATGCATGGAATATTTAAATTGTACCACAAGAAGTAGGAGTAATACATAGAAACATAGATAGACATAAACAGATAAAGTAAATAAAGGCATGTTGTTATAAATGAAATAATATAATTTTCTGCTCGTAGAACTTAATGTCGTCGTCAGTGCGTGCAGCGGCCCCCAGCGGGCCCGTGCCCGCCGCCATGCACACCTCCCAAACGACTGCGGGTATGTTACCTTTTTTTTTCATCTACACGCTGTATCCCTCCCATAGCAGGTTGCTGAAAGGTAACCTGGGAATCTAGTGTTAAGATACTCCGTTTCCATTTAGACATTTTGTTCCCCGCTCTCTGCCGAATGTTGGAGGCATTGCATGTTGAGTTCTGACAGTCGCGTCGCGCTTTACCTTGTTACCACAGCGGGAAATTTAATACTTTAAATATTTCATTTCCTCGAATGGGAATCGGCCACTGCGCCACGACTGGCCTGGTATGCTATTATTACACTATTATACATGGATTTATGTATATATGTCTTACGAGGGCTCCATTTGGAAGCGATAGTCATCCTCGAAGTCAAAACTAACGTTTAATGTACGAAATAAATAATTTCACATAAATTACTTTACTGTATAGCACTAAAGTAGTATAGAAATAAAAAAAACACGCGTTTAACAGCTTTAAAAAAAATTCAAATAAAATACAATTTAGTAACAACCATACCGAATTTAGTTTTAATATATATTTTTTAATTTTTGTTACTTAATAATCTGAGAATTTAACTACGCACATATCAATATAAATTATAAAACTTCTTTTTGTAATATGTGTCTTTTTGTCTTGTGGCAAGCTTGCCTCAGATGTAAACATCTGTTGCATACATATAAAATTACCAAATAGATTACTCCACGAGACGTGATTTGATTTGATCGATTTATTAACACACAGCATGGTAGGCAGGGAGAATCTAGTGTTAAGACACTCCGTTCCCCACTTTCTGCCGGATTCTGGAGGCATAGTGTGTTGAGTGGTAGGACACGCCGCGCTTTGCCTCGACACCAGAGCGAAGAAATGGAAAAATAAATTTAAATAAATATTTCATCTCATCGAGTGGGGATCGAACCCACAACCAGTCAGTCACACTTTGTGCCGCTGCGCCTCGTCTGGCCTCAAACTAGTGGTAACTAGTAGTAATTAGTGTACTATTTAAATGTAATAATATATAATAATACATAATATTTTATACGTTCAACCGATAAATTGATAAGGTTGCTTTTACAAAATAGTTAAATAAAGTGATAACTTTGTATAATCGTGTCATAGATATTAAAATTTGTTCATGCGTATAAAAAAAACCACCTTATCGCTGTAATTCCTGCATTTAGCAGGGTAGTCAGAGGGAAACTAGTATTAAGACACTCCATTCTCAACTTTCCCGAATTTTTCGAAGCATTGCGTATTGACTGGTGAAACAAAACGCCGTGCTATTGCCTTGGTGCCAGATCGCTATTAATCAATAATTCACTTCCTCGAGTGGGGATCGAACCCATAATCCTCGCGTTAAGTCACATCTTTGTGCTCCTGAGCCACAACAGCCTCTAACATATTTTAATGAATTGTGTAAAAATGTTTATATATTTAAATTTGTAAAAGTCTTAATAGTACTTTGAATGCATAAAATCTTTTGTGAATCTCGTGATAATGTAGTGTCCTTGCACTGGATTTTACTGTGAAACTAAAACCACATTGAGTCATCTGGAATATTTATGTGTCATAGCCGTTGGTTATTTTCAAATGAGAGCAGAATTGCAATGGCAATGTAATATTGTGTTTGTAAACTTGTATAGACACTTACATAATTGTGGTATTAAAATATATATAGTAAGTAAATAAGTTAATGATTTTGCTTATGTAGCTTCACGCTATATTCCGCATATTGCAGGGTAGGGTAGAGGGAACCTTGTGTTAGATAAGATACATTGACCTTCCTGCATCGCTCTATTTTGGATATATTGTTGAGTGGCGGAACTTAACACCGTGCATGTACGATAGTGTACAAAAAAATTACTGACTTCCTCGAGTAGTACTTGAAACCACAACTTTATGATCAAAATTATGATAATATATTTGATATATAAATGTGTATTATATTTACAGTGGTGCCAAAAGGAGCGAGTGATGTACTAGTGAATTCCTCAGGACAAAACCCACCGCCTACAGCTAATAGGCTGGGCAACATGTCATGGCCGTAAGTGCTCTTTAATTTTTTTATAGTCATACGCTTTTCAACACTTTGAAAGTGTTATCCAACACTTAGAAAAGACAAATATTTTTTTAGAAAACGTATCAAACTTAACGCTTTTTTTCTAAAGTAAGTTGCGGCGTTGAGTTCTGTCACTCAACACGCAATGCCTCCAGAATTCGGCCGAAAGTTAGGAACGAAGTGTCTTAACACTAGGTTCCCTCTGCCTACCCTGCAGTGTGCGGGATACAGCGTGAAGCTAAAAAAAAAAAGTTGTAAACATTCCTACCATTCCTACATTCTTATCGATTTACGTCGAAATAATTATTACATGAAATTGTTACAAACTACTTATATTCAAAATACTTATTTAGAAAACGTATAAAAATTTGAACGCAGCGGAACTCGAACCCGCGCCTCCTGGAAACCGACCAAAAAAAATTTTATACGTTTTAACGTTATTTTTATACGTTTTCTAAATAAGTATTTTTCTTTCCTATGTATGCAATAAGACTTTAAAAATGTTTAAAAAAATATTTAAAAAATAATATTCTCTCTTGCCAAACGATAATTCTTAGTAATTATCTTTGGGTAGCGGAAATTTGTTAAAATGTTCCTACAGAGATGCTAACAACATAAATAAGTTGTAACAAGCGTATAAAAATTTCGACGCAGCTTGTCGAGAACGCATGGCTTAGTGGTCAGAGCGCCTGGTCGGTTTCCAGGAGGCGCGGGTTCGAGTCCCGCTGCGTTCAAATTTTTATACGTTTTCTAACTAAGTATTTTTCTTTCCTAAGTGTGGAGCAACACTTTAAAAATGTTTAAAAAAAAACCTTATATTCAATAGAACATTTTTAAAATTTTGCCCCAAGTTTACAACAATTGTAGTAAAATAGCAAATATCTTATCGGAAATCATTAGAAAAATTGTATATTACAATCAATTTTTGATAATCGCCGTCACCATGTTCTAGTCATGAAATGTGAAACTTGATAAGATACCTTATCTCTGGTAGATTCTGGACGGTTTAGTTTGCTTTTTGTGAGTATGGAAAGTGATAGTGAAAATAGAAGTCCGAATATAAAAACTGCAGCGCCATTGATCGATTGCAATGATTTTGAGTAACTAATTTATTGATATATATTTTTTTTGGTTTTTACTATTTCCATTTTATCATTTTTTTGTTTGTTTTGTAAATTACTAAATCTATGATAATTGAAATTTGAAATACTTTTTAATTATTGTTGGTTGTTCTCGTTGTTACCAACATTAGTTATTATTTATAATTTATAGGCATCTTTCACGTTCGAAAACAACTGATGAATTGTTTATTTCCTTTCTTTCCATTTACATATATTATCTATTCTAGTGTAGAGTAAGAGTACAAAATATCCTTAATCATTAGTGTCACCAGGCAGTGGTAGTCAATCTCGTAAATTTCGAACTGCCCTGCCATAGATATAATTATTTCATATATATTTTTACTTTTTAACTTTATAGTTTTCTTTTTATATTTCTCTATTGCTTATAAATATATGATTTATAAATAAACCAATAAATTGATAAAATCAATGGAAAATGGTATTTAATTTTTATGCCTGTTACATGTTTAGAGCAGTGCTAAAGAGAACCTACTAAATAAGACATTGTATGAGCTCCATTTTTTATCCAATTTAAGAAAGTTAATGAAAAAAAGAAATATTATAAAAAAAATATCATGTAATTTTTTATATTTGATGTTTCCACAATTTTAATATTTTTATTTCCTATTTTTTTAATATGTAGATGGCATCATGGCGCTATATCTCGGGAGCGTGCGGAGGCGCTGCTGTCGGGGTCCCCGGACGGCGTGTTCTTGGTGCGAGAGAGCACTAACTTCCCTGGTGATCATACGCTGTGTGTGCGATTTAGAGGACGAGTTGAGCATTATCGGTAATTGTCGTCTATATATTATTGTTCAATATCCTGCATATATCAGGGTAGACAGAGAGAACCTAGTGTTAAGACTCTCCATTCCCTACTTTCCGCCGGATTTTTGAGGCATTTCGTTTTGAGTGGCGGATTATGTTACGTTTTGGGTATCGAACCCAAAACCTTCACGTTACATTCACACGCTTGTGCCTCTAAGCCACGACGGCGGACGACGAAATATATTATTAGTATATTTTTCAAGACTATACAGAGATTAAAAAATATATATTTATAATCTTTTAAGTGAAATTCTACTCAGATGCTATACACATACTTATAAACATGGGCATATTTGAGGAAATTAAATAGAAATATTTTCCAGAAGTAACCTTAACTAAAGCTTTGAATAGACTTTTTATGCAAAGGATATTTGTTTTTAATTTTTCAGGCTTCATTTTTTTTCTAAAAAATCCTAGGCTCTACTTATGAAAAATAAAAAAATATTCTCCCCACAATAAGTAAATATGCTGTTGCATCTTTTCTAGAGTAAAATGGGCCACCGCATTAGACAGCCAAAATCAACGTCTTACAATCGACGATGAAGAATTTTTCGACACCATGCCGAATCTTATTCAGGTATACATTTATTGCATTTTATTATTATAATATTAAATAAAATTATGTTAGAAATGAACATTGTAAAATAAATTTAAAGTGAAAATTATAAAAAAATATATAAGATAATTATTTTTTTCTTACAGCATTATGTGAAGGATGCAGATGGACTATGTACAAAATTAGAACGGTGGCTGCCAAAGTCGTCGCCCAATGGTGCTGATAATAATAATGTTCTTCAACCGCCTTTTTCACCCCTTCCACAGGTATATAGAGATACAATTATAAATAACTTCCCTTAATAATAAGGACCCTATAGAAGAAAAAAAATGATAAGAAGGGTAAAATTAAATAGATTGATAAGCATAGATACAATATCAGTATTTGATCTATAAAAAATAATTTTGTGATAATCACATATATAGATTTAATTATATTTAATTTATTAATGAAATATTATTATAATTTACACCACAAAGCTAGTGTTTCCGTATTGAAAAATTACTTAAATTCTGAATTAAAAAAAGTATTAAATATAATTTTGCTAATAAATTAACTCCATATAAAAATAATAGCGTGAAGCTAAAAATTAGTCATATAGCCACATTCTAACTAAAAAGGCATTTGTGAACAGCAGCCACCGCCGTACCCCCCCACGCCGAGCCTCTCCAGCGCGCTGCCGCCCGCGCACTTCCAGCACGCGTTCCCGCACCTGCCCGCCGACACCACCGACGGGGCGCAGAAGTTTGACGCGCGTAAGTACCGATATATCTTATACACACACGTATGTACATTAACGTTTGTGCGCACAAGATTCCTATATGCACTGTGAGCACTGTAAGGTGTGACGTCATTTTTGATATACGACGATATATATGCTTGTTCCTTTTTAATGACTTTACTGGTTACTGATTAAATGGAAAGCCGTACAGAATATTGTATAACAAAAATATTAACCTTATTTTTATTTTTTAACGGCTGGTACATTTAAATGATAACATTCCAAAATAATAATAATAATAAAACTATCATACTTAAAGATTAGGTATACACGTTAAAGTGAAAAAATAAAATAACACTAATTTCTACTATAATGCAATACAATTGCTACTAATAAAATTTGTGCCCTTGCATTTGTATATAAATGAATCTTGATTTGTAGAAAATATATCATATACCGAATATGATATGAATTATTTATTTTTTTATCATTTTACAGGTTGGATAATAGCAGAACGAGATTTAGAAATCCGAGAAAATATAGGCAAAGGGGAATTCGGTGATGTGATGCTGGGCATTCTCAATGGCACACAGAAAGTAGCTGTTAAAATATTAAAGGATCGTGAGGCAGCTAGCAAGTTTCGGGCGGAGGCTAGTGTGATGGCGTATGTTTATTTCAAATGATTATTTTTTCTAGTAATAAATATATTATAATGAGTATATTTCAAATGTAAAGTTTTAAACTAAAAATAATAATATCTTTAATATGAAATAATACAAAGTAACTGAAGCAGCTAGTTATTTACTTAATCGCAACAAGGAAAGAAAAATCTAACTACAATAAATTGTACATGTACTTTAAAAAAAATTCATTTCTCCGCTTTAGACAAAGTTCACAGTTTAAGTCCGATATTCAATATTTAATGTCTACAAACGGTACACAGTTATGATATATTCTACTTTACATGTATTACTGTAAATGATGGTTGTGTTCGCAGTTCGAAACCCATTTGGAGAATTGAATTATTCTCAATAGAATTTTTCCGCTCTGCAAAGACAAAAATAAAATGTTGATTTCCGCTAACCTAATGAAATTTTCTTCCACTTATCCTGCATTAAAGTAAAAAAATTGACATTATAGATCATTAAAACACGAGAATCTAGTACGTCTACTCGGCTGCGTAGTGTTCAGCAGCAACGGCAGTACCTGCATAGTGACGGAGCACTGCGCCCAGGGCTCCTTGCTTGACTACTTGCGCTCCCGAGGCCGACACTACGTCACGCAGTTGAACCAGATTAATTTTGCATAGTTAGTATTGTTTTGGTTTGTTTTTAGCTTATTTTATTTGAAACTGTCTTTGGTAACAAAGCACAGCGCGGTGGTAATTTCTGTCATCCGACACGCTAAATGTCTCGAAAATTAGACTTTACGTAGAATATGCTGTATGGAGAAATACAGCGCGAAGGTGAAAAAAAAAGTATGAGATTTTTGATAAGGCTAAATTTCAATAAAAAATGTTTTTTTTAATGTACTAAGAGGATGTTTGAACAATAATCTTCATTTAATGTAATGGCTCGCGTTTTAAGTATTTCCTGTTTACTAATTTAGAAAATAGGGAAAATAAATGTTTAGCAATCTATTTCAATTACCTATAATAAGGATTGTTATTTAAATTGCTTGGATTCTTTAATCAATTGTATCTTGTCATATAATTTTTTCATAATATGAAACAACAATAGTATAACTATTTATTTCCCTTTAAATAATATGTACTATTATTTACTAGTTATATTATTAATTTGAGGTCATGTGGCGCAGGGGCACAAGCGTGCGACTGTTAACGGGGCGGCTATCGGTTCGATTCTCACTCGCGAGAATGAAACATTTAATATTTTTATTTCTTCGTTGCGGGTGGCTAGGCAAAGTGCGATATTGATTCACGCCAGTCAATACTCAGTCAAGTCAGTACTGCCGAATTCTTCATTTAAATAAAAAAAATCATGCAAAGCTTCAAAAATTCGGCGAAAAATGGAGAACGGAAGTGTCTTAATGGGGAAGGCAGTGTTTTAACACTAGGTTCTTAGGTTCCCTTTGCCTAGCCTGCTATGTGTGGGAAATTAAGGCAATTGTGACGTATTAAGATGACGTCTGATTGTAAACGCGACACTGAAATCACGACTCGGGAGTTTTTTTACAGGTCCCCACTTTAATAAGACATAGAGCAGCATTGAATATCGCTTGTATGTAATACCTTTAAAAGCTTGGCGGTACATGAGGAATGAAGTGTTACATTACGTTACTTTTTAGCAGAGTAGGTCCTGTTGTATGCGTAAAATAAGTAATAATATAATATTATAATATACTACGGTCCTCAACGTATTGTGCTGTGCAGCGACGCGTGCTGCGGCATGGAGTACCTGGAGCGGCAGCGCGTGGTGCACCGCGACCTGGCGGCGCGCAACGTGCTGATCTCGGCGGAGGGCGCGGCCAAGGTGGCGGACTTCGGCCTGGCGCGCCAGGACGCCGCCCCCGACGACCCCGCCGACGCGCTGCGCGTGCAGGCCAAGCTGCCCATCAAGTGGACCGCGCCCGAGGCGCTCAAGTACAACGTGCGTACCAAGGAATCCTGAACAACTAATTATGCCATGAAATATTACTTTTACCCATTTCGTCACTTTTTATTAATTAATTAGAGGAATTATATTTATCTGTATTATATTATAATTAATTCGTGGTATATTATTAAAAATATTTGTTTACAGAAATTTTCGAATAAGTCTGACATGTGGAGCTTTGGTATACTCCTATGGGAAATCTACTCCTTTGGAAGAGTGCCATATCCTAGAATTGTGAGTATATACTAAAAATAATTCTCGTATATTTTTTATAAAATAAATACTTTATATACTTTTGTTATACAAAGGAACTCGTTTACATTTTTGAATATAAAGACATTATTACTATTTTAGAAAACAAAAATTTCAAATATTTTTCTTTCTTAAGTGTGAAATAACACTTTAAAAAAGACATTATTAATTTTGGGGCCGCCGAGGCGTAACGCCATATTACTGTTTCCATACGAGGGAATTGGTTATTTAATATTTTCAAATTGTTGGTCTGGTACGAAGACAAAGCACGACGTTGAGTTGCACCAGTCGACACGCAATGTTTGTAACAGCCCCTGGCAGAGGTGGTGCGGCACGTGGAGCGCGGGTACCGCATGGAGGCGCCGGAGGGCTGCCCGGCGGGCCCCTACGAGGTGATGCGCGCGGCCTGGCACGCCGACCCCGCGCAGCGCCCCGCCTTCGCGCACACGCGCCTGCGCCTCGCCGCCATTCGCGAGGCCACCGTCACCACCGCGCACCAGGTATACCTTCCACATTTATAATTGCTTGCTAAAATCTTTTTAGTGATTCTTGTACAATATATACTAACATTTCCTTTCTTTTATTTTTATGCGCCTTATGCTGCTGTGTGTTAAGCTTAAGATCTTCCCCCACTTTTCTACAATTTTTTAAAATATTATTTGCCTTTTGTGAACCCACAACACATTTTCAGTCAGACGATTTATATAAATATATAGTATTTTTAAATATTACATAAATTTCCAATGTTATTTATCTTGTTAATATTTTTTATATGTTTAATATATCGTGTTTGTTTCAGTGAACACTGCACTATGAATGGTGCCAATTGGAGTATAACTTTATGATGGTTAGTGGTAGCTGTGACAAATCTGTATTTTACATACTGTAGCGTCTCGTGAATACTAAATTATTTTGATTAATTATAAAGACACTTCCTCGCTTAAGAAGTAACCGTAATATTATATCAAATAGATGGAATTTACGTTATAGAAGGTTTATCTCGAGTTTTGTAATTTGGTGTGGGCTTTTAGTGGCCTTTTTATGGAAACCGTTTTGTTTAGAAATAATTACCGCATCTCGCTTTCTACTGCTATAAAATTATGCACAAATTTTTATAGATGAAGCACAATATTTTTGGCCTTGATAATAATTACTTTGATAACCAACTTACATAATAGAAACTTTTGATAATTTATATTTTTAATAATAATACTAATTTAAGATTACAGTTCAAATATTTTCATAAACCCTTTAATATTAAGACAAGAATAAATCTAAATGTATTGTGATAACATACTTTTTTTATTATTTTTCAAATATGTAGCGAAAACACTGTCAGTATTTTATAAAATTATTTTTAATCCATAAAAGCTTGTAACAATCTATTTGGAAATGCATGCTCTTACCTAATGTTTATAATAAGTGAATGTAATTTATATTAAAAATTCGTCTTTATAAAAATTTAATATGAATTAGTTAAAAGAAATAGCTAAAATAATATCATCTAAAGTCGCAATCACTAAAAGCCCTTTATTATGTTTCGAAGGCCTATAATTAAAAAAAAAATCCCACAAAGTGTCAACGTGACCATATGTCGGTACTATGGTACTGTCTAGTCAAATAACGGTTATAGTTTTGTTTGTATCATATTACTTTCAATATAATTACTATAAATCATATGGTGACTGATCACAATATGTAAACGTAAACAATTATAGAATTGCACATAGAGATATATATATAAATATACATATATATATATATCGATAATTTATAATTAAATATAAGATTAACCGCACTTCCTGTTGTTACACAAAAGACACGGAAATGCTATTTTGTAATAATCTTTTTAAAAAAAAAAATATCCGCTATATTTTTATCGCCGTTGTAAGAAGTCGCTCGAACGAGTGATTCATTCCTTTACAATATTAGTATTAAAGTCTGATATTATTATTATTTGTGCATTTGTAGCTGATCTTTTATTGTCTCTTACGAATGAGTATGCCTTAGTGTGGAGCGGTTACAAGATATTTATATATAATAATATATGAGATAAAAAATGTTTCCTTGTTTGATTCAGTACATAAATAGACATCCCTTTAGGGGCCATTCATAAATTATGACACTCGTTAAGTAAGGGTTCGAAAAGGGTGACATTTTTGTAAAAAGGGTGGGGGAGGGTCCTAAATTTTGGTAAAATTACATTTCTAAATATAATATAAAAAAATAATTTTGTAACAAAATGTTGTAATATAATTATTTTGTTGTTTTTTATGAATTAATTTATGGATCGGCTCTTAGATCGTATTTTATTCTTGTCATTGTACTTGTAATCGCTCATCATTGGCATTTGCACTGTAGAGTAATAAGGTGTGCTTAGTCAAATTAAGTAAAGTTGTCAAACCGACTTCAGGTTGTGTGCTAATGTTTAGTAATTACCAGCGGTAATTTAAAATCGTAATTATATTAATAAATGTTGTTGAAATTAATAAATGTGGTCAAATGTTGTAAAAATTAAAAAAAAATTATGTTACATGACAATCATTTGTAAAATGGAATCTCAAGCAGAGGATATGTTGTAGTTTAAAATGATTTATTTTAGTAAGAGTGAGCGATATCCTCTCTATGTCATTTTAAATGTAAAATGTAATTTCGCAAAACAAACTCAATTCATATTCTATATGTATTTACTACTATGTATATCATTTTGATTGCAGTAGTAATATGCGTATGAACAGTATAATCAATTATTAATATTATTTTCAAACACCAATGTTTTGGTATTAAATGCTTCACGAAGGGAATGACCGTTTACTTTCCTTATGCAATACTAGTTATATAAGTGTTACATTATTTTTTTAACGATTATTTATAAATTTCTTGAAATTGGTTTAGTAATCCGAGCCGTACATGCTCTATTAGCGGGTAGCAATGTATAGGGAATGTTGCCGCTTGTTCTTTTTAAATTTACGATTTAATAATAGATAAATGAATATTAGATAGCGAAATTCCACGAGATTGACCGTGTAAAACTATCATATTTGTTTCTAAATGTTCCTTCTAATATAGCTTGTTTGAGTTGTTCAACTCCTTTGAACTATTTGAAAGAATAACGAACTTCCGAGCCACGTGTTAAATGAGAGTTACTTAGAGGAAAAGAAGAGAATGTTGGTTGATATAAATGTTTATGACTTGCGTACATTAATAAATTTTATTAGTATAAATAACTTTTGCACCCGCTAATAGATCTCACCGACTCCGCAAGAGTCACGTTTTTACCAAAGGAATGTTAAATTGCAAAAATAAATAATTTCGCTTGCAGTCTTTCCTTTACCCTACTGAAACTTCACAATATCTCGAAACCTGAATGGTACATGTACTAGTCTAAAGTTTACCCCTCAACACTTAGACTCGCATCCCGTGTACACCGTGATATCTTAAAAATGTGAAAATGAAAATCTCGTTTTGTTTTTGTTTATTATTGTACTATTTTCAAAGTGTAAATATATGTAACAATAAAGGATAAATGTATTATAAGAAACTGAATATAACTGAAGTTTTATTTTTGACAAACGCAATCGCTGGCGCTACTGCAGGAGCTGAACGAGTGACAGCTACCATTGCATTCACATCGCGATTTCGACTTATTCTTCGATTTACGCCTACTCTTTAAAGTCAAAATGTCGGTTTTTATATTAGTTCGTTTTGACTTTCGCTGTGTTGTCTGAGTTTGACGTCCATCTTTCACCATAAATCCGCACCCTTGATCCTCGTATGTTGTAACACATTTATCTGTAGTGTCTTTAGTACATTTACAAACAATTGGATGCCCGCTCTTTGTGTTCTTGTGAAGCTTTGAACGGCTTGTAGACGTATTTTTGTTTTTTAAAATTTGCTTAGGCCTCTGTATCTCCTCATCTACAGACATGAAACTGACACCGGAATGCGATCCTTCCTTGCATGCGCAAGCATAATTCGTCTCTTTTTCAGCAACTCTGTTTGTTCGGCAGTAACAAGGGCCGTCGTATGTTGCACCGTGATAGAAATTATGTATAGGCACCTCAGTTTGGACAACCGCAGAGTTTCTTAAACAGCTATTCTGACGCAGTTTCGGGTAAAAATAATAAATATCGGTGGTTGATGTAGAATTATCATTGTGAAACTGTAACAATTACAACACAATAAACACAAATATTACAATGTGATGAAAGTTGATAAAAGTATTCTTAGTTCCATTGTTAATGACAGGTTTTATATCTTTACATAATTATTATATTAATTTATTTATGAGGTAGAAAAGAGTTAGCGAGGGCGTCCTGGCACAAAGGCATAAGGGTGTGACTGAAACGCGGTGATTGTGGATTCGATCCGCACTTGGGGAAACGAATTATTATTTATTTAATATTTTCATTTCTTTCCTCTGGCACCTAGGCAAAAGCCCGGCGTTGAGTTCCACTCGAACTAGATTCCGTCTGCCTACCCTGCTATGTGCGTGCTGTATCCCACAGCATGAAGCTGATTAATTTAAAAAAGGTAAACAACAATGAGGTTTTGTTTACTACAGATGTTAACTTTTATTAAAATGTTTGCCTTGATGTCAGAGTGAAGAAATAAAAATATTAATGAATAATAATTCATTCTCCCGAGTGGGGATCGAACCCACAATCATCGCGTTTTTTACAGTCACGCCCATGTGCCTTTTCTGTTTATAAAATAGAGGACAAGCGTGGCGCAGAGGCACAAAGTGTGACTGTAAGATCGACTGGTTGTGGGTTCGATCCCCACTCGAGAAAATAAAATATTTACTTACATTTATATTTTCATTTCTTCGCTCTGGTGTCGAGGTTAAGTGCGGCGTTGAGTTCCGCCACTCAACAAGCAATGCCTCCAGAACTCGGCGGAAAGTGGGGAACGGTGTGTCTTAACACTAGATTCCCTCTGCCTACCCTGCTGTGTGCGGGATACAGCGTTAAGCTGATTTGATTTTGATTTACCAAAAAATAAGAATTATTTGGGGACATAGTAATTACCTTTTGAGTATATTCAGTATAAGGAGGATTAAGGCAACATTTCGAATTGAATTGCGGCGACGGCAATCTATCTCCAAAACCGGTAGGAAACTGATGATTCTCAAAAATTGGAGTGCTACGAAGAATTATGATTATTACAGCTACTTAACCAACACAGAGAATTATTTTAAATAGGCGGAGAGTGGAGAACAGTGTCTCGATTCTCGTCTGTTTTACTACATACAGTGTGATATATCTACTTTTAATTATTAAAGTAATCACTGTTAAACATAACAGACAGAAATAAGTATATAGGCACTTAAGATTTTTTTTTTCAAAGACCTTACCTGTAAGATATGTTTCTTACATTCCATGGTTCCACATTTATTGGAATGACTGCTGGGTGATATGGAATATTCAAATTGTTTGTATAAAATTGACAGGGCCACCGACCGCTCCAGTTGGCTGGTATAATATAAAGCTGAACACTTCCATCTGGTAACACTATTTGTCTAATATCACCTTCACCTATTATTTTTGAATATTGCACTGAATATACAAAATATTTTTGTCAATTTTTGTTTAGGAAAATCCAATACGTATATATCAGATCGTATACATCTAATTTAAAAGATATAGATTATTTTATTCCATAAAATCTGTAATATAAGAGTAAAACTAACCAGGCTTGGGAACTATGGGTAAATATGAATTGCATTCGTAGGCTGTGTTGAATAGTGGCTGATTGCACTGCATCGTGTTGAAAGATTACTGTTTATTATTGATTATTGACTTGCATCTTTGGGAAGTATTATTGGTTTTCTTAAAAATAACATATTTGAGTAAAATTTAATTATGTTACTTATTTGAATTCATAATTTATTTGACAAGAAGTGACAAATGACTTTCCAACAGATGTGCCCATATTTAAAATGTTTACGGTACAATAAATCGAGGGTATTTTTATTATATTTGATTCGAAACATAAAAAAAACTCATATTCGAATTGAGACCGAGGAGCGTTATATGAAAAAATCTAAATAAAACAATGTATATTAGTAATAAAATTGTATAATTCGTTATGAATAACATCCATTTTATAATTCTCACTTTTGAGCCTTATTAGAATATAGGTATTATATGTTACAAATATATAAATATATACTCTTAAAATCTATTACTGTCAACTAAATACTGCATTTCTAATATGAAAATTGACAATATATTCGGAATTAGTTCTTTGTACACTAATAGCAAAAGGGTCTGTGGGGTGAAAGGTAAATGCCACTAGTCGTCGAGCACTCGCCGGCACCGACTGGCCCAAAACTCCAGCGTAAATCTTAAACTTTAACAGTCCTGAATCTCTTGCATAAAAACTGTAATGAAAAAAATTAATTTAAGTCTTGATATTTTAAGCATTATTAACTTTAGGTATTGATATAGATGGTTTTCTTCGTGTCTCACTTTCCGCCGAATTTCTGAGACTCAAAATAATCCATTACCCTGAACCCCCTTCAGGGTAATGGATTTGTTTTTGTTTCAAATCTAACCCACAACCATCTTGTTAAAAGTAAGCCACTGTGCCGCTGCACCACTATGAACTTTCAAATTTAAATATTCTATTTGAAATTTAAATATTCTATTATTTTACATTACACTATACAAACCATACGTACCGTATTGGATACTCTCCATATGCCTTAGGTCTCTCCATAACAGACACCCACTTGTCGTCGTAACTAAACAGCCCCAAATCTAAATAAGGCGAGCCACTGTACGACTGTGCGCTTATTGGCAGCTGTGCCAGGATACGTTTAGTTGCCTCAGTCCGTCCGCCATATATCGCTCTAACTATTGTCTGTTTGAATTTCTGCTGTGTTAATCTCGCATATAGATTATTCGAAGGAGAGCAAGTAAATTGGGAATCAGCGCACAGTCGCGCATTCCTAAAGCAATCACAATAGTTTTCAAATAGTTGAAGTAGTCCTTCCGATGTATTTTCATAGACTTCTAAAATTTTGCTTTCGCTTATGTTGTATATAACAAAAAATGAGGACTGGCTGTTCGGTTCGGCCACTCTCAACGTCACAACCTCTTCACTTGCATATTTTATAAAAAGGTGATCTTCATCTAACAGCTGCATTTTCCACATTCTCAAACTTTTAAACATGTCAAAATATTTATAAAATTTTCTTAACTCTAATGGATCTTTCGTATCATCACTGATCGATTTCGCTCTTTTAAAAAGAAACACGAGTAACCTGTGTTTTAAGCTATTTATGGTCTCTTCATAAAATGGTCTTTCACTCAATGTTGTTGCAAAGACCGAGCTCACAATATAGGGATCATCATCATAGCAAAATCTGCCAATTTTTCTAATTTCTATTAGCATCCCTTCCACAATTTGAAATAAATGTATAGTTTGATGTTGAACAGACAAAACCGCTAAGACCTCTTTGTATAGGTAAATACCCTGATTATGTGATAGGTAGATCTTATCAGTTCGGAAATGTTTAGTATCACAAAGTTTTCCTTGGTGCAAGTCAACCAAATGAAGGGAATAGTCTTCTAGTGCAGACCTGTAAAAGAATTTAATTTTAAGTTCAATTTTAAAAATAAAAAATGCTATATTTGGATGACGAAATTAAATTTAAATTTTGATACTAAAATGAAATAAACAGTGTCCGACCGAAGCAAGGTTATTTTTTGAGAAACAGCATATCCAATTTTTGTTCGTTTCGTTTTTATAAAGGATAATATGAAACTTAAAAAACTTAACGTATAGTGGTACTTTCATTTAGATGTTTACAGAGAAACAGTAGTAGTGTTTGTGTCAAAAATTAGAGCCAATTTGGCAAATCTGATAATTTTCCAGTATTCAGCACATTAGTCTTATACAGAATTGACTTCAAGCTACCATGCCGTAAAATGTTTTTTTTTTATGAAAAAAACAAAGCAAGTGAGCGTTCGGGTCACCTGGTACCTGGTGGTTAGTAAGTCACTGTGCGGTTAGAAAATTCACCAGCCATTAATTTCGCTATTAATAGATAGTTAGTAATTCCAGCCAGAGTAAACAGCGTCCACTGTGCTATCATCCGCATAGCAATGAATGCTAGAATCCTCTAACATGTTACAAACATTCAACATTGATATGCAGAAGAAATAGAGTAAGGGACAGCAAACAGCTTTGGGGGACGCCAGCGTTCACGGGCACGTATTCCGTGCAAAAACCATCGACAGCGACCTTAATGCTCCCTTAATGCCCCGTAAGAAAGCTGGCGAGCCACTTGCATATATTCTCGGAAAGTCCATAGGATAGAAGTTTTCCATGCCACACGATTAAAAGCCTTCGCCATGCCCAAACTAACTGCCAGGTCCTCTCCCTTGCTTTCGATAGCCGCAGCGAAGATTACCGGTAGAGCAACCATTGCGGAAGCCATATTGACGGACGGATCAATCGGTGATTCTCCAGATATACCAAGAGCTGGCTATTTATAGTGCTCTCCATCACTTTCGAGAGCAGGGAGGTGATAGCAATGGGCCTGTAGTTAGATGGATCGGAACCATCGCCATTCTTCGGGATCGGATGGATAAGAGCGCTCTTCCACAAGTCTGGGACTACGCCGACTGAATATGCGGATGTCTAACGAAAACAGAGCTCGTCTAACAACGTTTAGGCTGAACTTACATTCCAGGCATTGAACTCTGGCATCAGCTCTGGGATGGTCGGCGACGTTGTTCCTCGGTCATACATAGTCGACTTCGAAGCAAAGAGCGCCAAAGAGATCGGCTTTCTCTTTAGCCGTATGGACCAACATTTCATTTCCTGAGCGTAATGGTGGAAGCGAAGGCTGGCTAGTTGCCTAGTATAGCCTTTAAAATTACATCGAAGCTAGGTTATACTTCCTCTTTGAGGCTTTCACTCTCAGATCCTTAGAAAACAGTGCCTCGGCCCAGATTTGATATGCCTCGCGATTGCTAAAGGCAGCAAGTTTGCAAGATGTATCAAAGTAAGGCTGTTAATATCGTCGATAGCCAATTGCATGTGCTTCATGATCCGATCCGTTTCTGCATTACCACTGTGGGACCTGTACAGGCATACGTAGACTCGGGCACGATCGTCCGACTCAACACGGGGCCAGATAGATAACAGGTCCCGACTTTCAAAATTGGAGGAAAGACGACGGAAACTTAACTCCTCCCTAACGAACACAACAACGTCAGCATGAAGTGTATTTTATAGCTGATGGAGGTGGTGACAAGATGGTGGTGGACACTACTGGAAACACAAAGTTAGCAATCCGTACAAAAGATGGTTTCAATGATATAATTGAGGTAGTGGGAGAAGAATGGCTAAAGAAGGCGCAGAACATAGTTGAATAGAACCCGCTGGGAGAAGCCTACACCCAAAGAGGGGGTCCATATCAAATAATACTAATAAGTCAACTTTAAATAATGAATATTTTGTAATGTTAAATGTTAAGTACTAATACTGCTAACAACATTTGAAATGTAAACTAAGATTTGGAATAAATAAAAGGTTACCTTATAGTTGGTGTCACAGCTTCATTATTACTATGTATATGATGAAAATGAGGCCGCAAGTCATCTGGAATGTGGGCTGCTGATCCAACTATGACATATCTGCCGTCTTCTGTAAAAAGACTACATTCCCTGTTTAGTTGTTGCTCCATAAAAGGGACTTGACCAGAATTGCGCTCTGATCTAGACACCATTCTCTGCTGGCATACATTTACTGTGAATTTAGGCTGAAACAAGAATAATACATATGTATAGTTAATTTTCATATATTACTTACACTTATGCTAAGGTGCTGGCCTGATAAGTTTAATATAAACAAAATAAAATTTGCGGCATAGCTTATAAAGCATTCTGGCTAAATCTGAAATCTGAGAAAGGTGCAGCCAAGACAGTACTACAGTAATCTGTTCAATTTTATCTAAACACTTTTATGTTTGATGTGTGTATACTTATTATAAAATAGAACCCAAAACAATTACTTTTAAAATTTTTGCCTGTTTGTCTGTGCACTTGTTATTGTTCATCTCAGAATTTTTTTATTGGATTGGATGTTGAGGCCAGTCGTAGCGCAGCGGCACGAGGTGTGACTGCAAAACCGACTGGTTGTGGGTTCGATCCCCACTCGAGGAGATGAAATATTTACTTAAATTTATATTTCCATTTCTTCGCTCTGGTGTCGAGGTTAAGCGCGGCGTTGAGTTCTGCCAATCAACACGCAATGCTTCCAAAATTCAATGGAAAGTGGGGTACGGAGTGTCTCAACAGTCAGGTTCCCTCTGCCCACCCTGCAGTGTGTGAGATACGACGCAATGCTGATTTAGTTTAATATTTTTATTTCTTTGCTTTGGTAACAAGGAAAAGCGTTGAATACGCAATGTTTCGAAAATTGCGCAGAAAATGGGGAAAACAGTCTTAATGCCAAATTTCCTCTGCAACCTCTGCGGGATATTAGATATATTGTAAAACTGAAAAAAAAAACTTAAATTACTGTTAATTTAATTACCTATATCCTATGTAATAATGTAATTACCTATATCTATACAGCAATATAATTATATACATAAAAATAAAGGGTCTCTCTTTGATATCAACATAACTGTTTTTTCAAGTGCATATTGTTATCTATGCAATGAAATGACAAAACACAATGAAACTATTTTAACATTTTTATCTTTATGTCTCTCTGTTTATCCAGGTTAACCTCCGGACCAGCTGAACTGATTATTATGTGACTAACATTGAAGGACAGAGTAATAAATAAGTGTATAAGCCTACAAAATTCAGTTTCTTAACTTTATTCACAACACTTTATTATAAGGTACTTCTCAATCAAAATCATGAAATTGGTCCAGAACCCTCTGTAGGTGAATGCGACTCACGCTTGGTCAGTTTTTTCTTAAATACACTTAAATAAACGTTCATATATTTCATGTGGGCATAGCCACATGGGAGCCATCAGTATTATAATATGTGAAAGACTTTCCAATAAAATAAAAATTATAATAGTAGCAACTAGATTACTGAATTTGTAATTGCTAAAAGAATGTAAAGTAGTATGTATAAAGTAACAGCTTTACACTTTTTTTTACAAGACTTAGTGCCATAGTTTGCCTACCAGAGTAGAAAAATAAAAAATCACACAACCATTTGTGATGAGATTGATTCCATTGTGTTGATGGACAATCAAATATTTACTCTTGCACCACAACAGCCCCACAGTATAAAAATCACTTCTATAATTAAATGTTTTACAATTTTTAACTTCACAAAATTCATATTTGTCACTTTTGTCAAGGTACTTACCTTAAAAAACCTGTAAAATATATGTGTTCTAATTCTGTGGTGAGCATCTGCATCAGCATTTAGCAAATCTGATGGATATCCTGCGACAAGATCGCCAGCAGCTGAAGCTCCTCGGTACTCATATATCTGTATAAATAAACAATTAATATATAATATTTATAAGAGCAAAATTGTTCAAATTAAGACACAAAATTTAAAGATTATTCACCTCCAGTGACGTCTGATCAGCAGAAAATGCTATAAAATGTTTCCCATCAGGACTAAACTTTCTCAAGAAACATGGTGGCTTTTCTACATTAACTATAGTTAAGTTAGGAAAAACGTTTTGATAAAACTCTCGCACTACATGAAAATGAGATCCAGGTTTCCTAGAGCCATAAATTTCTCTATCCATAAGTCTTACGACAATATTTTGAGGTTTTATTTTGCGCGGTACTATTTTATCAGTACAAAAAAAATCATCATTATTAAGAGCTCCAGGGGGAACATCGTCGTAATAAATATTATCTACGTTACTGTTTAGATTCATTTTAATATTTTTCAACAATTAACATATTTTTTAATATTTCACCTTATAATTCAATTACATATTCAATGTATAATTTATAATTAATTAAAAATATATATAACAAATAATACTTTACGGGGTCTACTAAGCGTGAAAATATATCTCAGAATTACATTTTCATAAACAAGTTGATATAAAAATTAGTTTTGACTTAATCGGACTTTTTTGAGTCTTTGACAGTTGACTGTTGACAATTATTTAAGTGATGTCATACGAATCGAACAGATAAGTGAATTTTTCAGCTAAGCGATTTTAAAAACATCATTTATTCGAATAAATTTATTTAGATATTAGCAAAAAACAATCCCACGGTACTATTAACATATTGTATAAGTAGTACCGTGGAATGCTTTTTTTTTATTATATTGACACTTAAATTATAGCTTTTTTTTAATATTTACTTAACTATTCAAATACATGTTTTTGTGTATTTGATTTATTTATCCAGGCCAGGCTTCTAATTCATAGCGCAGGGGTACAAGCGTGTGTTTTGTGGGTTTGATTCCGACTCGAGTAAATGAAATAGATAATATTGTCATTTCCTTGCTTTGGTAATGAGGAAAATGACGACGAAACGACGAATTACGCCACTTAACACGTAATACGCCCAGAATTTGAGGAAAAGTTAGGAAAGGAGGTGTCTTAATAAAAAATGTGTATTAAAGGTTACTAGGCTTCCAAGAACCCTCTGCCTACTCTGCTATATGCGGGAGACAGTGAAGCTAATAAAATGAAATATTTAGCTGATTACCGTAACTGATATTTTTATCTGACACTCACACAGAAACACTAAAGTTGTAAGTCAACACAAAAAAAACATGTACAAAGGACATGGTCTGAAATTGCATAATAGGGAAATATAAAATGTGCAAAAAAAATCTTATATAAAAGAACTTAAATATAAAAGATTATTAAATATAGAATTGTGCTTGCTGGAATCTAGAAATTGGTCACAAACCATCGGTCTGTGACTCCGACTCGCACTTAATAACTTCTGGTTTTTTCTTTTATCAAAAGTCAATTTAATTTTGATATTTACAGGGTGGAAGAGGCAGCGCTCCTTTTACAGAAACAGCATATAGGGCAAAATATTTCAAACCTATACCTAAAGAAATTAATTAAGATAATTCAATAGTTTAGACGTAGGATTTTTTTTCATTTCACGATGTTTATCCATATCTGTATTTCGTGTGACGCAGTTACGCAAAGATGCGAATAACGTAAACGCATACTACTACAAAATACATTATTTTTAAAGGTTAAACAACTTTGAATTTTGCCGCCAATACCTATGACTCGATTTTGGAATGAGGCGTATGTGGCGGTTTCCCTTTAATAGTTTTATGTGTGCGTGTGTCGTTCTTGACATATGGTGTTTTATTTTATAACGACAATTTTATTATTTATTTTGTTTGAAAAAATAGTTTTTACATTTTTAGAAAAAAAAAATGGTATTAGGTTTTTATGGAGTAGTTAAAACTATGGATTTCATTTAAAGTGGTGATGACACTTCCATTGTATATATGGTAAAATATGTAATTTTTCGAATAATATCAATACCATTTTTTCAATGCGATCCTATATCATTTCAAAAGCTGTCGATGTTAATAATGCCTGGCTGTATAGTGACGGGTGTGACGGGGACTATAGATTTAGTGTAAGTAATGACCAATGACTTTTTATTGAAAAGAACTCTCAGTTTTATTATATATTTTTTTATATCTGGAGGCTTTGCGTGTTAAGTGGCAGAGCTCAACGCCGCGATGTACCTCAACGCCAGAGCGAAGAACTGAAAATATAAAATATGTCGCATCCTCGAGTGCTCACACTTGTGTCCCTGCGCCACGACTAGCTTAGGGCTAGGATTTTATCTCTTTTATATTATGGCGAATATTTAATCATAGCTATGCTTCCCAGGCTAATCAAACTTTGTTTCAAACCCCATTTTGTTGATGCCCCAGGGCCCAGAGCAGTGCGGCCCTGGAGTCATACGATTACTTCTAAGTCGGAAACGAATTGAAGTAACAAAATAATTATATCATTTTTATTTTTTAATTTTAACAGAGAATATGGAGATCGAGCGTATGTTAGAGTAGTTAATATTCTTAATTTATCTTTGTTTTTTCAAAAGATTATATTTTTGCAAGAACCGTATTTAATGCTTTAAACTAAAAAGATTGTATGATCGGTCTTTATTTATTTTCAAATAATCTAGCTAAGTGAACAAATACACCAAAGGTAAATTAAAAGGTACCTTGGTAGTTCTCCCAAAAAAATTTTTTTTTTTAATTATGTCTTTTCTAAAACCGCGTGTAAAGCTGAAATTTTGCTGTGAGATATAAGCTTGGACATTATAACTACTAAAGAAGTCAGACAGGACAACGGAGCGCCAATCACTACGGTTTCTACATACCTCTTTCACCTCATCCACCTCATACACAAATCCTCCGGGGCGTGCTCATGCTGCTTACATGACCTTCCTTAAACATCCTTGATGCTGTGCCTTTCTTATCACCTTTCCTTCATTCATCTTTTTTGCTATACGTCCGAACTTGGAGTCGAATTATCGCATAAGAAGCTGCAAGTTTTAAGATTCATCGATCAGAGGAGAATAAGTGTTTCCAAAAATCAGAGAGAAATAAGTGCTTCCTGTAAAACAGGAAATAAAAATGTTGAAGTATGCTCTGCCAATATATTCAAGAATTATATGAGGCAAGCAACGACAGAAATATGTGGTAATTGAAAACGAGAAAAAGAAAAAGGATAAGCTACAAAAGCACCAAACGATATACTGATAAATTTGAACCGTGAATGAATTCTGAGAAAGAAAGGAATAAAATGTTAACGAGCAACTTCTGGCAAAATACAAACTGCACATTAGTTGCTGTTTACATTTATTCTTCTGTAATAGGTAGCTCCAAAATAATATAATACAACAAAAAAAATTTTGGCCCTGAACCAAGAAGTTTTTTTTAAATAAGAAAAGATGTTTGACAGGGCTGTAAAATATTTTGGGAGACCGCCCCGGTACAATACAAACGGACCCATGTTGTAAAGTATGTTTATCTAGAGGTTGCTCAGCCGGCGTTGTTCAATTTGTATTTAGATAGCTGTCTCCAAGAAGTGATTCCCCTCTCAAAGAAAGTCCACGCTCAAAGAAGTACCAGAGCCTGTTCTTGCATTTGAAAGAAATAAAGAAAAGACGCACAGGCATATTGCTGCTGGTAACAGAATTAACGATGCCTTAGATGCATTAAAGAAACCGTGAAACGTCAGAATAGTTGCACGTTTGGCCGTATACAGTGCAATGCTGACGACGCAGCGAACCGTGGGTGTTACAAAAGAAGAATGAAAGAAGCGTAAGGTATATAATTTCAAGAAACTCAAAAATTCTTCACATTAAATCCCTCGTAACTAGCTGTGTACAACTTCCTAAGTTGTATGGGTTGCCTATAATATAAAATAAGTGCCCTAACTGCCTGTACTTCCAATAGTTAGCCAAATCCATACGCCGAGGTATAAACTGTCTCAACATGTCAGAGATTCTTGCTATTTTGTTTATGAGCTGAAAGATCCTTAAAAACCATGGTCAGTTTTACGTCCAGACGCGTTTCTCCAGTAAACACATTAAGGACTGCATCAGCATTGTCAAGCGGAAGCTAGAGAATAATAATAGGTTTATTGAACATCTTGGACTACTAAAACACTACCTTACATGTAGATTTTAAAATGCTAGCAGCGGATATATACATGGAAAAATTCGAGGAGATAGCTCTTAGCTCTGTATCATGTCTACATAGGATATATAAGCGTTACGTTGATGACATTTATACAATTTTACCTACGGGTAATATCTATATAATCCCCTAACCTCAATTCTATTAATGATAATTTTCAATATTATATAATATAATAATACCAATAGATACTTCAGTAGTGAATCACACCATCATCCTACACATTTATCTATTATACTATTGAAAATTCATAATTAACCCGCATGGCATATATAAAGAAATTGACTAGAAATATACAGAGAGCAGGGCTTTTGGCGCTCCGCTCTATTTGACTATCCCGCTATTGATAAAGCGAGATGTTAAAAAATAAGAATTATGAAAAACAAATAAAAACAAATTAAGAATATTAATTGAAATCGTTAAAGGTTTGATACATTTTTACACTTACGAGTATATAAGCTAAAGTAGCTTACTTTGTACTGTTCTATTACATGGAAAAAAACAGTAATATACATTTATAACGCTTCCAGCGTGAAGATTCAAAAGGCTAGAATCTGAGAAAAAAATGTGCTAAAATTAGGAGAATACAACTTTAGCTAAGAATACACCAAAAAGGCACGTAGAATATTAATTTTTTTGAAAGTTTTTTCTTAAAATATCTTTTTGTAAACACTTAATCATTAAACTTGTCTAGATTCCTTGCTTATTATTTAGTTAAGTATTTAATATAATATTCATCTTCTCAAAATAATTTACTAATTTAGAGAAAACATAAGGCAAATGAAATTTATGCGTTTCGAAGAACTGCCAATCTACACTTAGAGAGACTTTATAGTTTCTGTGGTAAAGCGGAATGTCAGAGTTTAGTTACAATTTCGCCTCTAACGTGAATAACGTCAAAATTTGAATTTCATGTGGCTAGTGTGTGGCAATTACTATAATAAAATGACATACTATTAAGAAGTAAACAAAATGATATTAATATATCGTAAATATATATGAGTTTTAACAACCTTTTTTAAATTCTGAAGATTAGAAAGATCAAGATAACCGCTTAAGATATCACTATGGAAGAACCAAGTCAAACGATACGTTATGAAAAAATTGATTTCTTAGGAGAGGGACAGGTATTTACTGTTATATTTTATTTAAATTATATCTTTTCTTATTATTTAGTTTCCTCGTTACAGGCTTATTATTTTTCTTATGGCGTATAATTTCTTTGTATTTCTTTTGAAATAAAATCAAGCGTTTCATTTATTTGTGTGTCCTAGTTTGCTACAGTTTACAAAGCTCGAGATGTTAAAACTGACAAAATAGTTGCTGTTAAAAAGATTAAACTTGGTTCGAGATTAGAGGCTCAAGATGGTATTAACAGAACTGCTTTAAGAGAAATTAAATTACTGCAAGAATTACAGCACATCAACCTCATTGGACTTTTAGGTATATAATACCAGTAAAGTTGTTATTAAACATATGCACTATAAGTTTGATTATACCAATATAATCTAAATCAATTTTCAGATGTTTTTGGACATAAATCTAATGTTTCCTTGGTGTTTGACTTTATGGATACTGACTTAGAAATAATTGTTAAGGATAATAATATTGTACTTACACCAGCCAATGTGAAGGCTTACACGATTATGACATTAAAAGGTAAACTTATTCCCAATTGTAGAAAATAATATTCTTACCAACCATGAATAGGTTGATATGTTGACACATTTGCACATTTTTTTTATATTATAGGTTGCTATTTAATAGTAGCTTCTTAGGCCTTAATAAAAAAATTACAACTTTGGTTTGTGCAGTAAAATCAACCTATCAATTTAATCATTTATTCATAAATAAAATAGTGTAATGTAACAAAAAAAGTGATATATGCATATAATTTTACCCATAAATATATAGTTATAAAAAATATTCTTATTTATGTAGGACTAGAATATTTGCATCAAAATTGGATACTACATAGAGATTTAAAACCTAACAATCTACTCATAAATAGAGAAGGAATCTTAAAAATTGGTGATTTTGGTTTGGCAAAAGCTTTTGGTTCTCCAACAAGAATAAACACACATCAAGTGGTCACCAGATGGTACAGGTACGTGTTAACCATTTATTAATGGCAATATGCTTAAAAAAAAATATATTTGTGCACTTTAGCATTCAGATTTGCTATAAAGCACATTATATACAGTGGAAGCTCCTTTATTCACAGTTCCTACATTCAGGTTTTCAGTAATTGCAGATTTAACATTGTGATCATATTATATTTGTAGCTAAAAATATATTTAATGCATTAAAAGAATCTCACACTGAAGATATAGCTAAAATGAACTTTGAGTATTTATTACATGCACAAACTTTAAGAAGAAACTTCTAAAGAAGGAAGGATGATCTTTAAATTGATAAACCTCAGCAAATGACAATTTGGCATACATCTGCTTCTGGTCTTGTATTAAATGTCTCTAAACCTGATGATAAAAAAGAACTTTGCTTAAGAAACTACCATTAAATTAATATAAATTAATTAGTCAATATATTCCTTTCAGCCAGAATGGCAGCTAATACAAAACTTACTGTAAAAATGTTTCATTTGAATTTTACTAAATATTGTTTATGTCTAAAGGTCCCCGGAACTTTTATTTGGTGCTAGACAATATGGCACTGGAGTGGATATGTGGGCAGTTGGTTGCATCCTTGCTGAATTATTGTTAAGAGTCCCCTTTCTTCCGGGAGAATCTGATTTGGACCAATTAACTCGTATTTTTCAAGTTTTTGGAACACCAACAGAAGAAAATTGGCCAGTATGTCAAAATTAATTTTTAATATGATTTAGTTTTTACAAACAGAGCAGTATATATTTATTTTGTATTTTTTTTAATGATAATATTTGTTTTGTCCTCATTTAAATTTCTTTACAAGTTAAACTAAACAGTTATTTGTGTATATAGCCGGTATACTTATTGTGATATTGAAAATTTTTAGGGTATGAAGAGCTTAACAGATTATGTGCAGTACAAGCCTCTACCTCCACAACAATTACGCCATATATTCAGTGCAGCTTCTGATGATTTGATACAACTGTTGGAAAGCCTGCTTTCTTTATATCCACCTAAACGGTGTGATTGTACACAAGCTCTGCAGATGTCTTATTTTAGGTAATTATAGCTATTTTGCTTATTTATATATGTTATTTAGGGTAGGGTAGGAAGGGTAAAAAAATCAATAGTTTAGATGCACACATCTATAGATAGGTCTTTATTAATTCAGGGTTCTAAAACCATATTACAATGTTATTTGGTATTAGGATATGGTTTATAAGTTTTACAACTTTCAAAAAGATAAAAAAAGAATGAATTAATTTAAATAATATTTTCTATTTTACAGTAATAAACCAGCACCAACAGTGGGACCAAAGCTGCCCATGCCCTCAAGTATATCAAAAATAGAAACTCAGAAACCTTCTCTGAAAAGAAAACTTCTTGATAATATAGATGGAGGGTCACTTGCGAAAAAACTTCAATTTTGAATAAAAAAAAAATATTATAACAGTAAGATTATAAAAAGATATTTTGATTATTTGAAAGCATAAAGTTGGCCCAATGTGTATAAATGAGTGCAATTATAAATAAAATAAAAAAAATGCTTCATCCTTTTCCCCACAAAGCCAACAAGGGTGAGCAGAGGGAAACTTCATCTCCAAGCACTGTCAAATTTTTGGACATTATTTTAAGACTGTTTTTAGTGAATATATTTTCATGAACTAAAACATGAAGCAGGACTTATAGTTTAAGATATATTGTAGGACAAATGATATGAAAATATATATTTGATACTAATATACATGTGTTTTTATTTTGTAATTGAAAAACTATTTTTTTTTTGGAAATTGATTTATTTTCAGATTTGTTACTGAAATTTACAAATATGTGTTCAAAAACATTAATGTTTCACATCACTCCTTTTTATCACAATGAGTAAATCTGAAATATTAAATATATGTTATTACATAAAAATAGAATAGTATAAGATATAAAAGTACTTCTAAAAAAAATCAGCTTCACGCTGTATCCTGCACACAGCAGGGTAGGCAGAGGCAACTTAGTGTAAGACCTCCGTTCCCCACTTTCTGCCGAATTCTGAAGGCATTGCGTGTTAAGTGGCTGAACTCAACGCCGCGCTTTGCTTCAACACCAGAAGCGAAGAAATGGAACGATAAATTTTAAGTAAATATTTCATCTCCTCGAGTGGGGATCGAACCCACAACCAGTCGGTTTTACAGTCACACTTTGTGTCGCTGCGCCACGACTGGCCCCAAACTTATAATACTTCTTTATAACGTTAGTACTTCCATATAAGTAGAAAACTCACTATTACAATCTCCTTAGTGCATTTTTCCTTTTTCCATTTTGAGTACTTTATAAACATACATAAAATTTTAGTACGTCTCTTTGATTTAAAATTATAAAATACTTTTAAATTTACAGTTCACGTGTAGGACAAACAACTTATAATTTCTGCAAATTAATCGTATTTTATTAGAATTATTTGTTTTTACAAAACATGTGTAGGTATACATTTTTTTATTTAAGTATGTATCCCGCATATAGCAGGGTAAAAACAAAGGGGGGTTCCCCAGTGCGATGAGACTGTTCCTAACTTTTCGGCAAAACTCAACGCCACGCTTTGTCTTGTTACCAGTGAGAGGATATGAAAATAATTCATTCTCTGAGAGAGTGTCATACCCATAACCCTCTCGTTTACAGCTTGACACTGTGCCACAGCGGCCTTAATTATTATTAATAATATTATTTGTTGTAATATAATTAGATTACCTTAGGTGTGTGTGAGACTACAGAGAGTCTTCCGTAAACTCCATACTTCCTTTCGTCCTCTGGCCTTAGCGTGCCAATTTTTTTCATCACTAAATAAATCTATCGAAATATATTTTTTTACAAAGTAATAGTGACACACATATAATACATTATGAATATTAAAAAAAGGACCAATTTTCATACAAATAAAAATAATAAGAAAGTAAAAGTTTTTTTAACTTCGCAAACTCGAAATGATACTGTATACCTATTTAGTTATAAATCATGAAACCGTCCAAATCCTCAAAATCATGTACAGATTTTTAAGCTTTAAAACGTCACAGCTCAGCGTTAAATACTAAATTCTCCACTTTCTAAATAATTTCTAGACAAATTCATGCTTTGTCTTATGAAACCGGAGAAATAAAAATATAAGTAAAATCATAGCTTCTTGTGATAGGACAACGACAATCGCATGTATAGACGAATACTTTGCTTAACATTGACCTAAGTATTTAACTTCTAACTAACATCAATTCTCTCTGTATCTCGCATATAACGAGCAAGACACAGGGAATCTAATGTTAAGAAACCGTTATTAAAACATTGCGTGTTGAGTATCGGAACTGAATACTGAACTTTGTTTCGCTACCAGAGCGAGTCAATAAAATAAAACAGTCCCCGAGCGGTAATCGAACCCACAAACGTCACGTTTATAATCTAACGCTTACACTAATAAAAACAATATTACAATCATGAACCACAAAATAAAATTCACCTGTTCCAGCATACCGTAGCTTCTTACTAAGAAGTCTCGTTGCGCTAACAAACTGACGCGTTCCCGCTCCTCCCTCTCCACTATGGGGTCCGGTTCGTATGAACATAACACGTATGGGGGCTTGACTTCTTTCTCTTTTTCTTCCGTTATCGTTTTCTGTATACAAATGTTATATTGTAAGATAAAAACTTTCTTTAGTTTTCCCTGGGGGTGTGTATGGATTTGAGGGCAGATATGTGGATGTGAGGTCACATGTGTGTGAGTTTTTAGAGTTACTTAATTGATCGCTCTTAGAACTCTCTTAATCTTACCGGTACTTGCTGTAAAGACACTTTAATAACAGGCTTGGCTTTCTCGTCCTTGTGTTTCATATCTCGTCGCGGCTTCGCTGGAACGACACTCCTTGCACTATTTACTGTATTCGATTCTTCTTTCTCAAGCTTTTCTATTTCTTTAGGTTTCGATTGAGAAGGTTTCTTTAAAGCTTCTGCTTTTGCTTTGTTTTGCTAAAAATATTATTTATTTGGTAAAAGTAAAGGAACGCTAGAGAATATTTTAGATATGTATATATCTATACATATTAAGTTTTTTTTTTTAAGTGAACATGACTAGCTTTGTTGTGATTTTTTACTATACTTTACTTTAGGTTTCTTTACACACTAAAAATATATATTAAATATACACAAATATTTTAGTTGGGTTAAATTAAATATACTAAAAAATAGAAACTGTGTGTTAAGGCACTCCATTCCCATTAATATACACCACTTTCCGCCGAGTTGCTTACATCCTTTCAACAACCAGAAAAGAGCCCATGATCTTTAATTGGCTGAATATATTTTCGGAAGCATGCCTAAGAACAGCGTAGACAAAGTGTGGCGTACCTGGAAGTCGTGCAGCTGCGTGCGCGTGCAGTCGCCGCGCGCGCGCGAGGCGGCCGTGGGCGTGTACAGCGAGCCCGCCGGCTGCTGGAACAGCGCCGCGTACGCACAGCCCACCGGGTACACGCGCCTGAAACCATACTACTGCTACACTGTTGGACATAGCCCACTTCCAAGGGTCTGTGTATTCTTAGAAAACATATAAGAAATTGAACGTAGCGGGATTTGAACCCACCCCTCTCGGGAGTCATCCAAGTGCTTTTGCTTATTAAGCTATACTCTGTTATCTAACAACGTCGAAATTCTAATAAATACTGTAACAAGCGTATAAAAATTTCGAAGTCTTAATATTTTCAATACATATATCAAGTATTAAATTAAAAACATAATAATGTACACAGATGCAATTGTTTTTAGTTTTAAGAACTTAGAAAATACTGCGATATAATACTGTAAATAACTATCTAGTAATTAAATTTGTAAAATGTTATGCAGTGAACATTATTTGTATAATCAGATTCCAAAAATATCAAAATATTGAATGTATGAATGAAAATGAAAGTATGTAAAAATATATTATTAATATTCATATTTATTAGCTTACCTAAAATTACCCAAATGAGTTTCCTCCCATTGGATCTGAGTCTGCCAAGGGCTTTTCTCAGGTTCCTTTTCTTCTGTGGGCGTGTACTCAGGAAATCTAGGTATATATTAATATTAAAATGTTATGCTACATTTAGAAAAGTATTTTTTTTTATAATAAAACGTAAATAATAATTACACCGTAGCGGGATTTGATCCTTTTCACAAATCCATAGAACTCAGTAAACAACGTCAAAATTCTTAACCGTTTGTTACAACTAAGCTAACAAAATAAATCAGTTGCGTGTGTCTGTCTGTATGTGAAGAACGTACAGCACGAGGTACTAAGGTCTCTTAGTTAGTGGACAGAGGACTAAGACGGTTTCCAACAAGCGCAGTTTCAAATTCCACTGCTTTAAAATTATTATACGTTTTCTAAAAATAGTTTTAATCTATCTGTGAAAAAATCTAAAGAAATACATAGATTGTTAAACCTCCAACTAACAACATTAATTATACGTGACATACTTATTATTTTGCAACAGTCTATCCCGTATCCTCTTTCTATCCTCCTCCAGCACGCGCTTCTTGTCGCACTGCCATATGTTGAGCATCGTGAACGTGTCCGACAGGAGGCTCTCCTTTACTTCGCGGTCCAGTTGCGTGTCCGTGTGGAAACTTGGTGAATGATTCACCTAATAAGAAAAGGAAATATATTAAATTTCTTCGAATATAGAATAATCATTTAAATTAAGTTTTGGTTATGTTATTTAAGCATAAATCGTTTAACCAATAACATGTCTACTAAAAATACGATTAATGAAGCCGTCGTGGTGCAGGACCATAAGCGTGTGACAGTAAATGCGACAGGTTGTGAGTTCGATTTCCATTCGGGGCAATGAAATATTAATTATTTAGTTCTAGTTAGTACCCATTGTAAATCAAAATAAGAAACTTACTTCTAAAATATATGGATGCATCTTGTGATCCAGAAGTATGTCGAATCCTAAGATTTCAAAGCAAGCATGGACCTGAAAGATATTTGTGTTAATTTATATTTAATAGGACTGTTGTGACCCCGGGGTGAAGAAAAGGTGAGACTAAAGAAATGAAATACACTTGAGGAAATGAAATATCTAATACTTTCATTTCTTCGCTCTGGTAACGAGGCAAAGCGCGGCGGTAAGTTCCGCCATTCAACACGCGTATTGCGTGTTGAATGTCCAGAATTCTCGAAAGAATGTTTTTATGAGAAAGGAGTGTTCTAACACTAGGTTCTCAAGTACCCTCTATCTACGCTGCAATGTACATGGTAGGCAAAGCAACATTTTCTTTAAAGATATAACTAATTACTAAAGTATTATTTAAAATTATACAAAAAATATTTTATTAATAGACTAAATAACTACGGCGAAAAGAGTAGGTACTTTTATTGTACTTAATTGAACTAGTATAATAAATATAGATGTAGGATCAAATATAATTTGCAATAAAACATATAAATACACTCATCTAAATATAAAAATTGTATTCTATTATAATAATAAAATATAGTAGAATGAGTTTAAAATTATAAATAACCATATCGTGGGAAGGGAAGCATGCGTGGTAACTGTGTTTTAGTATGGGCCACGCGGATATTATAGTTTTTACTATGACTTGGTCGATAGCGTGCCAGAGGTGGTCCAGGTCCACGCCCTGAGATAGCAGCACCTTGTTCAATGTTGATATCTTTCTGTTCCCGGAAATAATTAAATTGGTTTTCTTGTTCGTTTAAATTAAGTCATTTAATTTTTGAAAAGGCTAGGAAACCACATATTAAATCTCAGGGATTTAGGAATTTCTCGTTAAATTAACGTATTTCACACATATAATTTAAATATCTGAACGCATTGACAGGTCTTTATTAAGTTTGCCATAAAAATAACAATACATAGCAAAGTTTAGATGTAGCTAATGTCCAACGGTAGAATATATATGAATTTATAGCGGTATTGTAATAACAAAAAATATAATAATATGCAAAAGTTCTTCAAAGTAAACATTAACAATATACAACAGCTGTATATCTATGCTTGTAAGCATATAGAGCACAAAAATATAGGTAACCGAGGCGCAGTGTTACATCGGGTAACTAGAAACGCCACGGTTGGCTCTGAATTTTTGGCATGGCGTTTAATTCCTTCACATAACCCGCAATGTCATGAAAATTGGACATCCACCCAAACGGAATGGGCTTCGCTCTAGGTTCCCTCTACCTAACTTGCTATATACGGGATACAGCGTGAAGCTAAAAAGAAATGAGATAATTTTTAGTCTCACCGCTTGCTGCCCGCCTCAGAGTCGTACACGTAGGTGCGGCTGTGCTTGTTGAGCGCGTAGTTGGTGAGGTGCATGAACACGTTCGTCGTGTTGTTGACGTTCGGGTCCGCGTATCTGCTTGTTGCGAACCTGGTTCATTTTGTATATAATATAGAAGAGTGGTCAAATGTTGCTAGCTGTTGTCTTATATTTCAAGATAGTTTATACTGTATCCTATATTCATATTTTAAATATATATAGTACTAAAATTGAGGCCAGTCGTGGCGCAGGGGCACAGAGTGTGACTGTAAAATGGCCTGGTTGTGCCTTCAATCTCCACTCGAGGGGATAAAATATTTACTTACATTTATATTTTTACTTCTTCGCTCTGGTGTCGAGACAAAGCGCGGCGTTGACTTCCGCCACTCAACACGCAATGCCTTTAGAACTCGGCGAAAAGTGTGTCTTTACACTAGGTTCCCGCTGCCTACCCTGATGTGTGCGGGATACAGCGTGAAGTTGATTTAGTACTAAAATAGAAGTACTACTAGCTTTCCTTCCTCGACAACAATCTTATTGCATAAAATAATAAAAAAAAATCGGAATCAATAGAAAACTCGCACACACAAGTTCCAGGTTTTTTTAGCTTCACGCTGTATCTCGCATTTAGCAGGGAAGGCAGAGGTAATGTTAGGACACTTAGCTCCCCACTTTCCGCCCAATTCTGGTGGCATTGCGTGTTAAGACAGGGACAGAAGTGTCTTAATGAGTGTCTTAACATTAGGTTCCCAAGTTCCCTCTGCCTACCCTGCTGCTACGTGAAGCTAAAAAAATAAGTAAACAATACGAACCGTACAAGTCCTTCGTTGTATACAAAAATCCTCAATGGATCACATGATGTGATGAGCGTGTACACTCTGATGTCGAACTTGTAACCATCTACGAGGTATGGCTTTGACAAATACACCTGAAATGTTATTATGAAGAGTTAGAGACGATTCTTTTATAATATTTCCATGTATAGTATTGAATTTGAAGTTATTTACTTTAGTGATTTTATGAACATATTTAAATAGAATACTTATTTGTATTTAGTTAACATTCATTGTGATAATGACAAAATAGTTAAAAAATAACTAAAAAATACATTTAAAATTTTATTATAGGCTGGTCTCTTAAGAATCATATTACGAGTTCACGTTCATCGAAGAATTTGCAACCGAATCAGACGCAATGAAGTGGGTAGTTTAAAAGGCTGACTGGGTAGTCTGACGTTAGGCTCTCTGAATTTTGGCAAATTGATCACTCGGGAAGCAAAAAATCAAAAGTAAGAGAAATCGTTAAATAAAATCTGCGCAATCGTCTACAGCTAAGGTTCAGGGCAGCCACGACTCGTCGACAGTGTACAATAGATATGGATGTTGCTAGGAAATTGGAAAGTTTTTATATTGACTAATTTGATTGATCGGTCGGATGTAGGTGTTATTGATATGCGGAATACAGCGAGTATTCCGCATATAAAGCGTGAATCTATATGTAGTGTAGGCAGAAAGAATCTTATGTCAAAACATTCTGTTCTCCACTCTCCGCCCACTTTATATCTCGTGATAAGAGAGGGTCGAATCCACAACAGATGATGTAAATAAATTTAAAAGATTAAATTAAATATTGTAACCTGACAAATAAGCTTATCTGTGGGCTTAATATCTTTTAAGGATTTTGTTAGGTAAATTCCACGTCCTTGACTGCCACACTCTGGTTTTATTATAAATGTTTTATTTTTACGTGCTTTACTATAGTTTAACGCCTCCCCAAAACTAAAAATTATTTAACGATTTTAATATAATAATTAATTAAATACAACGTTTTCATTTAAAATGTTATTGTTTGGAGACCTATGAGTTAAAACACTGTTTTCCAGTTTTCATCTATTTTAGAGAAATTGTGTATAAGGTTCCGTCGATTGTCTTAAGAGAACAGAAAAATAGAAAATAATTTGACTATCATATGAATTATCAACAAAAGGGGTTTTCTCACATAAATATGTATAGTAAGAAGTTTCTCAGTTGCACTATGATGGTGTACGCTGCATAGACAGTAGAAACCGTTAAAAATGATTGATGGGCCTTCTAAATAATAGTTATCTTATTTGAAGTAATTTGTGTTGTTAGTAAGAAACATAAAAACTTACTCTGCTGGCAGGCACCATGTCTTTGGAAAGAAGTTATATTCTTTTGGGTAAATTTTTTGCATTCTATTTAAATTACGGGCCAGCAAATCCTTTCTAAAAAAGTAAAGAATAATTTTTATACAATATCATTATTTTATCTAGTTTTTGTAAGAGTTTTTATTATTTTTTTTTTCAGCTTCAAACTTTATACTGCATAGTCATAAGGTTGATATACAGACTATGATCAAAACACTCCGTTTTCCACTTTCCGCCCGAAATCGGCGTAATTATTTATTACGACATATTAAAATAACATAACAAAATTTGACAACTGAAAAAAAGGGAATTTAACTTGTTTTTTATTCTGTAATTTACCTGCAAATTTCAAGCATTCCTGGAAAATGATTAATGCGCTGAAACCTTTTCATTTCTTTTGCCCTTTCTACAGAAACACTCATATCAGTCCAATAAAAATTCCAGGCCTCTTCTTCGGATACTTCGCGCATACCGAATGCGCTCGCAACTTTACGTATGGATTCATAACGGCAGTTTGTTAGACATATTGATATTTGAGATCTAAAAATACGTTGTAATACTTTAAATATGTGTTTTAATTATAAATCTCTTTGATTGCAAACGCGATGGTTGTAGGTTTGATTTCAACTATATTAATAAAAAGCAGCAGGGCAGCTTGTGGCAAGCTATTGGGGAGGTGCGACTCCAGGAACCTGAGACCTCCAGAGATGAATTATAATCTGCTCTGGCTTGCTTTCATTGATTGGTAGAGTGTAATGCAAGAACCATATGCTCGGAAGAGTCGAAGTGCCCAATCTGCTTAACAACGCCGAAATCCGCTAAGAGCTCCTCGAGATGGTGATACAAGTCTTAACATTCTAAGCTACGGTACGCCCGAGGAATCGACAACGCCTTGGCCGACATTGGCCTTTCGAAGGACTCGCCATACGCCAAAAAAATATTTGAAACTATTGTAAATATGAATGAATAATGATAAATGTTGTAGCCACTCTATCCGCACTGTATTCCATAGTCCATGTTACACATACAAATACATAACTTCTCGCTGTATCTCTGACATGGTCTCTATATACTTCTCGTGCCTCTTCGACTGTCATCAACCTCTTCATATATGTTCTCCGGTGGGTCCTCATGCTTTTTACGATCTTCCTCCAGTATCTTTGATACTAAATTCTTGAAGGCCAACCGAGGTCTCCCCCTACTTACCGCTCATTATAAATCTATACTCTCATTATATATATATATATATATATATATATATATATATATATATATATATATATANATGATTAATATTTTACGAGCACTTACGTAGTTAGTATACTATTATGGTATGTACAAGCAATAACTTGGCTGTAGGTTACAGCTCATTATAAATCTATTTTGCCATTCTTTCATTACTCATTTGTTTGATATGCCCAAACCAGCTGACCATCTTCTTCTTCATTCTCACTGTGACATCCTATCTATTACCTGGCATTCTGTGTATATCTTTATTGTAGATTTTATCAGCTAAACTGACTCCGCATATCCTGCGAAGAGATCGCATCTCTACAACATTCATCTTTCTTTCATTCTTCTTCTGTAATTCCCACGTTTCGCTACCGTATAACAGCGTCGATACCAACACTGCATTGTGTACGGCCATACGTACAGCTGTGCTGTCGTTTCGCCGTTCTCATCAATGCGGCTAAGGCACCATTAGCCCTGTTACCGGCAGCAATACGCCTTTCCGCATTCGTATCGTATCTTCCATCTCTACTGAACATACTTCACAAATATACCACTTGTTTTGTTTTCTATATTTGTTATAGTTCCTACACATTATCTGATGACCATTTTTGGACAGTTACCTGTAGTAGAAGGTATCTCTTACTCAGAGATAGATCCTGACTGATGTGTGAGAGTTAAAATTTTTATATATTTGGAGGGCCTCCTATAGGTGTCAAAGGACCCTTTATGTTCCATTACTCAAAACAATACTAAATAAAACAATAAAAAAAAAATTCATTTTCTCATCTAGTAAACAAAATGAATCTCCCTCCATTTTTGTGTTTCTCTCTATCCAGCTATTTGAGGAAAGAAATGTAAGCATATCTATTTTTTTAAATAAAAGTATGCATAGTTACTGGGTTTATGTATTCATGATCACCCTTTAAATTATCTATAATAAATGCTTATAACACATTTATTATAGATAATTTAAAAAAATACTGTTGAATAGAAAATCTCCTCTTTTTACAGAAGTCGATGAAAATTTTATATATAGTAGTCTGATTCTGTTACCTTTTTCTTTTCTTTTTCTTGTGAGTAGTTTCAGCAGGTATAATGGGTTCTGTGCATGAAGTTGGCTGTGATGTATCATCTTCCCCATTCAATTTGCAATCATAATTATGAAGTAATATTGAAGAGGCAATATTGTGTGTTATATCTTCTTCTGGCAAGTTATCAATTGCTTTTTCTTCTTAAACATTTATTTTGTAAAAAGATTATGAAACAACTACAATTTATATAATATTTAAATGTTGAAGCTCACCTCTAGCTGCATCTTTTTTTCTTTTAGAATTTACATTATATATTTGTTTTAAGCTGTTTGTGGATTGTCTTTCTTCACTTTCTATAATATCATCATTATGTTTTGCCTTAAAAAAAACAAATACCATAAAAAGCAGGAAATAATACATCTTTCCTTAAAAAACTTACTACAAATAAAACATAACTAACTGAATCCATTTTTGAAAGTTATAATTATTATAAATTTATATATAAATATAAGCTATATGCATTATCTTATTTGAAATTAAAATATTTCAATTAGAAAATATCGCTTTAATGTAGCACCAAAAATTGGCCTGAAACAATTTAAATAAAATATAATTAAGTTTTTTATAGGAACTGTCGAATTTGTTCTTGTTATATTAATAAACAATGATGCATTCTCATAATTTTTAATGGTAACTCACATAACGTAACTGAAAGAATTGCATTAAAATTTTGTTACTATTACAACTATTGCTATTTGATACATATATTGTTTTTTTGTTTTTTTTTCGCCTTATGTCAATTATTGTCAGCTGTTTGGACAATTGGTTGTCAATTCTGAAAATTAAAACTTTGATGAGTAATACAAAATACAAATAGTTAAAGTCTTTAGTCTGTGGTTCAACAAATTGAGTTACAAATATAAACGTTTATCTTCCTACTTCTAATAAATTTTTAATCAGAGACTAATTTAACTATTATTTATAGTACCGTAAATTACAGTTTTGATAAATTGTATTTTTATTTATAATATAAAATTTATGGATAGTTTTTAATTATTTGAATTTTCAAATAAATTTTAGTAAATGGGATTCATTCTATAGGAAACATTAAGTATTATTTAGTTGCACTTGACAATAAACAGTTAAAAGTTTTAATTCTAAAATCAAACACAATAAAAAAACGGAACGTTGTTCCTTACGTTCATATTTTATCTGTATTCGACGCATAGTCGTCAAATTCTAGTGCTACATATTGCTATTCCGCCAAAGTACAGAGTCATCTAGAATTGATAAAATGGCAGAAGGCCAAGATGAACCTAAAAAGATTACAATTACAGTTAAAACTCCAAAAGAAAAGCAGCAAGTCGAAATAGAGGAGGATGCCGATATCAAAAAAGTAAGTACAATGACACTGGGCCTCAAATTCATGGCGTAATATCATAGATATTGCATACGCAATCAGTGATGACATTTCCCTAATCATACAGCATTAAATTGTATCATTTTAGCTTAAAGAAGTTCTGTCCCCTAAATTCAATGCAGAACCGGAACAATTATGTCTAATTTTTGCTGGAAAAATCATGAATGATTCCGACTCACTCAAGCAGCATAACATCAAAGATGGATTGACAGTTCATCTTGTGATAAAAACTCCACCAAGACCTGAGCCAGAAGGAGCAACTCGACGTCCTCCAGGTAAATATAGTGAAGTGTAAAAAATGACGAAATGTGTGTTGTGTAAATGAAATTATGTGGATGAAAAAAATAATTATATTTAAAGATATTTACTGAAAATTATATATTTTAGCTGATATTGGTGCAACACCATTTGGATTAAACTCTCTTGGTGGCCTTGCTGGACTTGAAAGCTTGGGCTTAGGTCAAAGTACATTTATGGATCTTCAGGTAAAGTTAAACTTAAAGTATGTAATAGTTATATCTGTAATATTCAATTCTTCTTCTTAAACTTAAAGTATGTAATAGTTATTTCTGTAATATTCAATTCAATTTCAACACAAGTGTATAAAATATATTTTGTGTTAATTATTTTGGAACATTTTAGGCCCGTATGCAACAAGAACTGTTATCAAACCCTGAAATGCTAAGACAAGTACTTGACAATCCCTTGGTACAACAAATGATGAATGATCCAGAAAATATGAGATCACTTATAACTTCTAATCCACAAATGCAAGACTTAATGGCTGTAAGTAATTATAGTATATTTTTATTTTACATTGAAGTAAATAAATATTTTAAAGTTAAACATAGAAATATATTGAAATCAATATTATCATAAACTAAAAAAATTACATTTTTTTATTTATTTTGCATAAATTTTAACATTATAAGTGCTTTATCTTCTTAAGAAAAATCTAATGATTAAATTTAAAGAATAATTATATGAGAAATTAATTTAGCAAATGCTTTAAAAATACAATTTTTCTAAAATATTTTAGAGAAACCCGGAAATAAGTCATATGTTAAACAATCCTGAATTGTTACGGCAAACTATGGAATTGGCTAGGAACCCTGCCATGTTGCAAGAGTTGATGAGGTCCCATGATAGAGCTTTGTCCAATTTGGAAAGCATACCTGGTAAGTCACATAGCTTTAAAATAAATTTACACACATTAGAATGAGAATCAAATGTGAAGGTTGGTGGTTCTTATAGGTTAGAACTTTCAATTAATATAATACCTCTGACAAGCCTATTCAATCTGTACAAACTAGTTAAACTTGCCAATTTTTGTAATAATTGATTGATATTTACATTGTAAAGCATGCTATTATTTTTTAAGAAATGAGACACCACGCTTCTTGCCTTGGTGCCAAAGCAAACAAGTGAAAATATGTATCAATAATAATTCATTCCTCCAAGTGGGGATCAAACTCACAACCATTGCGTTACAGTCACACACTTGTGCCCCAGAGCTACAATGGCCTTATTCATCTATTCCATTAAATTTGTGTGAATACTTAAAAATCTAAACTTTGTGTGATCATACATTTCAACTGTGGCCTTGACTTCAGTTCTGACTATGGCTTTAACTTCAGTCCAGACTGACTTTGAGTTCAGTTCTGATTCTGGCTTTGACTTCAGTTCTGACTCTAAACATATTCATAAACTATGAATCGAGCTTTGGTTCCAATAAAACTAGTTGTTAACTAAACTAGTTGGTAACTAGGGGATAAAGTTGCTCGCGTCCGTAGGACTTCCCATCTTGTCCATTAAAGACCCACCCTACACGTGTCCCCTGGGTGGTGCTAAATGAGCAATAACGCCGAGTTTTGGGCGGCGGTAATAAACCTGAACCAACAAGCCTAACAAGCTTGTCCTTGTTGATGGTAGGAAATGACCTCAACAACCCGGTCCTTGCGGTCATGTCTCGTGAGGCTGGGGGTCTTGGCTTTATTGCCCGGATCAAGAGGAAGAAAACCTCAATAAAATAATTACCCTAATCCTAAGGTGAGGACTGCGCCGACAGGACGAATGGCTGGAGGGATTCCAGTTTCTAGCACCAACCTCGATGTGACAGGCTAACATCGTTGAATTGTGCCTTCTTATAGGGATGGGCGTCACCCTATAAGTGACCGTTTAAGTCGACCCTACTCGTGGGAACAAATATGAATGAACCCAATCAAAACACCTCAACCAAAACAAATCAAAAAACACTAACCCAGCAAGTCTTCCACCCAGCACTTTTCAATAGGCCACGATCGGCTTCCTTAAGCGATATGCCGAGACCTGAAACCAAACAAAATAAAGTTAAAAATAGTGACACTGTGGAACCGACTGATGAAGTATCTAACCAGCAATCTCCACCACCTTGGCAACGAGTGCCACACACTAATAAGCGTAAAAGAACTAGCGACTCTCCACCTAACGCTACTTCTGTGACAGTATCAAACCGGTTTAGATCTCTACCACTGGATCAAGCTGAAGACACAATTAATAATGACCCTGCAAATCTAAAGCCAAATAAACCGCCTCCTATTGTCCTTTATGGAATAGAAGATGTAAATGAACTGTCAAAACTTATAGAATCAGTATGCGACCCTAAACTATTTAAAATAAGAATAGTAAACAAAAATTTACTCCGAGTCCTTGTGGACTGCTCTGAAACCTATAAAGACGTTATTTCGGCAATAAGAAGTAAAGGATTAATAGGCCACACCTTTACGCCAAAAGAAAAGAAAGCTTATCGCATAGTAATAAAAAAGTTACACTACTCAACTCCACACAGCGAAATCATCAATGCAATAGAATCTTCAGGAAATAAAGTCCGTGGAGAAATTATTAATGCCCGGTACGGCCCAGACAAGACCCCCGTAAATCAACAACAATTGTTCAATGTCAGCGCTGCCAACAATATGGTCACTCCAAGAATAACTGCATGAGGCCTTTTAGATGTGTCAAATGCGGTGAAGGACACAAAACTGCAGACTGTCCAAAAAAAGATCGTAACACTCCTGCATAGTGCGCATTATGCTCGCGTGACCACCCAGCAAACTACAAAGGCTGCCAGGTATACTTGGAAATCGCCTCTAGAAAGAGTAATCGAGCTAAAAATCTTGTCACTGGTCCTCCAAAGAACGAGAACATTCACACAAGTCAAACACAAACGCTAGGTAGCAAGACTTTGATAAAACCTTCCTACAATCAACCACGTGACAAACTCAGCTACTCTGATATGACAGCAAATAGATACCAAAACAATGCTAGCACTGAATCTCAAAGCAACTTTGAAAAAAACCGAATCGAAGTTATACTAACAAGACAGTCTGAAAAGATAGATCAACTCATTTAACAGATAGGTACTCTCTTGAACCTATTGACCTCAGTCGTTGCCAAACTACATTCTTAGTTCCCTTACGCATTGCAACCTGGAACATAAATGGACTATCATCTAATATACTGGAACTGGAAGCCATGATCATTAGTAATAAACTAGATATTGTTCTGATCTCTGAGTCTCACGCCACCAAGAACAGTTCTTATCGCATAAAAGGCTATAATATTTACTTTACTCCCCACCCAGGTGATGGCAAAGCTCATGCAGGTACTGCAGTAATCATAAGATCCCATCTTAAGCACACTGTCCTGGAGAACTACGCCACTCGGCACATACAGGCTACTACAATCAGATTAGACGATCGTGCTGGCCCTATCATATTATCCGCTGTGTACTGCCCACCTAAACACAAAATCTCTTCCGAATTATTCTGCGAATTCTTTTCTCAACTTGGAAACAAATTCATATCTGGAGGTGATTATTCCAATCAAGCCAAGCACAAGTTCTGGGGTTCGCGTATTACTCTGTCAAGAGGCCGATCTCTTAAGAACTGCCTCGATGCTCTTCATCTTACCCCAATATCTACTGGTGAACCAACGATATGGCCATCGGATAAAAAGTGGTCTCCAGATTTACTAGACTTCTTTATTACCAAGGGAATCAGTAATCTTTATTCCACCGTTGAGTCATGCCTAGATGGATCTTCTGATCATACACCGGTAATCCTCACGTTGAGCACCTCTGTTACTTATGCTGAACCAGCTGACATGCTATGTAATCGAAAAACAGACTGGCAAGGGTTCCGTAGCTACCTAGAGGAAAATATCCAACTAAATGTTCCTTTGAAAACCCCCGAAGATGTTGACAAAACATGTGAGTCCCTCACAAATTTGATTCAAGTGTCTGCTTGGATAAATTCACCTTCCTTATCTCAGTCAACAGGCATGACTGTCCAATCTGCAGATGTCAAGGCGAAAATTATTGAAAAGGGACGACTACGTAGAGTTTGGCACCAATCTCAGCACCCTATAGATAAAACAGCCTTTAACAAAGCTGCAAAAGAACTCAAGTTGCTACTCCCAGAAATTGCAAACTATTCACTCCGTCATACCCTTGAAAAAGCATCACCTCGGGGAAAAGGTGAAACTTCACTCTGGAAAGCTACTAAAATCTTCAAAAGGCCGCAAGAACATATTCATCCTCTTAAACACTCAAATTCATGGGCGAGAACGGACGCTGAAAAAGCAGAAGTATTTGCGAATCATCTGGAAAACGTGTTCAAACCCAATGATGGTAGCGAAGATTACGACGTTGATGATGTACTCAACCAGGATCTCCAGCTGTGCTTGCCACTCAAACCCACATCACCAAAAGAAATCGCCAGCGAAATTAGACGGTTGAGTACAAATAAGGCCCCTGGATTTGACTTAATTACACCCTTAGTGGTTAAAAACCTACCTCGAATAATCTTCAATGCAACCCTAAGATTGTCATATTTTCCAAACATGGAAAATCCCCCTATGAAGCCTCATCTTATCGTCCCATTAGTCTCACTCCGGTGCTCTCAAAATTATGGGAAAAGATTTTCTTAATCCGTCTGAAAGACAACATGGACCACTACAACATTGTCCCTCAGCATCAGTTTGGATTTCGGAAACATCACTCCACAATAGAACAAATACATCGAGTCAACAACGAAATCAGACGCTGCTTTGAGATGAAATTGTACTGCTCGGCGGCGTTTCTTGATATTCAGCAGGCTTTCGACCGAGTTTGGCATAAGGGACTCTTATACAAAATAAAAGATAAACTTCCACACTCGCTCTTTCTAATTATAAAGTCCTACCTCGAAGACAGGCTTTTTCAAGTAAAGCAGAGAGATGCCAGATCCACGCTTCGACCAATAAAAGCCGGTGTTCCTCAGGGTTCGGTACTTGGCCCTGTTCTTTACAATATATTTACATCAGACTTACCAATAGACGAACATGTAACTACAGCGACATACGCCGATGATGTAGCTTACCTCGCTAGTGATGCTCTCCCATCAGCGGCCAGCAACAAGCTTCAACGAATACTTGACGACACTCATAGATGGATGAAAAAATGGCGCATCCGGGCAAGTGCTCAAAAATCGAACCACATTACGTTCACTCTGAGAAAGGAAAACTGCCCTCCTGTCAGATTTGGAAATGATACACTGCCGGAATGTGATCATGTAAAGTACCTGGGTTTCAACTTAGATAGAAGGCTCACCTGGACCTGTCACATTAGAAAGAAACGTGATGAAATTAACCACAAGTTCAGAAGTCTATACTGGCTTTTGGGTAGAAACTCTGTTCTGTCTATTGACAACAAACTGCTGATTTACAACTCCATACTAAAACCTATCTGGACCTATGGAATTCCCCTATGGGGCACTGCTAGCAAAAGTAACATCATCGTTCATCATCATGTACACCCAACGAGTTCAAAATAACATCCTGCGTACTATAGCAAATACTCCGTGGTTCCCCAAAAACGACGAGATCCACGAATATCTTAATGTTCCCACAGTTCAGGCTGAAATTGACAAACACAAAAAGAATTACGCATACCGACTCTCAATCCATCCAAATGTCCTGGCTAATGATCTTTTAAAACCCTTACCTAGAAGGCTGAAAAGGAAGGATGTGCTATAAAAAGGCAGACGAGTCGTTGGGCTCGTCGCCTAACCGCCATATAGAAGCAAGCCATCTGCTTATAGTCTTGCGACTGATTGCAGATTTATCTTTAAAAAAAAAATAAAAAAAAAAATAAAACTAGTTGCATGTATGGAATGTATCCTAGTTAAGCTAAAATACAACTTAATACAGTTAAAAAAACTTGCAGAAAATATATATTTTGGTGTTGCTTCTAGGTGGATATAATGCTTTACAAAGAATGTATCGTGATATTCAAGAGCCAATGCTTAATGTAGCCAGCAGTATGGCGGGGAATCCATTTTCTGGACTTGTTGACAACTCAGGTGAATTAACTTTACACATTTACATATGCTTTTTATTATTATACACCATTGCTATTTATAGCATGATTATAATATGATAAAAATATTTAATTATATACAATTAATGCAAAAACGTAAATAAGTTAAATTTGTTTATGCATTGATTGGAGTGTCTTAACACTAGGTTCCCTCTGCCTACTCTGCTGTGTGCGAGATACAGCGTGAAGCTGTTTATGCATTAATTTAATTTTGTATAGTATGATGATGGAAGTTTTTTTTATATTTAAATTAAATTTTATATTGCTGTAATTTGTGAATGTGTATGTGGACCTTTTTTATTGGCTTTATGTTTTTTCCACTTGAATACTCAATGTTGTGTCAATCATTTGTCTACAAGAGCATGAATATGAAAATAATTCCTATCATCATTTCCTTACATGAGAATCAGGCACTATTACATTTAGAGTCAGATGCTGTCCCACTGCACCACAACTCAAATTTGTAAATAACTATAATATCCTATCTTCTTAGATGGTACCAACCCACAACAAGGTTCTGAAAACAGACAGCCATTACCAAACCCTTGGAATAGAGGTGGTTCCAACACTTCAGGGACAGGAACAGGAGCAGCGACAGGACCAATTACAGGAGCTGGTCCAGGCCTCATCAATACACCTGGCATGCAATCCCTCCTCCAACAAATGTCGGAGAACCCTCGACTGGTACAGTCCATGCTGTCAGCTCCTTATACCCATAATATGCTGCAAGCATTAGCTGCTGACCCGGAAGTGGCGTCACAATTGATTAACCAGGTAAGAACATTTTTTTATACATTACATATGTAAATTACTAATGACTTGTAGTATTTTACCAAATGCAATATGTATGTGTGTGTGTGTTTTTTTTATCTACTTTATGATTATACTTAATCATAAAGTAGGCAAAAATTTTTTCCAATTTTATGATTATTCTAAATGCCCATTAATATAGGCAACAATTTACATTACAACAAATAAAAAAATATAGTTATAATTTATAATTAGATTATAGTTATTACATTATATTGTTTATATTCCAGAACCCCATGTTTGCCAACAACCCGCAGCTGCAAGAACAGATGCGTATCATGATGCCACAGTTGCTCACTCAATTACAGAATCCTGATATGCAACAAATGATGTCTAATCCACAAGTGAGTTTAATACTTGGCTATCAACTATTAGTTAAGGGCAGTGTTGTCATTCAGTTTTTATAAATTATTAGCTTTTTAATTTTTGTTACATATACATATTTTTGTTTACAGTCAAACCCTGGTACCACTGCGCCACAATGGCCTTTTGGTTACCTTAATAATCAAAAGCAGAACTATTTTAAATAATAAAATATCTATACATACATATATCTTTAGATTCAATAATATAATAAAAACAAATATGTATTTTTTAACCAATATTTAATGATCCTTAAATAATGCTCCCTAAATTTATTAAATTATTACCCTGTTATTAAATTATTTACCCTGTTATTAAATTATTATTATACTATTAAATTGGTGGCCTGTCTTGTCGCAGGGGCACAACCGCGCGACTGTATATCCGTCAGGCTGTGAGTTTGATTCCCATTAGAGGAAATGAAATATTTAATGTTTTGACCTCCTCGCTCTGATAAGGGGGCAGATCACGCAAAGACTTGCAAAGGCTAAAATCAATAAGTTCCTAATTGATTTTTAATACTACACTTACAATTATTTCTAAGTATATGTTCATAGGAAATCAATTGTTTCAAGAAATCCAACTTTAACATGAGAATAATAATTTCTATAAATAAGAAGCCACTGTGGCGTAGTAGCACAGTGTCTGACTGTTGATCGCGATCACGAGTCCACTGGTGGGAATTAATTATTTTCATTTCTAGACAAAAGGCATCATTAAGTTCTGTCTTAGTTACTTAACACACAATATCTCAAATTCAGACAGATATTACAAGTCAGGATATTTTGACACTATGTTCCAGCGTTTCTAGATGTCCCGATTAAGGCGTGATGTCCAAATTTTTTGCCCAAAATTTAAGTGTCTGGAACGAGCCAGACATGCCACTTTTCGTTCAAATTATTCCACGCACTTAGACAATTCTTTTTTAATAACCTTATTTTTTGTAATAAGTTCCTAACAATTCCAGAGATAAATGTCTCGCTTTTCCCCCACTAGGAGATTTTGTCTACAAATCAGGCAGCGCTGCTAGGTTCTCTCTGCCTACCATACTAATAATTAGCCATTGTGACGTGAAAATAAAAATCAAAACATATGATAAAAACAATAAAAAACTAAATCAAACTAAAGAAATTTATCTTTCCAGGCATTAAACGCGCTACTACAAATACAACAAGGTATGGAACAACTACGCGCGGCGGCCCCTTCACTGGTCAACAGCTTGGGCTTTGGACCTGCAGCCGCTACCGCCACGCCCACTACTCCCGCGACCAACCCACCCTCGCAAAACAACCAGCAAGCGCGTCAACAACAAAACTCGGAATTATTTACACAAGTAAAAGATTTTTTTTATGTTAAGCTTTATCCTACATAGCAGAGTAGAATAGAATATAGTATTAAGACACTCTGTTGCATTCAAGATGCAAGTCGACTCCACGACTATCGTGTTTATAGTTAAAGGTGCGCTGCGACGCCACCACGTCCTCATAAGCTTACTGTTAGTTAGTATTGTAAAATATTTTTTTTCAGCTTTGCGCTGTATCCCGCATGTAGCCGGAAATCCAGGAGCTGAATGTTAAGACACTCGGATCCCCACTTTCCGTCGCGCTTTACTTCGACAATAAAGCAAAGAAATGAAAGTATAAAATGTTTTATATCCTCGAGTGGAAATCGAATCCACAACCTGTCGCATTTACAGTCACTTGCTTGTGCCCTGCACCACGAATGGCCTCCAAAAGTATATTTATATTGTATAAGAAATTCGTTTTTTTTTAAATATTATTATTTGAACTCAAATTTTTACTAATAATTTTTTTAGCCACATTGTGCCTTAATTGTATTGTTTTAATAAATTGTTTTAATAATTTTTTTTTTTACGATTAATTAATTTTTTGTAAAGGCATAGTGTGACAGGGTATGACTATAAATGTAATGGTAGTATCATAATTGTAGAGAATTATTAAATTTAACTAATTTTCATTGCCCTGATCGAGTAAGACAAAGTGTGGTGTTGTTTTGCTAATTTGCAGGGAAATGTTCCCTAATATAGCAGGATAGACAGAGAAAACCTACTGTTACATTCTGTTCTCCTCTTTTCGCCGAAATTTTCGAAACATTGTATATTGAATGGCGGACATCATCCCTCCACTTTGCCTTCTACAGTAACGAAATAAAAATAATAATTTCCCCACACTAGGATCAAACCCACAACCGTCAACATTAACAGTCAGACGCTGTACCATGATGGTCTCATTCATTTTAATATCTAAACCCTTATTTTGTTGCTTTATAGTTTATGCAACGAATGGTATCTGCAATGTCAAACAATCAAACCAACACTCAGCAGCCTCCAGAACAACGCTATTCACAACAACTTGAACAACTGGCTGCAATGGGTTTCCTTAATAGGGAAGCCAACTTGCAAGGTATATTTATTATTTGGTATAGGTATATTTAGTATTTCAACTTTGATATTTATTGAAAGGAAATTGTCATATTTCCTGGTCTAGGTAAGGTAAGCGAGAATCATTTATTAACAGACAAACACTTTTTTTCATAAAATAAATTCATTTGGAGTGTTAACTAAACCAGTACAGATTTTGGAAAAAAAAATATATTTTACTTGAAATGGATAACTTAGATTTCTATAAATTACCATATTAAGATATATCCATGTACATACTTATTTTATTCTAGTCTATGTAATGTTGAATGTCAATATAAAAAAAGTATTTTAAATAGGCCAGAGAATATTAGCTAGCAAAAACGCCTTATATTGTGGTCGTCGTGGGCAATGGCACACCGTCTGCCTGTAAAGGCGACGTTCGTGGGATCGATTTCCAATCGGTGGAATACGTTAGCTACGTACATATTGGTACCTACATACTGGTACGAATAATAACCATGGAGTTGAGTTCTATCTCGAAAATTGCTAGGAATATGGGAAATAGAATGTTAAGAACACTAAGTTCCCTGTGCTTACCCTGCTATATGCGGAATACACCGTGAAACTCAATTAAATCAATAAATATAAAAAAAACTAATAAATTAATCCTTATTTTGTTACAGCTCTGATCGCAACATTTGGAGATGTGAATGCGGCGGTTGAAAGGCTACTGGCACTCGGTCAGTTATCTATGAGCTAACACCAGTGCGGGCGCCACCGTTCCCACTCAGACTTGCTACACCATCTCACATATATCTATTGTAAATTAATATGATTTACCACATATACACAGAATGCTATTTATTTATTTCTTTCTTAAAATTTCTCAATACACTATTTTACAACTTTTGTCTTTACAGTCAAAATGTTTGTGCTATAATTTGGTGCAAGTCTGTGTGTTACATTGACGACGATTGTTCACGAGACAAACATGTCATAAAAAATTTGATAGATAATGTCTCAAGCGAAATTTTAATTCATTCCTTCTTACTCTAGGTAAAATAGTTTGTTTCTGTTCAGAAATAAACCAGTCATAACATGTTGGACTAAGATTATTTTGTAAACATTACGTTTTGCTTGTTTACTTTATTTTATATATTTGTTTTTTTTTATTTCCATTATTTCCCTATCCAACAATATTATAAAAACTCCTATATTTAGTTATCATAAAGTTAGGTAAATGATGTAGGTTTATGTAAATAATTTGCTTTAAAATGAGTGTTTAAGGTAATCCTGGCAATAAAAATTACAGAGTGCTATTGAAAAACTGATTTTTTTTCTCATAATGAACTAATGCTGTTTTAGCATTAGATAGAAATGACATACAGGATATCATTGTAAAATTATTATTTTAAGTTGTTAAAATACTACGTAATTTATTTATGAGAATAATCATCTCTAAATTATATTGTCAGGTTTAAATTGCTTTTGTGTGTCTTTTTAACGGCAATGATGTTTTCTAACTTTGTTATAAATGGGCTAGGAACATTCGATTTATTTCTAGTGAATGGGTTCAAATTGTCTGGTACGGTATTAGCTGATTGTACAGTTATTTTGTATTTTTAAGGTGGAAGCAATTAAGAATTGAGCTTAACGCTTCATTCTACTAAGTATGTAGCAAATTTTAAGTTGTAAAAACAAAATACGGCATTTGCCGCTGATTTTTGTTAAGGTTTTCGTTAAATTTCAAGGATTATAATTATAATATAATATTAATACAAAATATTAATAATGTATCAATAAAGTTTGAAAATGCTTATACAATTGTTTCATTTCGCATATATATATATATATATATATATATATNACCGTAAATAATAAAAAAATTAAATGCTTAAACTCGAAGGTTAGACTATAGTGTTGTTAATACAAATTCAATTGAATAGTAGAAAATATATTCAAGGAAAACATATGGCAAATGTATTGAGCAGTAGAAATATTTTTTTTAATACTAAAAATGCCAAATTAAAAAAAATGGTAAATATGACATTTTACACAATTTTAAATACTAGTTGTAAATCGAATGGTATTCTGATATTAATATAAATGGGGTCAATAGATACATTTTGTGACTAAGTTAATTTTTATCAATGTTTTCTATTTTTTATATAAAAGCCATCTATTGAATTATGAGTTAGCACTAGAAAGTGTTTTTATATTCATAATATATTTTAAATTATAAATATATTTAATTTCTATATAGACTGGATGTTAATGTCACGCTCTTGAGTTTTGACACCCGTTTTGTGTATGACATTCTGTGCTATTTACATTTTGCTGCATTGTCAAAAAATATTTGACAAAAATTTATATGAAAAATGTAATCATTAAAATAATCCGATTTTCATTAATGTAAAACTAAGTGTTCCTTATTATAATGTATCATAAAATCTATTAAGAAATTAACTCAACTATTCTTAAATATAAGAAACCATTTTTTGAGGTTACTTTCAATCAATAACATAAAATTCTTTAATGTTATAAAAATACTATTATATATTAGTAATTTATTGCTTTATAGGTTACAATGTACACTCCGAGGCAGAAAATATTGTGGTTTGCATTTAGTACCAGAATCTTCATATTGTTTCTACAAGCTGTTTCCAATATTATTATACCTGATCATGATGCAAATGTTTTTCTGAGCCCTGAAGATCCACAATTGCGTAAAAACAAAGGTGACGTTATTATTGATACCATCTTAGGCGGTCTAACTCGATGGGATTCACAGTATTTTATGCATATAGCACAATATGGATACACATACGAAAATTGTTTGGCATTTTTTCCACTGTTCCCGTTAATTGTAAGATATGTCGCATATATATTAAATAGTATATTGGGTACATTTTTTAATTTCCATAGTACTTTATTGATTTCTGCTACTATTGTAAATTTAATTGTATTTATCAAATCTGCAGATGTACTTCACAAGTTAAGCATAAGAATTCTTAGAAGTGAATGCAAAGCATATAAATCAGTGATTTTGTACTGTGTTAATCCAGCAAGTATATTTTTTTCTGCTCCATATTCAGAATCACTTTTTGCATTAATGTCATTTTATACAATGTTAAAATGTACAGAAAATGAAACTTTAAGATTTGCAAATATAGATATTACTAGTGCATTGCCTGCAGGTTTGTCTATGATAAGTCGTTCAAATGGCATTATTAATTTGGGATTTATACTATACACCAGCTATAAAAATGTAATTGAAAGAACTTTGCCAGAAATAATATATAAATTTAAAACTTTAAAAAATAAAATTATAATGCCATTTTTATTTTTACCATTATTTACATCTTGCATAGCATTATGTCTAACATTGATTATTGCTATAATACCTTATGTTTTGCTTCAAACCTATAATTATTTTAAGTTCTGCACTCATAGTGACCATAATTTGCCAGATTTCTTATCTAATACTGAATTTTTACTACCAGGATCTGCCGAGAGCCCTTGGTGTAATAGTTCATTACCTCTATCATATTCTTACGTACAAAAACATTACTGGGAAGTGGGATTTTTAAACTATTATAAAGTTAAACAGATTCCCAATTTTATGATAGGTTCCCCTATCATTCTTATATTGTTATATCATTGTTTAGTATATATAAAAAATAACTTCAGATTGTGCTTAAGACTTGGACTTAAGGACAATGTATTCACTTTTGGATATGCAAATAAAGTTATATATAGGCATAAGCAATATTCCAAAGGTTTTGGGGCCAATGATCCAATTTTTTTTGTTTATGTTGTTCATATAGTTTTCTTAACATGTTTTTGCATTTTATTTGTTCATATTCAAGTTTCCACAAGACTTTTAGCTTCTGCTAGCCCTGTGCTGTACTGGATTTGTTCAAGTAAAATGAATGTAGGTCCAACTCCAACTTCTGATCAAAACACTATAAATGAACATTTTCGACGCATTGGTGTTGGGAAAAGAATACCCTCTCATCACTTGTCTATAGCAAATTTAGAAGGTGTGGACAATATGTACAGTAAGTGGAGAACTTTCATTATTACCAGGAGAATGCCTGATTATCAATCACAATTAATTCAATGTTATTTTCTTAGTTATTTGATCATTGGTACAATTCTATTTTCGAATTTTTATCCATGGACTTAATATTATATCACATTAACTTGAAAATTTTAATGATCTCATAACATATCAAAATTTATCATACATGACATAATTTATAAATGTTAATCCTTAGATATAATATAAACATCTGTTATATTATGAATAATCTAAGGTAAAAACTAACATATCATACATCTACGGATTCTTCTAAAGTTATTTCAGATTCTTTTGTTTAAATCAATCAAATTCATATTAAATTAATTTTAAGGTTCATTAAATTTCTTTTCAATTTCTACACTATGTTATTATTAACAACTGCACAATAATCGGCACAAATAGTCCCCTTTTGACAAATATAGTCTGATATCTAGTTATTAGCAGAGATTAAATTATTATGTAAGTTTAGAAGTTAAATTTTTGCTTGAAATTTAATAATGCATGGGGCCTTTACAAATAATACCATTGTAATTTTTAATTATACTATAAGTGTAAGTTACTTTACTTCTTAATTAAAAATATTAAAATCTAAGAATGTTTACTGTCAGCAAGTGAAAAAGTGAAAAAAAAATTCTAGTCATATTATATTTACCAATTAAATTTTAACCAATGTTTATTTCACAAGAATTTTTATCGAGCAAGTTTTAAATTTAGATTTAGCTTTTTTATGACTAGTAAGTATTGTTGTTAAATCATTTATTCCAGTAATTGTAAGAGAAATACTGTGGAAACCGGATTAGCCAGACATATCATTGTTGGGCACTCAGATAACCTAATATTCAGATATTTGAATGTATGATGGGTTTAAAAATACTGGCAAAATAAATCTTATAAATATAAAGTGGGGAACGGAATGTCTTATCACTATGTTCCCTGTGCCTACCCTGCTGTGTGCGGTATACAGCGTGTTTTTTTTGTTTTAAATAAAATAAAACATATTTGATGATTGTAGCTTAAGACATTTGTTATGTTTTCATGTTGTATTCATTTCCTACTACAGGAAAATGAATTATTTTAATATTCTCGTTCTGGTAACAAGACAAAGCGCGGCGTTAAGTTCCACAGTTCCACAAGAAAATTGGGCGGAGAGAAGGAAAGAGTATCATAACTGTAGGTTTCTTTTGCCTACTTTGCTATATGCGAGATACAACGTGAAGCCAAATAAATGTTTCAATCAAATAATGCATGGACTTATCTAAAGGTATTTTCTGGGGAAGGGGGAACTGGACTTTAACAGATATGTTCATACAAACGTTTTTATTTATTTTCAGGATTTACTTTGTTAGTAGTTATAATTTTTTTAGGGTGGCGGCCCCGTTATCACGTTCAAATATCTAATTGTAACATTTTTCTGATTGATAGTGCGGTTAACATCGAATTCATATAATTGAGTGCCGGTAATTCGAGTCTCCACTGTAAAACATTCACTGCCCGTCCATCTTGCAGATAAAAAATACATTTTTACTTGTAGTCATTCCGAATAGCTTAATATTGTCATTTTATCACTATGTAACAATTACAAATTATCATTAGTATTACGGTTGTGACTCAATTTTAACAACTAACACACTAATATAATTAACATTTTTGCCTTAAAGTTATTTATACTAGCTGGTAAATGGTTGAGAGGAAATAAAAATAATATGTTTTAAAATAATGGTCTTTTATTACATAAACCACACTTATTTTTAAGATGGTTCAAACACTAATAATACAAAAAGGTATATTGAATTTTGTAATCTCATTATTATATATTATTCGGACTTCATTTATATAACATGCATGTATATTATACAGAGTGGAAGTGTCAGCGCTCCTTTTACGGGAAAAGCATTTAGGGTAAAATATTTTAAACCCATACCTAAAGAAATGAATCAAGACACCTCAACAGTTTAGACGTAGGATTTTTTTTCATTTCACAATGTTTATCCATACCTGTATTTGTGACGCAGTTACGCATAGATACCAATAACAAACACATACATATTACTAAAGGTTAAGCAACTTTGAACTTTGCCGCCAATACCTACGACTCGTTTTCGGAATGAGGCGTATGCGGCGGTTTCTCTTTGATAGGTTTATGTATGCGTGCGTCATTCTTGACAAATAGCGTTTTATATGACAACAATAATTTTATTATTTAATTTGTTTGAAAAAATCACTTTTTTATTTTTGGAGGAAAAAAAATAAATAAATAATTGTATTAGGTTTTTATGGAGTAGTTAAACTGTGGTTTCATTTAAAGTGGTGCTGACACTTCGATCCCTGTATAAGTGGCGTCCAAGCTGTGGAAATATTTTTTTTTATTCTGTATGTTAAGATACCGTGTATATAGATGATGATGTATGAAAAATGATGAAAAATTAAAAAAAAATACATTACATAGATATCTAATCAGTGTTGCATTTAGGGCATTTGAATTTTTTTTGAATAGTCCCAATTTATTTTTGCCAATCACATACAAATTTTAATTCGTCATTTCAGAGAATCTATTTATTAATATCTATCTCACTCGCACATTTAATTAAATTTAGAAAATATACAAAAGCTGTCTTATATATCTTAATTCTTAATATTAGTGTCATATTACTTAAATATACCTAATGAAAATGTTAGTGGAAATAACAGATATTTGTGAATTGAAGCAAAAATATATATTTCTGTATGTATTTTTTTTGCTTCAAATTCACAGATAACTGTTATTAAATATAAAATTCAATAAATTGTTCTATTGAATTTCATATGTAATAACAGCTGTAATTATAAATTGGCACGCTACAAATTAAAGCGCATTGTGTGAGGCTAAAGACCATGGGTTAGAGTGTTAGATTGTACAACCCAAAGAATCATAAAGAATTCAGCCAAACATGTTGATGTTGATGATATGAATGATGAAAATATATATATGTTTATAGATCCAGATCGTCGTAGCGCAGCGTCGAATTCTAAACCCGATAGTTGTGGGTTCCGATCACAATCAGTGAAAAGGATTATTTTTATTAACTCGCTCTGGAAAAATAGCGGCGTTAAGTTTCGGCATTCGATAATTTTTGTGCGTGGGGAACAGCGGCATAAAGCTAAAAAATTTCATTTTTTTTTCTAGCACGCTTATAGCAAAAACACTTTGCGTGGGTCTAAATATCAAGTCAAGTTGAGACAAGAGGCCGGTCGTGGCGCGATTAAATTTCCATTGCTTCTCTGCTCTGGTGTCGAGGCAAAGCGCGGTGTTAAGCTCCGCCACTCAGCAAGCAAAGCCTCCAGGATTCGACGGAAAATGGGGAACGGAGTGTCTTAACAATAAGTTCCCTCTGTTCCCGGCTGTGTGCGGGATACAGCGTGGAGCTGATAAAAAAAAATAAGTTGAGACAATAGCCTCGAAAACCCAAACGACATGAATAATGCATTCAAACTTATTTTTGTCGTTATCGACTGATGACAGTTAAAAGAACAAAAGAAAAAATACTTTTAAGTCTTTAAGACCTATTCTAAAAAAAAACCTAATTAGTACTATCAGCAATACATTCAGAATTAGAGGGCTTAGGTGAATCAGCAGTAGAGTCTGGGAGCATCAGTTCGACAGGCACTTCCTGTGTTGCGGCGGAGGTGACCCCGCCAGCGCACCCCTATGCGGCCGCTAGGGCCTCATGGAGCCTCAAACGCGCGCGCTTCACACGCTCCTCTTGCCGACGCAGGTCATCCTTTGTTATGGTCACCGCAGCTATCAATGGCTGGTCCGGATTTAAAAAAACTCCTGGGCTCTCTATTATCGTTTGTTTTGATCCAGTTTGACCTGTGGATGTTGTTTTGTTATTTTTCAATGACAAAAAAACATTTATAAGGCTGTAGTGGCTCAATGGCACAGCATTTGATAGTAAATGTGGTAATTGGTTTGGGTGGAAATGGGTAACAGTGTGTCTTAACACTAGATTTCTTCTGCCTATCTTGCTATATATGGAGCGGAGTGTGAAGCAGAAAAAGATTATATCCAAATTGTTTTCATTTCTACAGTATAATAAATAAACATTGTAATGTTTTACAACTTAAAGAAAATTATTATAAGGAATATTATAAAATTCATACTCTACATGCACAACATATACATACATTACTCTACACATAACACAAATACACACATCCTATACACTCACCAAAATATTTAAAATTGTAAAGATAATTAGGTTATAATAGATGTACATTAAGACTTGTAACTTGTGTATTAGAATAATACTTTTTTTTATCATCCCCTGTGGGATACTGTTTTGTAACCCATCTAAGAGGACAGTATTCTATACTCAACCAATTATTGTATACTATATAAGTGTTTAAATAAAGTTGTTATTATTATTAAGTATTTATGTGGATAATCGAGTTTGTATAAGGTAGGTAGAATCCACCACTAATATTACCTGTTATGGGTTGGGATGAAACATGCAAAGCTGTAGCTAAGGACTGTATTGTTGTAGCATCCGAAGTATATGGTCCCAGAGGTTTAATGTATTTTGGTAGAGATGTTGTACCAACTACTCCATTGGAATCACAAGCAGTCAGTCCCTGAAAACAGTTTCCAAAATTATTACTTACTATTTAAATAAATATGAACGTAAATTTTCACCAACACCAATAAATTAAGTAAATAATAAAAATCATATTACACTTTTAAGCAAATTAATAGTTATTAATATGAAAATCAGTGTTGTATTAAAGACATGTGTTGAGTGGTAGAACTCAATGCTACATTTTGTCAGCATCAGAGCAGCAACATGAAATCGATTTAAATATAATAATTTGCTTAAGTACAGCAACAACAACAATTTCACAATGGCCTTGACTGTTTACAATATTGATATGAAATATGCTAATAATAAAAATAAAATGTAGTGTATTTTACTTCTAGACGTTTTTCCCAAAAGAGTTGTTTCGGCTTTTCTTGTGTGCCTTGTTTGAGGTCAGTTTTTACTTTACTTTCTTGTGTCTTGTAAACAGTGACTGGTTGCTTAAATATAGAGGCAGTTTGTCGTATCGGGGGCACAAGTGAAGTGTCTGAACGAACACCCCTGTGACATAAAAATATTCATTTATAAAATTTGTAAAAAATATACATATACATACATATCACAAATATTTAATATACACAATAGAGACTCGATTATATGGCTTTTGATAAATGGATATGGGATAAATTTTTACATATGATATGGTCAACTGTTTGTGGCCTCATTAAACTTAGCTGCAGATGGCTGGGCAGATTTAATTTTAGGATTTTTTGATTATTTTCTTTCTGAATACATGTTGTGCAAAACTTCATAACTCTAGAAATTAGAGATTTCATTGAAAGACCAGTTTTGAGCTACAGTATTAAATATAAAAAATATTTTCAAAAAGATATCCGAATGTAGTGTTATTTCATTTAAACATTGCAGTTGTATTTTAAGAACAATAATTAATTGAGTTTCTACTGTATATGATATACAGTATCAATACTAAATATAATATAATTCATATCTAGGTATATTTGTAAAAAGACATAATAGTATGGTTTGTCTTATTTATTTAACATACACAAAACATATGCACACGAAAACCAAATACCTAGAGTATTTCTACAAACATCAAATATACACAATAAAACATGAATTAACATGCAAAATTAGTCATGCTAGTATGTAACTAGGCTTTGTTATTAACATTTTATAAATAATGAAATACTTGATGATCCCTTAAATCATTATTAATTATAAAAGCAAATATTACTATTGAAATTAATCATTCATTAAATATATATTCTTTTTTAAATAATAATTTTAACGGTAAACAGATTTTGAATAACAATTAAGAAATAAAATAATATTAATCACGATATAAAATGTAATAGATTTTTTGTGCCTTAGAAATTCTAATGATATAACAATTGTTTGGCTAAAATTATATCTGAAGCTTGCATGAAAGAAAGCATTGTGTTGATGTTAATAGTAAAATAACTAGCTAACTACATAAGAGTGGTAATAACAAAAAGCTTTACAAGGTGGAACTTTATATAGTCTATATATTTTTGTAATTTCCATTTGAAGTTGTGGCCTAAATTGTGGTGATTAAAATAGAAGTTTAAATGTAGAGTACGCAGATACAAGCTGTTGGATAGAGCATGTAAAAATGTAACACAAAGCGGGACTGCACTAATGAACACAACACAAGTGAGATATGGCACTAAGGGGGAACCTGTAATCAAATTGAGCTCGAGCTTTCTTGGCCTTGCACAGGAGCATTGTGTTAATTTGACCTTGTTGATAGTCAAAACACGACAAGTCCACACTATCACCAAGATAACGCACTAGCTCGGGTTTACTGCGAAACTTTTTACCTGTTGGGCTGTAGAAAATTTATTGTCAAGACAAACCACTCAGCTATGGAAAGTTAGTAGGTTAATAATAAGTAGCAATGAAGTTTCAGAATATTGATTGTTTGCAACAATAGCTAAATATACATTTATTTTTTTATGATTTTTAGGGATTTATGACGTTATTAAGTTATATGAATAAAAATATTAGAATAGTGGTTTTTTTTTTATTGTTACTAACTTTTTATTTCATATACGCAATATGAATCTTAATGGTAGTACCATATAATACATGTAAAAGATCAATAAGATATTATGGTTAATTATTACTAATAACATTACTTAACAAAGTGTAACAGTGTAAATTATCTTTTTTATTTTTATTTATTAATATCTGCAATCTTTAAGGTGTTATGTTTAAAAATGTTAATTATTACCTATAGTAATAAACATCAACTTTGCCTGCAGACAATCCAGATTTTCTTATTATTTCTTCTCTTTGCCAACCTTTTGGCAATGCAGAACAATCCGATCTTTTCTTTTCTATAGAGATATTCATTATTATATTATTAAATAAAATATTTTTAATTCAATTGTTTACGCGTAAACAATTTCTAATTTTAGTAAAGTTGTTCGAGCATTTGACAAAGAAGCGAAAAATGACGTTTCTAGTTTTTAGGAATTTGATTTTGAAGATTATAAATTCATAACATTGAATTTTATATTGGTTTTAACAAAATGCAATTTTTTTTTAATTTTCTATAATATTTCGTTACCCTAGTGCTAGGATATTTGAATAGTTTTTTATTACAATTTTGACTAGTTTTTAGTATTTTGAATAGTTTATTATACCGTTATTCACGAAGTCAGTATATTTGAAATTACATAACAAACATCCTTTCTATCCATCCAGTTATTATAAATATATTTTAAATTAAAATTTAACGCAAAACTTCAATGAAGAAAAAAATCTAATTATTTTATAATTTTTGTGAAAATATTATGAATAATTTTTCACTTTTTTGCTGGCTTTATTATTAATTTGCTTATAGCTTTTAGGCGTGCCATTTGAGGATGTTTTACTTCACCATTGTCACGTACAACAAAACCTATTTTATATACCTACATATATAAATATCTGTGATTCATCTGTCAAACGTTGTCAGTTTGTGCAAATTGTGGATTTGTGGTTGTGGTTTAAGTTTACTACAGTTGAATACAAATAAATATTAATAGAAGCAAATCGAACTTTTGTATATATATCTCTTTAGTGTTGTATTTATAAGCGTAAGTATTTTATTACTATAGAAACTATTAATAAATTGTTTATAATAAACATAGTTGTCAAGTTTTGCCTTTACTTTCACTTTTAAATATAAACGAAATCAATGTACTTAAAAATGGTATACGTAATCATATGATTTTCATAAAGTTCGCCTGAAAGTTTATATTCATGTCGATGTCACAGTACGATACGTCTATTTATAGTTGACCAAAATATAGCCACCAACCTGTTGTAACCGGGTAAATGCTAAGACATCGATTTAATAAGCTTTTATACAGAATCTATAAAAATATAATTAAACTAGATTATCAAAATAAACATTTTTCAAAACCACATATTGCAATGTAATTCTATATTATATCCCTTTTATTTTAAATAATTAAGTTTCATAAATATAAAAACTATCAGTGAACAGCAAAAGCATTAAATAAAACATCATAATTCTTTTATACTATTGTGAAATATGTGATATTTGTTGATTGGCAGTAATATTTAATACAACCATAGGCTTTTAGTATAACCTTAAGATATTGCTTTTATGTAAACAACCAAAGTGATTATATTTCTTGTTTTACTCTATATTTGTACAACAGTAAAATTAAACATACACAAGTATATATCAGTCTATCAATTATACAGTTAACAATTTTCATAAATGATTGGTATTTTTTTAGCTTCACACTAGGCAAAGGGGAATTAACTGTTTCACTCTTTTTCTCAGTAATATTTTTCTGTTCCCCACTTTCCACCTGTTATTAAGGTATTGCATTCTGAGTGGTGAAACTCAAATCTGTGCTTTGCCTCATTAGTAGAGTAAGAAAACGAAAATATTAAACATTTCATTCCCACAAGTGGGAATCAAAACCATGACCATTGTGCTTATAGTTGCTCACTTGTGCGTTTGTGCCACAACAGCCTCAATATCTGTTTTTTATCTTTACATATGTTCCATATCCAAAATTCAAATTCAAATTTCAAATACTGTAACCATCCATTTGCCATCAGTGAGGCCACCTCTAACCCTCCAATTACTGAGACCGATTGAGCTCTGCTTTACACTAACCAATAAGTTAATTATTATTACAGAAAACTCAGATTCAAAAACACTCAATGCTGCACTTTGTCTACTTGAAAATATAAATAATTGAAATGAAATCATTCCTACGAATGGTTCAAACTCTGTTTACAATCTTATGGTGCTCTACTGAACAAACATGGACTCATTTATTTTCATGTTCATTAAATTATGCAAAATATGTGTATTATAAAAAACTATTATTATTACCGGCATTTGATATTTGAATCTATGACCCTTGCCTTCTATGGGTAACAATTTGTCAATTTATCTTAACATTTAAAAAATAATAAATTACTTTTCATTAAGAAAGAATAAATCTATTACTTAGAATACAGTTTTTAGTACAGTGAACCATTGAAGGCTAAGTGACAGGTGGGAACTCTCACACTTGAATCAATTAGACTATTAAAATATTCACTATCAAAGCAATGTCGTCCAGAGACGCCTTGAACTTTCCTTTTGCAATATAATAGAAAGTGCAAATTGATGTTAAAAATAGGTGATCATAAATTTAAAAATGATTTGATAACGCAATTAAAGTTTATTGTATAATATTTGTATAAGAAATGAAGTAAGATTTTTTGTTTTAGTAAAGTTTGTTACAATTTTTTTGTTTATATTTTTTTAAATATAAATTTTCTTGATTTCTTTAATAATCATATTGCTTGTCAAATTGGTTTTAATTATATAGAATTATGTATAGAAACAGTTTATCACAGTCACTTTACAATGTCAAGTGTTAATGGGCTTTTGTTAATTTAAATCTAAGTTAAGTAAACCTGTAGAATATCTTATCTCTTTTATTGCATATACTTTAGATATCCGCAGAGTCATATATATTTACATTATATAGTATATACTATATAGTATATACTATATAATCTTCTATAAAGTTTAAAATTTTCCTGGCTTTACAAAGATGAAATATTTGAAAAAATATTAAATTTTTTTATTATCAAACCATCAAACTATCTGCAACGAAATTTATTTGCATCATCGATCAGATTCATAAATAATGAAATTATAAAATTATAATTTTTTTATAAGCCTTTTTTTTAAAATACCTAATTATTTGTATGACTTATGAGAAATCACCTATATTCACCAATTCTCTGTAAAGTTTAACAGCTAATAATAACACCGAATAATGATTACAATATTATAAACAAATCATAAAAGCACCACATTTAGATAGTGAACCGAATTATTAAAAAATATGTACTTTATAATATGTATGTGGATTTTTGAATGCCAAGGAGAGCTATAAAATATGGTATTAAAAGACTAGCAACGGTGGAAATGAAGAACGCTAGTTCAAAATATTAAAGGTTTCCAGTTATCAGTCGTCGCGGGTAGGTAGGGCTGCCTTTTGTTGCTTCATTCGAAATGTCAGGAGTGGCCCGTGACGTCAGCTTGCGGTGAAATGGCGCGACATTTGACGGTGCCGCCACACCCCATTCCGCCCTAATCTCAACCATGACAGGGTTGTCTAAATCTACCCCCATAGCACCCGCTAGGGATCGACCTAATTCTTTTATGTTTGTAGTCAATCTAGGCTTAACGATTTGGCTTACGATGAACACATACTTGTATATTGATGTTCCCGTGTTTATAGGTACACACGCCGTCAACTTTATTACATTTTGCTTAGTAAAAAAAAACTTTTTGACACATTAAATAAAGTATAAATAAAATAAGTTAAACGATATACGTAGAATAATAAAATAAAAAAAGAGATATTTATTAAAATTATAATATGTTTAATTAATCATTTTTACTACATAATTAGCTTTACTTGACATTTGGTTTTTTTTCAGGTAATCGTAATGGATGCTTTGCATTGGAAATCAAAGGTTTTTAGTGAAGTTCCATCCGTATTTTAGGTATGTTGTTTATTTTGGACGAGTACTTAATTTTTAAGTGTCTAATATAAACTTTTATTCGTATGTCGTAATTTTTCTTATTTAAACCGCTTGATCTAATCGTTAAGATCTCAAAAGAATCGCGCTCCAAGGAATGCTTGTATTAAAAAAATTAATTCTGTTACACACAATTTTTCTATTAGCCTGACCAAAATGAGAAATATCTCAATTATTCACCCCCTATGGGTGAATAATTGAGATATTTGCCTTCTATACTTCTCAACTTATATTAGAGCCTCTATAATATATAAAAATCATATTGCCCATTTCTACTACTCTTTAACGAGAAGCCGAAATAGCTTTGAAGCTTCAAATTGTATTTAATATATTATATACTGTTAGATATTTAGTTTAGTTTTTTTAGTTTAGGTATATGTTGGGAAGCAAGAAGGCGTGGAAAATTTTGCCCACTAGATATATATTTTTAATTTTTTACATTTTTTAAATGCAATACATAAAATACCGATTGTTTACCTTAACTTTGCTTGCGTGGAAGTAGTAATCGCCTTCGCCATTTACTACCAGTTTTTTATGCGAGCCGGTCAATGGGAAGTACAATAATGACATATGCACTCTTTTTACACAAAATAAACATGTAGTTTTTTGGCAATATACCTATTATTTTTGAAGCTTTTCTTTCTTTTTTTTATTGCAGACATCACTTGAAAAATTTTACTAGTACCCTAGTTCACATATTATGAATTAATTAAATATTTTACAAAAATATATTTTTCGCTACTTGCATAAAGACCCCTAGAATTTTTTTTTTAAAGATTAAAACATTTCGTATAATTTTTTGTTTTGTCTTTATACATTTTACCCATTTGTGGTTTTAATACGTGAAATATATAAGTTGTTTAATTGATTTCTGTCGTATAATTTAAATAATGTTGATTTACCTAATTGAAGCTGACCTAAAGATTAATTTTATTATGTAATTCAATATGTATAGTCTAACGTTAATAAGGTCTGTACTGATGCAAATGATATCTATACTATACATATGTAAACTAATATTATATTCAGAAGAGATTGAGTTGTTGATCGCGCTGATCGAATAGTTAGAAATGAAAAAAAAATGTGTTCAATAATCTATGAGACTATAAACGCGACAGTTGTGGATCGATTACCAATTTGGGGCAGCGCGGCGTTGAGTTCCACCACCTAACACGCAATACCTCAAAAATTCGACGCAAAATGGTAAACGGAAGTGCTTTAACAGGGAACGGGGCAGCGTTGCCAGATTTTGTTTCCGGGAAAAGGGGGATTTTTATCCCTAAAATTGTTAGTAACTTTTTTAAACAATAAAGTAATTAAAAAAGAATTCTCAAAGTGCGTGGAATAATACACAAAAAGCGGAACGAGCAAAAATCGGGCCATCTGGCAACGCTAGAACGAAGTTTATTAACACTAGGTCCCAGTTCCATCCCAGTTTCCATTTGACTACCCTGCTATATACGGAATACAGCGTGAAGCTAAACAAAATAATAATCTATTCATCGAAGAATTCAAAAGGCCACATAACGTCACGTCAATCGTTAACAGAATGTGTCATGCACAGTTTTTAGTCATTTCCTTTTCAGTTTTTAGTCAGTTCATTTTAACTAAATATTTGAGGCTAGTTGTGGTGCAGGGACACAAAGTGTGACTGTAAACCGCACTCGACGAAATGAAATATTTATTTAATTATTAAAATTTTCATTTCTTCGCTCTGGTGTCGAGGCAAGGCGCGGCGTTGAGTTCCGCCACTTAACACGCAATGCATCCAGAATTCAGTCGAAAGTGAGGAACGCAGTGTCTTAACACGAGGTTCCCTCTGCCTACCTTGTACGGTGCCTGCGGTGCCTTGTGTGTACGGGATACAGCGTGAAGTTGATTTGATTTCGATTTTACTAAACATAAAGTGACCACAAGGCTTTTCAGTGACTAGGTAAAATACACACACATGACAAGCTACGTTTGATTCTACAAAATAATTTGTATGACACAGCAAATAGCGTAAATACGACTTTATTACGTCGTTTTCATACATTTTTAAATTATGATTTAGATTTCTTTCTATTCACATTTATAGGAAGTCGGAATCTTTACAACACACCGGTCTATTGAAACTAAAGCTCGTTCCCCCTTTGTTACCCTATCTATTGATAAGTTTTATACCTTTCCTTTAAGTTGTGGGTAGGCCGCACTGCCGAAATGACCGCATAGCCGCATGATGCCGCGCCTAACTCAATCACGTATAGCAGGGACGCTTCTAATGTCGTCGAAAGTGGAGCACAAAAGTGTGGAAACGGGTCATCGTTACCTTGCGACTTACCTAGCAGTTCGTTATATATTATACATACACATACAGAAGTATGATTCTATTATATTAGAACTTTGGTGGACTAGAATTTTGGAACACAAAAGTTATATATAATATATATATAATATTAATTAGGGTTTTGTATATTGAAATTATATTTAATTTACTATATATCATATTTATTTAGTTATCTCACTTTTATATAATTAATATTACAATGTGAAATTAAATTTGTGATAACTTTCTGAGAGAGAATGATTGACTCTTTGTCTCTTTCTTTCTTCTCTTTTTCTTTTTGCTCAAGTAAATGTTTTGTAAGTCTTGTATTTAATAACTTTTGTTACGTACACAATATATAAATATTACCTTTGTTAATATTACCGTATTTAAATATTTCAATTAGAGTAAAAATGTCGTGATAAATATATTTTTATCTACTCAATTTACATTTATTAATTTTTATATTTCTTTTAATAATTAGAAACTGATTTCGGTAGAAGCACTTATTTTTGAAAAATAAATGAAAAAACGATGATTTATAATAAAATTCTGATTTTCTAAACTTGTAATTTTCTAATAATGTATCAGTTCTCTTTAATAACAACGGCTACTATGTTACGGTTTTATTTGAAAGAGCTATAAAGTTGTTAATCATCTAAAAGAGCTCAAATTGTTCGGGGCGTACGGTCAAAGAATGAAGTCACGGTCGCGTCTTTGTTTATAATAAATTAGTGTCGACTAAAAATCTGCTTATATATATCAAACGATTCAAGAACGTCAATGTGAAATATTTACGTAGACTAAGTCCATATTATTCTCTTCTAAGAATAATTTATCATATTATAAATCCAAATAGCGGAGTCGCAGCGTCTGTACTCTTTGAATCTTATTTGTCTGACTTATTTTTTTTGTAAGGCTGAACGGATTTTAATGTGATTTTGTTTATTATACAGTGTTTTTTTAGGATTTCGTACTTGAAAAGGTAAAAACGGAACCCTTAGATCACTTTATTGTCCTTATGTCCGTCTGTCGATACAATTTATCTCGGGATCACATGAGGATATCAAACTGAAATTAATATCGGCGGTGTCTGACTCGCACTTAACCGATTTTTCATGTCAAACGTTTTAAATTAAACTCTAAATAGAAACTTATGATCGATTCGTAATAAAAATGTGTTACATTAGGTTGAAATGAAAATTTAAGGAATTTAAAAAGAAACATTTATTTGTCAAACATATTCATAATCAGCGACGTTGATAAAATAATATGTTAAAAATAAATCAGCTTCACGCTGTATCCCGCACACAGCAGGGTAGGCAGAGGGAACTTAGTGTTAAGACTCCGTTCCCCACTTTCTGCCAAATTCTGGAAGCATTGCGTGTTAAGTGGCAGAACTCAACGGCGCGCTTTGCCTCGACACCAGAGCGAAGAAATGGAAATATAAATTTAAGTAAATATTTCATCTCCTCGAGTGGAGATCGAACCCACAACCAGTGAATTTACAGTCTACACTTACACTTACACTTTGTGCCCCTGCGCCACGACTAGCCTCTTTTAAATCTCCTCTGAAAATTTAAAGAATTTAAAAAGAAACATTTCTTTGTCACACATATTCATAATCAGCGACGCTCATATATAATATGTTAATTATATAAATTATACTTGGCACCTATGAGTTGCTGATCCAAGCAACAGACTAAGCGTTAAACAATGTTGTGTGTTTGAGTGACGCATGATCTTCCGTTATATTATCTTATACTCGTTTCCTATTACACTACAAAATAATAAATATTGATTGTTTGAGGTCGTCATTGCACAATGTATGATTCCCAATCGGGAAAATGAAAATACGATAAGAAATATAATTAAAAAAAAATCAGCTTCACGCTGTGTCCCGCACACAGCAGGGTAGGCAGAGGGAACTTAGTATTAAGACACACGTTCCTCACTTTCCGCCGAGTTCTGGAGGCATTGCGTGTTGAGTGGCGGAACTCAATGCCGCATGCCTCGACACCAGAGAAATATTTTATCTCCTCGAGTGGGGATCGAACCCACAACCAGTCGATTTTACAGTCACACTCTGCGCTCCTGCGCCACGACTGTTCTTAAATTTAATAAGAAATATATATTTTCTAGGTCCTCAACATCACCTAAATGCAGCACTTTTTAATTAACTTATATTTAGTTGCTCAACAAATATTATATTGAAATATTGGTCTAAAATAATCATTAAAAGTTTATGTTTGTTACTCTCATATGAATGCGCCTCACAGAACCTCTGCATGAGTCGTGCACCTCCCACCACCGCCGTACGTACCTCGGTGCCGTCTCTTCGGTGCGAACGGACGCAATTTGCACTTGCAAATCACTTGGGTAATAAGTATACAACCATTGTAATGGTTTTTCTATACGCTTGTGTTATTGTTTTGTTCGTGTGTCAAATTTCTAACTAATATCGGATAGTTTGTACGAAATATTTTTAAGTTATGTTATTTGTTATATTTTATATTATAGTTTATTTAGTTACTTATTTCCGGTCTTAAGATATGATTTTGAAGCTGTGTTTGAAGTAATATTATAGTTAATATCTATAATTTTTTATTGATACATTACATTGGTCACGCAGTCACGTAGAGTACATAAAATCTTTGATGTATTGAAATTTCTTTCGAGAAACAAAGATGATAAAATAAAGTACGTACAAATTGTACATACAATTTAAAATTTCATCAGAAACACAAACCGCTAGATTTTCTACATTTTTAAGTAATTTTGGATAATTTGTGTTATGACCAGAAGTCGGGGAGTGTCTTAACACTAGGTTCCCTCTGCCTACCCTGCTGTGTGCGGGATACAGCGTGAAGCTGGTTTTTTTTTAATGACCAGACACTGCAACGTCACTAGAGTAAGACCCGTATTTATAAACCGCTCTCAAATCTAAGATCAATCTTGAGATGTGGTTTCATCTGTAGATGAATAAACTCTAATGAAAATAAGAGCCTAATTAAGTTTATTTAGATTAATACAGTACGTACGCCTACTTTTTTAATATAACGTTTTTTTCGATTCTATATGTATTGTTCATTCTGATACAAAGTCAAATAAGTAATTTAAAAAAAAAAAATTAAATTAAATTAGCTTCACGCTGTATCCCGCACACAGCAGGGTAGGCAGAGGGAACCTAGTGTTAAGACACTCCGTTCCCCACTTTCTGCCAAATTCTGGAGGCATTGCGTGTTGAGTGGCAGAACTCAACGCCGCGCTTAACCTCGACACCAGAGCGAAGAAATGGAAATATAAATTTAAGTAAATATTTCATCTCCTCGAGTGGGGATCGAACCCACAACCAGTCGGTTTTGCAGTCACACCTCGTGCCGCTGCGCCACGACCGGCCTCACCTCAAATAAGTAATTTATTCACTGATTAATGATTATTATAACAAAGATTTTTCCTGGTGTTCTTTTATCCTTGTTTACTTATAGAGGAAATTATTTTTATACTGTAATTTTATATGGTTTTGTTGTTTCAGTTTCTATTCTTTTTATTATTGTTACAGTTATACTTTTCAATTAATACATAGTTTTGCACCGCTACCATTTTGTAGTCTTAGAGTAACGTATCCAGTAATTCTGAAACATCCGAAATGTTTAACCCCAAAAGTGACTGTTATAAAAACCTTTATTCGTAAGTTGCTCTATAGAAGAATACAACATAATGTAAGTTGCTAGAGACTTCCCACTCACCTTGGGGTTGTATATTACGTACTACGCTAAAATATACTATACGAAAGTACCTAAGTATCAAAACGTGCAAGCAGTGCGACTGGCTCGGCGACGTGGGTCGCACGCCCGCCGCTCGCCGCCTTGGAAATTGTATATTCACGTGAATTACGGTGTTTCTCATTTAACTTGTCACCAAAAGTGCCTTTAAACACAAAAAAATCTTCCAAATATAATGTTTTTAAAATTTCTCCTTGATACGTACAATATTGAACTTGGCTTGTGTGATGTGAGTGTCTAGGTAATAATACGTTGGGTTTTTTGTAGTTGTTTTATTTTTATTTAATAATATTTTTTAACACTTAATGTAATATAATAAATATATAAAAGATGTGAAAATATTATTTTTTATATTTCTTAATATAAAAAAATACACGATATGAATGGCACAATATGAATCTATTTATTGTAGTAGAGCAACTAGAACACCTTATAATAATTGACAAATAAAAAATCAGATATCGAAAAACAAGACAGTGCTTTCAAATTAAATGTTTTTAGTCGGATTCGTGAGTAGTAGTAACCTTTTACCGCTATGTTGTTGTAGTGGTTATCCTTGGCCAGAATATTATAATATTTTTTAATTATTGCCAGAATGCATTGAAAAGAACTTGTTTTTTTTTTTGTATACAAAAATAACTGAAATGGTGTTAGAGTAATACAAATGCAGTATATATATGTATATAATATAAATAAAACAACTTTTTTTGAGCTTTCACTTTTGTAAGCATTAAAGTTTATTGCACGAGTGTGTGACTGTAAAGGCGGCAGATTGTGAGTTCGATTCCCACTCGGGAAGAAGAAATATTTGATATTTTCATTTCGTTCGTCTGGTTTCGAGGCAAAGAGCGGCGTTGGGTTCCGCCACTCAACACGCAATGCCTCAAGAATTCGGCGGAAAGTGGGTAACGGAATTGTCTTTGTTATAACGGAGTGTTTTAACACTAGGTTCCCAGGTTCCCTCTGTCAACAGATACAGCGTGAATCTAAAAAAATATATATATAACAACCATTAAGGTTCATAGGTACATAGGATTCATAGAGGTCTTGTAAGTGCAATTAACAATATAAATATTTCTGCTTATTTCACCAAATTTCGCTTTAATAAACTAATTTATTATTTATTTATCTTTTTATATATATTTAAGTTATATAAATTATAAATTATTATAAACTCTTATTTTTGTGACTAAAATATTATACAAGAATAAACACAGATTTTAAAATGTATTTTTCATTCATATTTTTAAATGAAAAATGAATAACCTGCGTGTTATACTTATTAAAGTTTTGCAATAACGATAATGTACAACGAACATAACAAGAACTGGATACTAACAAGGTCAAGAGCTACTAAACATTAAATGATTACATCTCCATACACATCTCTATATCTCTATGTATTTTTTAATGAGATTTATAATCCAATAGTTAACAACAATATATACATAACTTAGGTTCACAAAGTTGAACCCCTTTTTTTTTAGAAAAAATTAAAAAAAAAAATCTTGAAAGTTTTAATATGAATATATTTTTATTTTTCTTCGTCTATAATTTTTTTTAAATAAATTAGTTATATTAGAAAGCGAGTGTTGAACACTTTCATTTAAATTTACCTCTTATTTGTGTAACAAAGTTATTTGCGGATTGTAGTTCAAGGCGACAGCTTATAAATATGATGTCACCATGGAATATAGAGGCTCCTTGTTTCCTATCAATTAGAACATTTTATGGTTCTCAAGACCGTATCATAAATTAGATCAAATGATATTAAATCGAATATTTTTTTTCACTTTTAGAAGGATTTTTTTAATTTTATCATGTACATATTTATTATAAGATAAAATAAAAAAAAAGACAAAATCAGCAGAAACACGACAATCATCGACATCGAGAAAAGAAAAAAAAATAAATGTTTACAAGAAAACTAAAGTGAAACAAAATCGTTATTGCTATGCATATTAATAAATAAATATTATTAATATTTATCATATATTTATGTAGATATTTAATAGCTATTAGATGATTTATTCGTTCAATATGTATTAACGATAATTATAGTGCAATGTTAATTAAGTAGGTGCGTCGTACATAGATAAGTACCACGCAAATGATTGCTATGCTTATGCTATGTAATAGAAATTATATAGAGGAAAAAAATATATAGCTAGATGATTTAGACAAGTAAGCGTCAATTTTTGAAAAAAATAATAAATAAATCTATTACTCTACAGTGAAAAATTATAGCTAAATAGTTTTAACGCTGTAACGACCACTAGTGTGCTAGTTTCAGATGTCACATACATAAATGTGGTGTTAAATAATATAAAAAATAATCTATATATATTATATATATAACAAAAGGATATGTTACCGCTGTGCGTAGAAACGTGAAATTTATTTCCATAATCTGGACATCCACTAAGAAGTGATTTTGAAAAATTGTAACCTTAAAGGGATGAAATAGGGGTTGAAAGTTTGTATGGAAAAATCTTTAAATAGCCACCGATTATAATAAAAAATTAAATTCAGACTGTTAAAAATATTTTATTGAACACGTGATTCGTGGTTTTTTTTAGAATTCGCCCCTAAGGGTGCAAATAAGCATGCGAAGTTGCACGCGCCCACTAGTTACTGATATACTTAAAAAGAACAGATCAAAAAGCCATATTTCGTAGTTTAAAATATCACAATTCATTATACATTATTATTATATTATATTATTTGCTTCGTTCAAAACAAGGAAACTTAATAAAAATACTGCTCATACAACATAAAATTTTTATTGCTTTGTATGAGAGATGTTTAGAATACACTTTAAAAAATTTATGTCCAACTCTACCTAATTTGTTATTAATTTATGAAAAACAAAAAAACACAATTGTTTGTAGCGAGAGATTTATCAAATGTAAAATGAGAAAAACATTAAATGTATTTTGAGATATTTGATAAAAAAAATCAGCTTCACGCTGTATCCCTCACACAGTAGGGTAGGCAGAGGGAACCTAGTGTTAAGACACTCCGTTCCCCACTTTCTGCCGAATTCTGGAGGCATTGCGTGTTGAGTGGCAGAACTCAACGCCGCGCTTGTCCTCGGCACCAGAGCGAAGAAATGGAAATACTTTGGAGATATTTGATATTATGATTAAATCACAACGGAGGATAAAGGTTTATTTTTATTTAGTTTGTTTTTACTTGCGTCTCATGATAGATATGATAATGTCTTTTAATGCTTATATTAACATAAAAACACTATTCAGACGTAGGTACGTCTACAGTTATAGCACTTATAACTTATAACATTGTTTGAACATTTTTCTTAAGTGTTAAGAAAAACTAAAGTATTATGAATGAGAAACATTATTCCAAGAACGAAAATGCAATAAGAATAATAATAATTATCAGCAGGCTGTATCCCTCACACAGCAGGGAAGGCAAAGGGAAACTAGTAATAAGACACTCCATTTCCAACTTTCCGGCGAATTCCGTAGGCATTGCGTGTTTAGTGGCGGAACTCACAATATAATACGTAAAAAAAATCTATGTAGACGCTCCCTGACCCCCATTACGTTATTCTTGTAATTTACTGAAGATCACTTATCGTCCGTACTCAGTACGACTGTGATATATCAAGCGCCGCATCTCAATTCTCTCAATGGATTTTAATTGTCTCATTAGAAGATTCGTACTGTTTGATGGACGCTTCTATTGAACAATATATTTTTTTATTAATACTTACTTATGTTCTTCGTATTCTCAGGATAAAGAAATAAGTATGTAGATATTTGAAAATAAATGTATAGGCCGGTCGGGGCGCAGCTGCACAAAGTGTGACTGTAAAACCAATTGGTTGTGGGTTCGATCCTCACTCGAGGAGATGAAATATTTACTTAAATTTATATTTCCATTTCTTCGCTCTGGTGTCGAGGCAAAGCGCGGCGTTGAGTTCTGCCACTCAACACGCAATGCCTCCAGAATTCCGGAGAAAGTGGGTAATGGAGTGTCGTAACACAGGTTCCGTCTGCCTACACTGCTGTGTGTGGTATACAGCTGAAGCTGATTTGATTTAAACGTATAGATTTACATACCATCAGCTATACGCTGAATAGAAGTAATTATTAATATATAATGGGGAAAAAATATAAAGTAGAAAACATAGAAAACAAATAAAAAAAGAAGCGTATAATTGTCATATGCACAAAATGTGACTGTAAACGCGACTGGTTGTGGGTTCGATCCCCACTCGAGAAAATGAAATATTAACTTAAAATTTATACTTCCATTTCATTGCTCTGGTGTTGAAGCGAAGCGCGGCGTTGAGTTCCACCATTTAATAAGCAATGCTTCCAAACTACGGCGGAAAGTGTGGAACGGAGTGTCTTAACGATAGGTTTCCTCTGCCTACCCTGCCGTGTGCGAGATGCAGCGTAAAGCCGATTTAATTTAATTTACATATTCAATTTACATTGTGAAATTTATATTACTTAAACGTTCTACCTTTTAAAATGTCTTATCATTTCGTAGATGTAATTAAATTAATAAGAATTAAGTCATTATAGAAATTTTGGAATTAAAATGAAAAAAAAAATAATGGAACTATTATATTGAAATGCCTTCCTACAACATACAAATTACTAAAGCTATTAAGAGAATGTCGTATTTAATAAATTAGTTATTAATTAATGTCATCGAGTAGTAGAACGTTACTAGATTTTTTTATACATTTTTAAGGTTCTGTACCTTAAAAGGAAAAAAACGGAACCCTTGGAGGATCACTTTGATGTAATAGTAAAAAAAACATCACAGACTTAAAATTGTACTACGAAATGAGTGGCCGCAAAATTAAGTTTGTCAATTTTTATAAGTTGTACTTTCCGAAATCCTGAAATTGGTACGAATCTTCGGTGGGCGACTCCGACTCGCACTTAACCGGTTTTTTTTAATTAATCGACCGATACAAGATATTATACATAATATTTAAACGTTAAACTAATTAATTTATTAATTGTTACAGAAAACGAGTGCAACTTTGAACCGCAGAATGCCGATCGCACCGCGCGGCCCTCCGTTAGTTTTGATACCACCATACCGCCAGCGACTCCACAGGAGACCCATTACAACCCTCAAGTGGCCTTAGATTGTTTGAAGTGTACCTTTTTTTACACCACTTTTTACACCGACCCAATAAATTATAAGTAGTGTACATAGAGAGTTAGTGTTAGTGTCGCGCGTGTGTGTGTTTATGTGTGTCGATGGTGCCGACATGGGAAAGTCCTCGGCGAGAACACATGGCCAAGGTGAGTACGTTGTCTAATACCTATTTCAAAATGTACAAGCGTTTGGTATACACCTGTCCTTTTAAAGGTCATGGGCTATATTCACTTTACAGTAAACAGGATAAGATAAATTCTTTTATTTTTTTATTGGTACAGATAAGGTAAAATGACTTAGACTGTTGAGAAGAAAAATGTCAACATAAAATATTGACGTGTTGCTTTTTCTATTTTAATACAGGATGGATAAAAATCGTGAAATGAAAAAAAATCCTACGTCCAAACTGTTGAGGCATCTTGATTAATTTCTTTAGGTATAGGTTTGAAATATTTTACCCTATATGCTGTTTCCGTAAAAGGAGCGCTGCCTCTTCCACCCTGCATATATTCATTAACTTTTTTTAGCTTCACTCTATATCCCGCACATAGAAAGGACACCTGGAACGTGTTAGTGTAGGTTTCCCACTTTCCGCGGAATTCTGAAGGCATTGCCTGTTGAGTGGCGGAACTCATCGCCGCACTTTGCCTCGTTACCAGAGAATATTTCATTTCCTCGAGTTTCCTGTCGCGTTTACAGCCGCTCGCATGTGACCCTCCGCCACGACTACCCCTAAAATTTATTTTTCAACTTATTTTTTAAATATTACTTAAATTGCACGTACAAATGCGCCATGGCGATGTCATGATATATAAGTAGAATCTATGTATATACTTACTTAAACATTGATTACGAAGGACGTACTTATGTATGTCCGCCTGTGGAGCACGATTACTAGGTCGAGGTTAACTAAAATGTATGTTGTTATAATTTAGGGTCAAAGCGAAATAGTTACGAAAATTTTATGAAACTTACGGATAACTACTAATGTATGGTAATCACCGTAACAATGTTTTAGATTATATTCCTTGTTATTATTATTAATAAATTGTTATATATTTTTTTTATTTTTAATCCCTTTCAAACAATTTAGTAATATTTAAATTCCAAACCAAAGTAGATGTTTTAAATTTACCAGAATTAAAATACGATTTTTGTTCAATAAATTCATATTTTGTGCACACACAAATTAATTTGTTAAATAATAGTACCTATATTTACAATTTCCAAATAAGTCCTGCAGCGTGGTAGCGTGGTAGGCAGAAGGTGACCTAGGGTTAAGACACTCCGTTCCCCACTTTTTGCCAAATTTTCGAGGCATTGTTTGTTGAGTCGAAATTCAACGTCGCGCTTTGGCCTGTTACTGGAGCGAAAAAATTAAAATAATAATAAATAATTTCCGCGAGTGGTATTGAACTCACCACCATCGCGTTTACAGTCACTGCGCCACCACTCTTCCATATCATACATTAACACGGACGTATACATCAAATTGGTACTAGTAGTGAGAACTTGTAACTAAGGTTTATAAATTTCTTTATAATTAATATAAGACTTGGAGCTTTTAAATGATCGTCTTTTAGTATGTTATAAGCCCACACCAGAACCTTCAAATTTCAAACTTGTAGGTCATATATTTCCAAAGTTATGTGAGAGCAAAAGTTTCACTATTTCGACATTGAGTGAGTGAGTGAGGTACTCACTCACTGATCATCAAAATAGAACTAGTATGTTCCATAGACCTAGAGAGCTGCAATTTGATACAGGAGTAGGGTTTAATGCATAAAAGGAAATTATAGAAAAAATACATCAAATATATAAATATCGAAGATCTGGAGAAACTGGTGACCCTGATTATAAATTGTTAAGAGCCCAGCCAAGCTATTATAGATTTCGAAATACTCCGTTTACAAAATTTATTCAGCGTGATAGGCTTCTTCTCTTGATATATAATACAAAAATTAAAAATCTAAAGTAAATAAAAAAAAATGCTGAACTAAGGGACAAATGGAAACGTTCGCCTAAACAAAAGTTGTTCAGTACGATGGGCCCCTTCTATTGATGTACACGTGTATAAGAATAGAGGGCGCGCGCAGCTTCCCCCGCTTATTTGCACTCTTAGAGGTGAATTCTAAAAAACCACGAAAAAAGTATTCAACGAAATATTTTTAAGAGTCTGAATTTCTAATTTAATAAAAATCGGTGTCGATTTAAAAAAAAAACCATATAAACTTTCAACCCCTATTTCATCCCTTTAGGGTAAAAATTTTTCAAAATCCCTTCTTAGTGGATATCCAGATTATGAAAATAAACATCTGTCCAAACTTCACGTTTCTACGCACAGCGTTTACGGCGGTGCGTGCGTCTTACTTCAGTCAGTCAGTAGTACATGTCCTTTTATATATATAGATAGATAAGAAAAAAGAGGACAGTAAGAAAACGTAATATGCTCTATATACCACGCCATGCTTGATTTAGTTGTCACTCACTCCTACCTACTCTGATTTATGGCACTAAGAGCTCAGCTAAACTAATCAAGTAAAAACCTGCTTTCTGCAAAAAGAAGAAGATAAAAGTTTCGTCTTTAGACTGTAAAACTTGCAACCCTTTTAAATATTCGATGCCTAAGCGATTTATATAATAATTTTTATGTTTTTGACAATTTTGAGATTTTTGCCTATAACTAAATAAAAAAAAGCATTTCTTTTGTATTGACAAAGAATTAATCGAATTTATAAAAATTAATGCGTTTTAATAAACAAACCTTTATTTTTTCATTGTTATTAATACCCTATGCAGGGGTGTAACTCGATCGACGGATCAACGGTGGGTCTATGGGTAAGCGACCGCGGTGCCTATCCATTTCACCCCTATGTACTTTCATCTATTTTCAGCGGTTTAGCAGATATTAAGGAATTTGTGTTTTTTTTGAAAAAAACATCGATTTCTTCTTTTGTCTCCGATCGATTTCTGACATATGTAACCCGTCTATTGGGTCTGCGTCTTTAAATCGTTTTCTTCAAGTATTTACAGAAGTGTTGACGTTTTTCACGAGTTAACTATAGTCGAACAATATTTGACAGATTCTTTAGATCTTCTATAACTAATATAATTCCTTACAACGTGACATTGGCGAAGTGATAAGTGCTTAACTGACACGCTCGGAAGGCCATAATCAAACAACCATACCATACATACCAACGAATTCCTACCCTAACCGGCTATCGTTCTTTCGTCACAAATGTTTCCGTTATCATTTTTGGTTGCTAATTCTTATGTTAGGCCCACATTTCGGAAGACGTCAATGCCTACCAACGTGACAAATATTGCATATATTATTTAAATGCAATATAGAGAGTGGCTACACTTGCAACAGTAAACGTGAATGTTCATTGTTGGCGATTGTATTGACGTCAATGTTCTTTGAATTACAAGCAAGATGGACAAGTTGACGGTGTCACTTTGTATTTTATGAGTGTAAATTTTTGTTATTATGTTAGAAACGTGAGTCAGTTTTTGTATCTTTAATCATACTAAATTAATATTTAACAAAAAAACCGACTTCAAACAACGAACTAAAAAGTAAAAAATATTTTTTGACTTAAAAGAAAACTAAAAAGAGAAATGTACTTAGATTTTGTTAAACAAAAATAATTTAAAAAAATAATAATTTAAAAGTAAAACAAACAGGCTTAGTAATTCGATATTGTATTAAGGTTGTTGTAGCATTAGCTTGACAAATCATCGAAATCGGTTCACCCAGTCAAAAGTTTTGAGGTAACAAACATAAAAAAATACAGACGAATTAATCCTTTTCTTACAGAAGTCGGTTAATAAAAGAAGAGTACTCATAAAAATATTTAACAAGTTATGTTATTATTATTGATCGCCGATTTTATTTGTTTGATGATAAAAAATTCTAAATGACAGTGCACATCTTTGGGTGTTTTGTGCTATTCTTAACTTCTATGTCACATTTGACTTCAACACTTCTATGTCACATTTGACTTCAACACGATGCTACAACAAAAAACATACACAATGGAATTTGATTTGATATTATTCCATTAAATATGGATTAATGTACGTTTCTCGTGCTGTTAACATTGGGCCGCAGAAGGCAACACCGCGCGGTGCGTAGAGTGCGCGCGCCGTCGCGAGGGCGCCAGTGAGCGCCGCCGAGGAGTATCTGTTCCGCTGCGAGGCGAGACGCGCGTGTAACGTTAGCCAGGAGTAGCGCGGCGCGTCGGTGTGCATCGCGCGCGTCCGGCTGGCCATGGCGCGGCGGTAGCGGCGCGGATGTGCGCGCGCTCCGAGGCGGTCGAGCTGGAGGTGCTGGGCGCGGAAGGCGAAGCCCGCGTGCCCCCGCGCCCGCTGCGCCTCTCACTCCTCGAGCTGCTGGGCAAGCTGATACGGGACCAGCCTGCCGCGCCGCGCCGTCGGACCAGGCACAACCATCGCTTCCGCACCTTCGTGTCTTGTGGTCCGTACTTGGTTAACTCTCATAACATATACACTTAATACTATACTATAGATATAGGGTACTATACATGATATGATATATTAGATGACATTTAATTATCAATGGTGTATGTAGCTCTTCAATTCTCTATAGTATGTAATCTCTCCTGAAAAGATTGCACAATGGGCAAGGTCGGAGTCGGCGCGCCACCACCTACCACACGGTCAACGGCCTAGGCGGTGCGGTGGCGCGCTTGCTTTTCGCGTATGACCTAGCGTGCTTACTTGTTATTGATTATCTGTCAATATCTTGCTTTGCTTAATGAACATAATTGACACCGAGAAGGTTTTAGGTTTGTTTTTTTTTTTAATATTTAGAAAAACAAATCTTAATTATCTTCTTTTGGTAAGGTACTTTTTCCTTGGTTTGCTCATTCCTTATTTTTATTAAGTTTAAGATATGGATTTTATTAAAATGTATGTTTATATTGTTCCTTGTTAATCTGCAATATATATCTGACCAATCTTTTATCTCAATGGTATGTACTCGTATGTTATGGTATACATATCAGCAATGGCATGTAGTTTTGCTTATTCTTAATAGTAACGATTAACAAAAGTATCATCCTAAGAGAAGCCATTTAAACATTGTATTTATTATTATAAGTCACCAACACTTAAGTGGGGTTACGATCTTTATATCTATATCTATACTTATAAAGAAAACGTAACGGATCGGTGTCTGTATTTGGAAGATATATAAGAAAAAAAAAATGAAAAAATATTTATCTGTTTTCTGTCCATTTGTTCACGGTAATCTCTAATATCTCTCTAATTTTCACTATTGTATTTTGGCAAGCTTCCTCAACATTTATTATCGTTGTTATTTCGGTTTATAAATAAAATAGCTATAAGTAGCTGTTTTATTTTATATAGAAACTTTACGTTTTAATAAAGGTATACAATATCTATTATTGTTTTCAAAATAATATTATTATTAGAAAACGAAAGTATTATAGATTAGTTAAAAAACTAATTATTATGTAAGTAGTTCAAGCGGGCGAAGCCGCGAGAGGGTCTCTACTTTTATTATAAAACGATGTCATAATTATTAGACAAACATTGGTTAATTAGGATAAACATTAGCATATAGTGATAAACGTATGATTATCTTTTATCTAATCGCTGTAATATGTACAGATTCATTTTATTCCTAGATCAAACACAAGTGTCACTCACACACACAAGCGTGTTGGTAATTTTTTTATTGTTTTTTTTTAATATACTTTATCGTGATGCGTAATTAAAAATGGCTACAATATAATACATATAGATACTTCTGGGAGTGCGAATTTAATTTTTCATCTCACTTAACACAAAATTAGTATCTACAATATTATTTATATTTATAGATTTTTTTTAATATATTTTTAAATGGAGAACATCTTTTATAATACTACGAATTAATATAAAACATAAATATTTAATATAAAATATAAAGTTATTTGCAGGTTCGATTAGTAGAAAAGAGGTAAAATAAAACAATTTAAATAATAATCAGCTTAATTATTAAGTATGTCAAAGTCTATAAACTTAATATGTATTATTATCTTATATTATGTAAATAATTGAGGCCGTTCGGGGCGCAGGGGGCACGAGGATGCGACTGTACACGTGACGGTTATAGGTTCGATTTCCACTCGGGAAAATGCTTATTAATATTTAAATTTCATCGCTCTAAGTACGCGACAAAAGCGCGTCGTTGTTTTAAGTGGGAAATAGTAGTGTCTTAATGGAAACGGAGTGCCTTAAGACCTAGTTCCCAGGTTTCTCTGCCTGCTATGACCATACATAAATTTTGAAGCCGGTCGTGGTGCAGGGGCACAGTGTGACTGTAAACGCGATTGGTTGTGGGTTCGATCCCCACTCGAGGAAATGAAATATTTATTTAAATTTATATTTTCATTTCTTCGCTCTGGTGTCGAGGCAAAGCGCGGCGTTAAGTTCTGCCACTCAGCACGCAATGCCTCCAGAATTCGGCGGAAACTGGGAAACGGAATGTCTTAACACTAGATTCCCTCTGCCTACCTTGCTATGTGCGGGACACAGCGTGAAGCTGATTTAATATTTTTTTTAATAAAAATTTTAAAGTGTCAATTACACCAGCCAGCGTTAACAAAAAAAAATATTTCGAAGTAAGCAAACGACATGGCAAATAACAGGGACATGCCTGCTATTTACGTTTTTAATAGTAGACTTTACTGAATGAAAAATTAGCGTGGGTGTTTCGTAGTAGGTGCTTGTGTGACCGATCATATTTTTTGCGGCCGTGCTAAATTTATCATGGAATTGAGCTTTTGTACTTTATATCTTTTACTTTATTATGACGCCTGACGTGTGGTATTAACAGCGCACGACTTTTATTAATCCTTAGGATCTAAAATATAATATTATGTGTTGAACGGTGACAATTTGATAGGAGATGGTATTTTGTTATACTAGCGATGCCAGCTTTTTGTTTTTTTTTTTATAGCGTCACGCAGTATCCCGCACACCCGGAGTAGGCAGAGGGAGCCTAGTGTTAAGACACTCTGTTACCCATTTTCCGCCGGGTTCTGGAGGCGTTGTGTATTGAGTGACGGAACTCAAGGCAGCATTATTGCCTCGTCATCAAAGAGAAGAAAATGGAAATATTAAATATTTCATTTTCTCTTGTGGAAAGCCAACCCTACAACAACTTGTCGCGTTTATAGTCACACTTTGTGTCCCTGCGCCATGACTGGCCTCAATTTTTTATATTAATATTATAAAATGTTTGCATTTTGTTAATACATAAATTGATGAATATACCCAATATCCAAAATGTTATTTTTTAAATGGGTTTTTCTGCTGTTCCATTCGAAACTGGTAGGATGTGAACAAAAAAAAGGCAGTAGTCTAGACGCGTGGTCAAGTTAATACTTTTCATGCATTTTTACAGTATAACTTATATATAAATTTATTGCGTGCCTATTGGTAGTTTTAATTCGTTTTTTCTAATAATTTGCAATTTTTCTTTTTCTTTGGTAAAAAAATATAGTGATGAACCGACTAAAATGGTAGTGATGTCAAGTGGTATCAAATAACATTTTTGTTAATTATTTAAGTAAACAATTATCATTATTTGTAAAGATGTACGGAAAGCAAAACATAAATTGGGTAGCGTATCTTCCTTCTCCCAAAAGATATCAGCTTCACGTTGTATCCCGCACACAACAGGGTAGGCAGAGGGAACCTAGTGTTAAGACACTGCGTTCCCCACTTTCCGCCTAACTCTGGAGGCATTGCGTGCTAAGTGGCGGAACACAACGCCTCGCTTTGCCTTCAACAAAAGGTTACCAACAAAAATCAAACCTATTGAAATTTCAAAGGGGGAAGGAATAATTACATTAAATCAATATGTAGTTGTGCCATCCAAGAGACATTTTCTATATATGGAATTTCAATTTGCGCAGACTAAAAAAACATGTATGGAGAAACAAATCTAAGTATTAAAAATAGACGGCATTTCACTTTTTATTGAGCTACAAGTAGGATCGATTGTAGTACTTTTTTTATTATTAAAATGCAAGTTAAGGACGTCGTGGCACGAGGGTGTGTTTGTAACGCGACGGTTGTGGGTTCGATTTTCACTCGAAGGAATAAATTATTATTTATTAATATAATATTTGATTTAGTTGAGTATTGAGTTCCGCCACTCAACACACAACGTTTCAGCGGAAAGTGGGAACAATTTGGCGGAAAGTGTTTTAACCCTAGGTTCCCTGTGCCTACCCTGCTGTATGGGATAGAGCGTGAAGCTGTTTTTTTTAAAATGCAAGTTAAATTAATTATATATTTTATACATATTTTGTACTCTGTAAGTGACATAATTTAATACGAGAGATTAGGTTATTCTTGGAATTCTGTATGACGTAACACATCATAGTGTGGATTTGTTAATCCATTATATTTAATGACGATTCTCTTTTTATTATATAAGTGTGTAAATAACTATTAAGAGATTTTTTTACATTACTCGTATATAAAAATGACTTTTTGTATGTAAATATCTTTTTTTGGTTAATGTTCACGTTTACTTGATAGTTAAAGACGCGCTTGCGTCTTGGGAGTGTTGAGAACACTTATAAATTGTAATTGAAAATGGTCAATCAAATAATAGTTTATTGTGAAAAGTAAAATAAAATATTGCATGCTTAGTGGAAAACTAAAAATAAAACAATTTAGCAAAAGAACAAAACATTTTGAAAATCTAAAATTCTCACGATGATTCTATTTATGAGCCACGTGCCACGTGATCCACGTACTAAAAGTATTAAATAGGTATCGCCGCATTTATATCCGTATAAATGCCAAGGAAATCGTGGACAAATCGACGATCCCTAGGTAAGGTATCGAAGGTGAAAAATTGCAATTTACGTTCATTTCTGTTTTGAATTGCCAACAAGGGTATTTTTCGATTATATGCACGTTTAAAAAACGCATAAATAACTATTTTGTTAAAAATTTTGAAAACTAGTAAGTAAAAACTACACTTCTTAGTAGTTTAAAAGAGCGATAAACACATTTGCTATTTTTCACTTTCGATATTTTACCCAGGGACCGTAGAAATGTTCAAAACATAATAACAATAATGCCTAACTTATTGGCACACTGCTCAGTCACGTATTTGCCTTATATGTACATTTACTTCTCTAAATATATATTTTTTCTATAAAAGCAACAATTCGATTATTTCTATTGAGACCGAATGCTTTCCATAAACCTATTTTATATTATATAAGCTTTACAATGACCGTGCAAGGGGATTTGTATGAGAATGAGACATCAATGGAAGCGGTTATAAGCCATAAACTCGAGAGCAGATCGATCGGCGCCTCTGCGACGCCCACCCCGCCAGACGGTTTTATAGCCACCACTTTTACAATAGTAAACATACCTTCGATCCTTTCCGTTTCCGTTTCCATTGCGTTAACATGTTTTTTTTCCATATATTAGAGAAATTATAAAGTCGTGGCGCAGTTGCGGAAGCCCGCGACCGTAATTGGTGGTGGGTACACGCAGTACGTCGAAAGGCACACAGCAGGGTAAGCAGAGGGAACCTAGTGTTAAGACACTCCGTTCCCCACTTTCTGGCGGATTTTGGAGGCATTGCGTGTTGAGTGGCAGAACTCAACGCCGCGCTTTGCCTCGACACCAGAGCGAAGAAATTGAAATATAAATGAAAGAGTGTCTTAACGCTAGGTTCTTTCTGCTTATCTTGCTATATGCGGGATACAGCGTGAAGCTAAAAAAAACGTTGTTTCAATTTCACCTTATATTAGAAATGTATAAAATATTAAAAAAGTATGAACTTTATTTAAAGAAATTGACAAATATATTAAAGTGTTTAATAGTTACAGTACGCTATTTTATGCGCGTAATAAGGCATAATAATAAAATCGTTGCTTTCATTATTTGCTATTTGATTTTTGATTCGCTTAATATGTTTAAGGTCTTTTCGAAGACTTGAAATCGTTTTCATAAAAATTATTCAAATTATTTTATATGTAAACTTTCCAATGTCTTCTTTTTTGTTTTGTAAATTTTTTGGTATAAAAATGGCTTTATGAAAGTAATGAATAAAAACTTGTTTTACTTTTGAATCTGCAAAGTATTTTCGGACGGTAAATTATAATTAGTACTATATCAATATAATATTTTGAATATATCTTTTTTACGTTCACGTATTTCTTCCCTTTTGTAAGGTATAGGCTTGTCAATATTATTGTATTGTCAAATTGGACCGACGTCGTGGACCATTTTAATATATAATAGTTAATTACTGGCACGCATTAAATAAAATTCGAATCGAAAAAATCAATTGTCTTTTAAAATAGGCAATAAGTTAATAAGAACATACTAGTTTAATACTAATCGGGCGTAAGTCGTAACTGCATACTACAAATGAGACAATCCAAATACTTTCTCTTCTCTCGTTTTTCTCTTATTACCCTTTACTTTTTAATCGAGTTTTAAATGTAAGAAGTTAATTGTTTTTATTTATAACAGCAAATACAATTTGATATATATTTTCTTAACACATTTCATTAAAATTAACTATTTATTTTGTTTACATTAACCTTTTAATTTATAATATAGTTCAGGATGATTACAAAATATCTTGATGATAATTTTAAACATATCAATCAGACAGAGACACAATGCCTCCAGAATTCGACGATAAGTGGGAAACGGAGTATCTTAACACTAGGTTCCCTCTGCCTACCCTTCTGTGGGCGTGAAGCGTAATTTTTTTATATACCTATATCATTAACAAAACTTACATAATAATAAATCTATAGTTTATAAATGTTAGTGAACAATACCATTTCTATATAAAAGAATAACTAAATAATTCAGCTTCACGCTGTGTCCCGCACACAGCAGGGTAGGCAGAGGGAACCTAGTCTTAAGACACTCCGTTCCCCACTTTCTGCCGAATTCTGGTGGCATTGCGTGTTGAGGGGCAGAACTCAACGCCGCGCTTAACCTCGACACCAGAGCGAAGAAATGGAAATATATAGGAAATATAAAAGAATAACTAAAGATTCTATTTAGGTTATGTTTGAATGAAACAATTGAGCATCTTGGCGCGAATCAATTTCAATTTGCAACTGATCCATTATTGATCACACTCACTGCCAACCTTGAATGCTGCGTTCTATACAGGCTTGGAAAAAAAAAATTAGTCTGTCATATCGTTTTGTCTACTTTACCCGAATTATAAGAGCACGTTATTTCCTTTTTAAAATAAATAAGCTTCACGCTGTATCCCGCACACAGCGGGATAGGCAACCTAGTATTAAGACACTCCGTTCCCTACTTTCTGCCGGTTTCTGGAGGCATTGTGTGTTAAGTGGCAGAACTCAAATTTCACTCGATAAAAATTTAGTTCTAATTAAAAATTTTGGGATCCCTTCAAAAGAAACTTGTGATAAAGCTTATTAAACCGAAAAAATAATAAAAACAATTTAGCCTTTTCATTTCAGATCAAACAATGTAACAATTAAATATTTTAGAATTAATGCACATACACGTTTAAATCGACGGTCCTTAGGTCGAAAGTGAAAAATTTCAGGTATCTTTTATTGTTTTGAACTCTTAACAAGAGTTAGTTTTCGATTACATACACGTTAAAAAACCCATAAATAACTATTTCTTTGAAATTAAAAAAAAATATCATTACAACTACATATACTTCTTAGCAGTTTAAAAGTTAAAAACATTTGTAATTTTTCGCTTTCGATTTTTTCGAAATTCATATATATGTATATGAAAACAGAAGTAGGTACTTACTACTGTTTATTTAAACATCACATCTTCCTTCTCTATTAAGTGCAATTATTTTACACATTGTGAGATAGAGTTCAACAATGTAGAACAAATGACATGTTATGACTGGCAGTCAAGTGGGGAAGCCTTGTGAAATACGTTTACGTTGCGAGCACGCTCCCATTGAATGCACCATATTTATTATCAATATAGAACTGCACTTGTGATTTTTTGTTATATTTTATTGATATAATTCTGATATTTTTTAAGGAGATTTCGTAGAAAATCTTCTTTATCATTTTTTTTAGAATGGACAGCTTCCCGTTATTACTTTAAGTGTTTAATATAATAAAATAATTAAAATATTTTTGTATAACGTAGGGAACGTTTGTAATCCAAGAACTTTTACTTTTTCGATTAAACAACTGAATTTGACCTTTTAACATTGGTACTTTGATTTCAATTAGGAAACATTCTAACAATGCTTACTAAACTTCTAGATTCGAGATGTGATTATCTCATAGGTACCTACTACGGTCCGAATAACTTAAGCTGCAACTTACATTATACATGCATTAGCCAATATTTTTTTTTAATTTCACACTTTATTCTGTACAATATAGTAGGGTGGGCAGAGGGATTATGGGAAAGTAGTATTAAGACACTCAAAAGGAGTATTAATATACTCATTAAGATATTAGGAATACTCATTAAGATATTCCGTTGCCTACTTTGAGTGGCGGAACTCAACGCCGCGCTGCGCCTCGTCATTAAAGTGAGGAAATTAATATGTTAAATATTTAATTTCCTCTAGTGGGAATCGAACCCACAATCGTCTTTTACATTCGCGCGCTTGTATCCCTGCGCTACGACCGCCTCAAACGAATAGCCGCCAATATACATATAATATGTACATATTATAAAAAAAAATCAGTTTCACGCACACAGCAGGGTAGGCAGAGGGAATCTAGGGTTGAGACACTCCGTTCTCCACTTTCCGCCGAATTCTGGAGACATTGCGTGTAGAGTGGCGGATCTAAAGGCCGCGCTATTGCCTCGTCGCCAGAGCGAAGAATTGAAAATATAAATGTAAATAAATATTTTATCTCCTCGAGTGAGGATCGAACCCACAACCAATCAGCTCACAGGGACACTTTGTACCCCTGCGCCAGGACTGGCCTCTGCATATTATGTAATACTAAAATATTAACAAAAGTCTACAAAAAATATCTATTCCCATAAAATAAAGTATAATAACTTTTTATATGATGTTAATATATGACAAACGTACAGATGAATTGAGCTCCATATGATATTTCTTTTTAATGTTTGTAAGAAACGATGTATTTTAAGGCTGTTTCTTCCTTGTATCATAAATTGTCAAGTGCTATAAAGTCAAAATCATATAATTTTAGATATAAAATATTAATATACTTTTATATTTAAAATATACATTTTATATAGATTTTTTTCTGAGCTATAATAACTGTAAAGAAATAAATAAAATCGACGTTTTCCGTTTTTGTAATCTAGTTTTGTCCTTGTAAGAAGTTGGTTATTTTAAAAAGTTCCTAATGTAAAGTACAATAGATGTTGTGGGTACGGAGGTTGGAATAATGAACCATTCTCAAAATATACCTAAAGTAGGTTTAACATTTTTAAAGTGTTATTCCACACTTAGGAAGTTTCCAGGAGGCGCGGGTTCGAATCCCGCTACGTTAAAATTTTTATACGTTTTCTAAATAAGCATTAAATAAGTATGAGGCCAGTCGTGGCGCAGCGGCATGAGGTGTGACTGTAAAACCGACTGGTTGTGGTTTCGATCCCCACTCGAGGAGATGAAATATTTACTTAAATTTATATTTCCATTTTCATCGCTCTGTCGAGGTTAAGCGCGGCGTTGAGTTCTGCCACTCAACATCATGCCTCCTGAAATTGGCGGAAAGTGGGGAACGGAGTGTCTTAACACTAGGTTCCCTCTGCCTACTCTGCTATGTGCGGGATACAGCGTGCCGCTTAAAAAAAATTATATTAGAATATGTTACTTTGAATATCTTACTAGGTTAGTAACAAATGTTTTAACTGAAATTGTTCTTTGTTTCAGAGAATGAACGGAGAATTAGATCGAATAATCGAGAGTACAACGGGCAATTTCGCTACGCCGTAAGTAAATGATGCATACATATCTAGCTTTTTGTTTTTTTGTTTTATCTAACGATTCCTTTTTTTTTAAAGTACTACTAAGTAAGCAATCAAAGCAATGTAAAAAAGATATAAATTTATTTTAATTTTCTATTGGATATTTTCTGTTGAACGTGTACATTGTTATTGGCTGTACCGCCTATATATAGTGGGGTAGGCAGAGAGGACCCAAAGACCCTCCGTTTCCTGGTTTCCGCCGATTTTTTCGTGGCATTGCCGGTTGTGTGGTGGAACTCAACGCCGGACTTTTGTCTTGGTGATAGAGCGAATAAATGATAATATTAATAAATAATAATGTTATGTTATGTTTAATGAGCATAAATGTAACTTTGTTCTAGAACAACTACATCAAAACATCAAAGTACTCGATTATCACGTTCCTGCCATTGAACTTATTGGAGCAGTTTCAGCGGTTGGCAAACTTTTATTTTTTGTGCCTACTGGTCCTGCAGCTGATTCCAGCGATCTCGTCGTTGACGCCCATCACCACTGCTATACCACTTATAGGTGTGCTTGCCCTCACTGCCGTAAAGGACGCTTACGACGATTTTGTAAGTTAAATATTTAAGGAGAAATGTTAAGTTATATATGATTTGTCACATCATCGTGACAGTAAAGCTGCGAAGGTTATAAGAACTTTTTGAAGTTCACCTGCTTGGAAGGCGCACAGTCTGTTATTACTGTGAATCAATAATAATAGTGATGTCTACACTTTGCTTGTTTCTGTTAAAGTCAGTGTTTATGGTATGAATAAAATATAAAATTATACGAAAAATATGACTCACCCGTGGACAGTATTCGTGACTTATACTATTTTCACTTAATTTTTTTAGTTCATACTCATATTATTAAATGTTAATAGTTAATGATTTGTGTTTTCCTGAAATATTTTTTATTTATTACACTTTAAGTTTAAATTAAGCTATTCGCTTTTTATTTGTTTTCTAGAACTGGTTAAGTAAAAGTTTTTTCTTCTTTCTTCTCGTTTCTAAGTGAAAGATATAAAAAGCAGTTGTAACAAAATTAATTGATACGAACTTAAAACCTCACCTAAGTTCCAACCCTCACATGATGATAGTATATATAAACATTGATACCACATAGATTCCTAAACTTAAATACATTATTACTAACATAGCCTATAACCTTATTGTAAATTGCTTTCATTGTCTATGGTTACTGTGATTCAGATAGTTAATGATAAAAGATAAAAGGAATAATGATTTAATGATATTTGTTATATCAAAGCAAATAAGCATACACAAGATTATATTGGTAATAAGCTTCACGCTGTATCCCGCACACAGTAGGGTAGGCAGAGGGATCCTAGTGTAAGACACTCCGTTCCCCACTTTCTGCCGAATTCCGGAGGCATTGCGTGTTAAGTGGCAGAACTCAACGCCGCGCTTCACCTCGACACCAGAGCGAAGAAATGGAAATATAAATTTAAGTAAATATTTCATCTCCTCGAGTGGGGATCGAACCCACAACCAGTCGGTTTTACAGTCACAGTTTGTGCTGCTGCGCTGCGCCACGACTGGCCTCAATATATTGATAATGTTATGTAATTTTATAAGTGTTTTAAATATCATCGGCTTCAAGTGTAAACCTGTTAAATAATTTTTTTCGTTTTTACGTTTTTATATAATTCGGGAGATTCGAGACAAACTTTCTGATAATATACGTAGTATACTCATAGTTTTTTAAGTCATTTTATGTCTCTCTCGATAATTATGAAAATCAAGATCCTAATAGACTGTTAGCTATATATAGAATAGGTTTACACTCGGCACCGAAGATATACTTAATACATTAAACACAAAAACTATTTATACCTAAGCAATACCATCATATAGTAAATAAAAAAAATTGCTTGGTTTTTTACATCGCGTTACAGTATAACGTTATACATGTATAAAGTTGTTACCACATTTTTGAGCTAACGTGCTGTGTTAATTACAGCAACGTCATCAAAACGATTCCCAAGTGAACCACAGACGGGCGAAAACGCTGCGTAATGGCAAGCTTGTCGAGGAGAAGTGGGCGTCTGTTCAGGTGGGAGACGTCATACGGCTGGAGAACGACCAGTTCGTGGCAGCTGATATATTGCTGCTGAGCAGTTCCGAGCCTAATGGACTATGCTATATAGAGACTGCTGAACTAGATGGGTATGAAATTAGATGTATATTTTTTTTTGTTTTGTAGATTCACGCTTTTTAGTATACATCATGGTAAATGGGGGGAACATAGTGTTAAGACACTCCGCTTCCTACTATCTGATTTTCCTAATATTTTGTTTTTGAAAGCGAGAGATTTCCAAGTGATTATTTTTTTTAGCGTCACACTGTATCCCGCACACAGCGGGATAGGCAGAGACAACCTGAGAATCTACGTGCCCCACTTTCCACCGAATCCTTCAGGCATTGCGTGTTATGTTTTAGAACTCTGCACTTTGTCTCGTTACCAGAGTGGGGAAATAAAAATGTTATTATTTAAAAATCTTTCCCCCGAGTAAAAATCGAACCTGCAACATTCGCATTTAGTCGATCGCTTGTACCCCTGCACCACGAGGGCCTCAATAATCGACACTTCATTATATAGGAAATATTATCCAGTAATCTTATTGAGGCCGGTCGTGGCGCAGCGGCACGAGGTGTGACTGCAAAATCAACTGGTTGTGGGTTCGATCCCCACTCGAGGAGATGAAATATTTACTTAAATTTATATTTCCATTTCTTCGCTCTGGTGTCGAGGTTAAGCGCGGCGTTGAGTTCTGCCACTCAACACGCAATGCCTCCAGAATTCGGCAGAAAGTGGGGAACGGAGTGTCTTAACACTAGGTTCCCTCTGCCTACCCTGCTGTGTGCGGGATACAGCGTGAAGCTAATTTTTTTTTTTTTTTTAATCTTATTGAATTGGATTATTAAAAAGATATTTAACACAAAATTGTGAACTTCAGCATCCGGAATCATAGTTAGTTAGTATCTTTAATGATGTGCAAATGACGCGGAAATCATGTGTTGATTGTTTAATTAGATATATGTTGTAATTCATGAGCTACTCGCAAATTAGTACCATAATATGCGATTTTATTGTGACGCAGAGGAACAAGTCGAGGCCAGTCGTGGCGCAGGGGCTCAAAGTGTGTCTGTGAAATCGACTGGTTGTGGGTTCGATTCCCACTCGAGGAAATGAAATATTTATTTACATTTATATTTTCATTTCTTCGCTCCGGTGTTAAGGCAAAACGCGGCGTTGAGTTCCGCCACTCAACATGCAATGCTCGCAGAATTCGGCGGAAAATGGGGAACGGAGTGCTTTAACACTAGGTTTCCTCTGCCTACCCTGCTGTGTGCGGGATACGGCGTGAGGCTAAGAAAAGCTTATTTATACTATAAATCTAAAGCTTAAACTAAATGGAAATTTTGGAAATTGAATACCAGTAGTAATAATTTGAATTAATTTATTATAATAAATATTTAATACTTTCCTTAACTCCGGCTTTTTATATTTATCTTATTATTGAGTTCATTGCTAAGATATATTTTGGTTACCTTAAATGACATAAATTAATCTGAGCCCAGTCGTGGAGCAGGGGGTACAAGCACTGTAAGCGGTTGTAAACACGACAAGTTGTGGTTCGATCCCGTTCAAGGAAATTAAATATTAAATATTTTAATTTTATTTGCTCTGGTAACGAAGCAAAGCGCTGTGTTGAGTACCGCCACAACAGACAATGCCTCCAGAATTCAGCAGAAAGTGGGGAACGGAAGTGTCTTTATGGAAATGGAATGTCTTAACACTAGATTCCATCATACCATGATATGTGCAGGATACAGCGTGAAGCTAAAAAAAAGATAAATAGAAAAATTCTTCTTCAATTTTCATATATCTAATTAGATACTTTTCTGCAGCAAGCACTCGAATTAAATTTGTAATTAAAATTATTATTTAATATAATTCTGACAACTAAAATTTTATTTCTACAGGGAGACGAATTTAAAATGTCGCCAGTGCCTTCTTGAGACGGCCGCAATGGGTCAGGACGACGCACAACTGGGCGCCTTCGATGGCGAAATTGTCTGCGAAACGCCCAACAATCTACTTAATAAGTTTGAAGGTAAACACGAACATATAGACTGATGAATGTTTCCAAATAATTACAGAATATTATCTAAAGTACATCATTTATAAAACATGTTGTGTGAAATTAAAAGTGTATATTGTACACTATTAACGGATAATATAGAATTAACGAATTTTATTATTGAGGCCAGTCGTTGCGCAGTGGCACAAAGTGTGACTGTAAAACCGACTGGTTGTGGGTTCGATCCCGACTCGAGGAGATGAAATATTTACTTAAAATTTATATTTCCATTTCTTCGCTCTGGTGTCGACGCAGAGTGCGGCGTTGAGTTCTGCCACTCAACACGCAATGCCTCCAGAATTCGGCAGAAATGGGGAACGGAGTGTCTCAACGCTAGGTTCCCTCTGCCTACCCTGCTGTGTGCGGGATACAGCGTGAAGCTGATTGATTATAGAATTAACGGACGGTTAACGGAAGATGACATAATCGTAGGTTGAATTTCTGCCTGTCGAGGGTTAATAAAAAGTAATTAATTTTCATTATAGACATTTTAACTGGCCTGATAAATAAATATAAGAATAACTAGCACTGTTCACGTAAAACATTTAATATCTGATGACTTAAGTTTGTCTTTTTTTTTATTTTTTTTTATTTATATATATCTTTTGGATTTTAACGCTCTTAACGAAATGGTTCAGATTGCATATAAAAGTATCAAGTAAAATAAATAATTAACGTCTTGCAATTAAACAATTATATAAATAGAACGAAGCAGCATAAACGTATGGCTGCGAACGCGAAAGGTTGTTTGTTGCCTCCAGAATTTGGCGGAATGTGGGGAACGGAAATGTTTTGAACCTAAGGTTCCCTATGTACAACGTGAAGCTGAAGAAATGGCTGATAATTCTATACTAATATCTCAGTTATTGCGTAATCGCTTCGCATATTATGAGCTTGTTTCCATACATGTGTCTAGAAGCTATTATTTATACATATAACTATGATTTATTCATATAAATACAACCGTTATAAAACCACACAGTCTTATATTATAATGTGTTTGTGTCCAACCTATGTATAGTCTAAAGTATGTAACAATGTTGCAGTATACTGTATACCGCTGCATTTTGTGGTTTCGCAACTAAACGATGATTTTGATACAAAATTAGACTATAATTGCCGCGAAGTGATTGCTTTTGGTTTTATGAACGAGAACATTTCTGTATTTATTTCAATGTTATTAGTTTAAACGTATAGTTGTTGAACAAATTTGACTTTAATTAGAATAAAATATAAATAAAATTGTATAATACTAAAACAAAATAATAACCAAGCTTTACCATGAGACTAATTTGCATAACAACTTCCACACTCCCTAAAGAAAGACAGTATTTAATAGGCTACATGTTTTTTTTCGAAGAGATACAAAAATATATTTTTTATCACTACAAAATTGGGTATTTGGAATTTAATTCGCACGCGTATTGTATTGTGGTATTTAATTATACGCCCGCATTCGGTATTCTCATTATGTTAGAAAATACTTTTAATCAGTTCTTTTTTAGTATATAGCATTATCATGTATACAGGCATTCCTCGACTTACGTCGTTTCGACTTACGTCGTTTCGAGTTACGTCGAACAATGTTTTGACACTGTTCCTCAAACATACGTCAAATGTTTCGACTTCCGGCAAAGGAGAATTCACTTGTCGCGAAGTCAATGTCTGAGGGGCCGGCGGGGCGCAGTGTCGACGACGGCGGGGCGCAGTGTCCTTTACAAATTTGGAGAATGTCATGAAAATTTTTGAAGAAAATGATTCCAATTTTGTGAGAAGTTTTAATGTTAATAACAAAATTTGTGCAGCCTATCAGTGTTACCAAGACCTGTATGATAGGAAGAAGAAAGAAGCGAAGCAATCTAGAATTGATAGTTTTTTAAGCCAAAAGTTTAATTTATATATTTTATGTTTTATTTCTCATTGCATATTTTGATTATTAAAGTTTTATTATTATTATTATTATTGGAATGAATAACACAAAAATATGTAGCAAAAATAACTAGCAATTTCATAAGTACATATATTATTTTAAGAACTTACTTTTGATAATAAAGTATGTATATCTTTTGTTATAAATGCAATTTTTTGTTTATTTTGAGTCCGTGTGGAACCTGACCCTTGAGTTTTACATGTAAACATATGAAAAAATATGTCTCGACTTACGTCGTTTCGCTTTACGTCGCGTATTTCGAGAACCTAACATGCCGTAAGTACGAGGACTGCCTGTATAGCAGAAAAACCAGAGGTACTCTTTCCGTCAATTTTTTAGGCACAGCGTGTTAAGTTGCGGGACTCAACGCCGCGCTTTTTCTTAACTACCAGAGCGAACAAATGAAAATATTGATAAAAGATCCATTTGCCCGAGTGAGAATCGAATCCACAACCGTCGTGTTACATATCATTTTTTCCCCTGCGCCACGACCGCTTCTTTAAGCAGATATGTTAACTCTAAACGTAAATTGGGAACAATTCGAATATTTTAATCCGTTTTCTTATTGAAATCAATTAAAAACTAGAATAAAGTAGTTAATTATCAACCTTATGTTATTACGAAGCAATCTGGATCAGTATCAATCAGCTGTTGGTTCTACAGGCGTGGCCCGTATTCAACTAGGGCATGTTTGCCAGCCAAGTTTATTCTACTGAGGCTTAGACTTTAATGCTATCAACTTATGTTAACTGCTCTCTCCGTTGTTTGAAAGGTGTGGTTTAATATTTTAAACTTAGAAATATTGTTTACCACATATAATAAATATTAATAATTCATATTCAACCAAAGGCCGGTCGTGGCGCAGGGGTATGAAGTGTGACTAAATGCGATAGGTTATGGATTCGATCTCCATTCGAGGAAATGAAATATTTAATATTTTTATTATTTCGCTCTGCTGTCAAGGCAAACCGCGGTGTTGGGTTCCGCCACTCAACACACGATGCGTCCAGAATTCGGTGGACAATAGAAGACGGAGTGTCTTAACACTAGGTCCATCATAAAAGTATGTGTATTTAAATACAATGACTATATCACTTCTAATGCATGACAATTAAATTACGCATGACATCAGCATTGTGGACGCTACGCGAGACTTGTGGTGTTTTTGCAAGTGTTTTCCTCATATTTAAAGTAAATTGATTATTAAATATATTATGAGCCAGTCGTGGCACAGGGACGCAAGAGTGTGACCGTAAACGCCACAGGTTGTAGTTTCGATTCCCATTTGGGAAAATTAAATATTTTCATTTCTTCGTTCTGAAGCCTAGGCAGAGCGCGGCGTTGAGCTCTCCCACTCAACACTCCATGCCTTCTCCAGGCGGACAGTGGGGAACAAAACTGTCTTAATGAAAGCGGAGTGTCGTAATATTGGGTTTAGTACAGCGTGAAGCCAAAAAAAAATTAACATAAATTAAAATAAACGTGTGCAAATAATAATAACATTTTTCAATCATCTTGTATCACCATGATCGTACTGTGATTGTTATTTTGTTATTATTTGTACCAATTTCAATATACGTACACTGTTAAGTAGCTTTCCAATTTGTACCCTATACAAGTACACTTGAACCGCAGTGCGCGGGTGAATTAGTATTTACTCGTTCTTTCATCAAGTATGAAATATGTACGTATTAAAATATTTTACTGAAGAGCCCAGTCTTGGTGTAGAGGCACAAGCGTGGGATTGTAAACGACACGCTATGCTCTGGAATTTGGAAAGTGGTGAGCGGAGTGTCTTAACACTAGACTCCATCTGCCTACCTTGCTGCATACGAGATACAGCGTGAAACTGAAAAAATAAATAAATATTTTATTATTTAACTTTTTTTTACAAAATTCTACTATATTAATTTATTCTTAGATATAGCGTTCACTGGTTTATTTAAACAAAGAAAATTTATCTCAAGTTCTGATAAACTGGATTATACCACCCGTACAATATTACACCGACACGAACAAATTAAGTGAAATATGATTTAAACAGTAGAGGCCAGCCGTGGCGCAGGGGAATAAAGTGTGACTGTAAACGTGACTGGTTGAGGGTTCGATCCACACTCGAGGAAATGGAATATTTATTTAAATTTATATTTCCATTTCTTCCCTCTGGTGTCGATTCAAAACGCGGTGTTGAGTTCCGCCACTTAACACGCAATGCTTCCAGAATTCGGCGGAAAATGAGAACACAATGAACACTATATTCCCTAGGACTATTTACCCTTCTGTGTGCGGGATACAGCGTGAAGCAGTTTTATTTATTTTTATTTTATGATTTAAGCAGTGCTAGGTGAATTTATTGAGTTACAGCAATAATAAAAACGGTCGTTGACTTCTACACAAAGAAAGTCGACTTAAGTGGTGAACGAGCACTTTAAATTTTACGCATTTGGGTCAAAACGTTTTTTAAAGGTTATAAATATGTCTGAAATTGATTTTCAAATACAATAACAGTTATTGTTTAATCTTTTATGGAAGTAAATTGTTATATAATAATAGTATTAGTAAAGTAAATATATTGACCCGTTTAATATCATTGTGAAATACGAGTTTTAAGCTAAGTCCATAATAAAACCTTTCACATACCATACCTAAGAAGTACACCTATGTTATTAATATTGCAAAGAATTAATATAAAAAAACAGCTTCACTTTGTATCTTGTACCAGCAGGTAATTCTGGAGGTATTACGTGTTGCGGAACCCAACGCCGCTCTTTTCCTCGACACCAGAGCGAAGAAATTAAAATATAATTTTTTATAAATATATCATTTCCTCGAGTTGGAATCGAACCCACAACCAGTCGCGTTTACAAACACACACTTGTACCCCTGCACTACGACTGGTCTCACATAATGTATATACATACTTATATACGCATATAATTCAGAGTAAATTATACATAATACCTTCTACAACGTTTATCAGTTAAAGTTAAACTGCAAGAAGTGGAAACAATAAAAGATTTTTATTGTATTATAACTACATACATTTAAGTACTTCCAAGTAAAATAGTATATAAGTAGCTAGCCTATAGTAGAATAAATATTTAAATATTAATGGCTTAAGCTATACCAAATATTCTGCACAACTTTTAACAATTAATCAAAGTTATGTATACCGATATATTTATTTCTGAAATATAGAAAACTCATAGTAGTCCACCTACCACTCCAAGAAATGCCTTACATTGTACCTTTGATCATTTCACAGAGTGATCGTTCTTTTTTTTTTCAGTTTCACGCAGCATCCCGAAACAGAGCAGAGTAGGCAGGGATAGCCTAGTGCTAAGACACTCCGTTCCTCATAATTTTTTTATTAGTAAACATTCTTTCATGTTACATATCGTTAAATAAAAGTAAGGAAATATTTTTGACATTTTTTAAAATGTTATTCTACATTTAGGATTGAAAAATCATGCTATAGGACAATTTACATATGTATATTTTAAACTGGATCCATTTCGATAGTCCTTTAAAGTATTGACAGTGAAAAGTCGCAAATGTTATTATTTCTATATTGAACTACTAAATATAAAAAAAAGTTGTTTATGCGTTTCTTAAAAGTGTATGTAATCGAAAACTTATTTATTAGTAGTTTAAAACAGCCATAAAAGATATTTGCAATTTTTCACTTTGGATACTTAATTATGGACTGTCGTGTCGGTTTGCTTTACATATTTGTTTACAGTAATCTATAACTTTATTATTGAGGCCAGTCGTGGTGCAATGGCACAAAATGTGACTGTAAAACCGACTGGTTGTGGGTTCGATCCCCACTCAAGGAGATGAAATATTTACTTAAATTTATATTTCCATTTCTTCGCTCTGGTGTCGAGGACAAGCGCGGCGTTGAGTTCTGCCACTCAACATGCAATGCATCCAGAATTCGGCAGAAAGTGGGGAACGGAGTGTCTTAACGCTAGGTTCCCTCTGCCTACCCTGCAGTGTGCGGGATACAGCGTGAAGCTTATTTTTTGTTTAGTTATATAAAACTCTATAATTTATTTATTAAACTGAAAAGTTATAGTTTCTAACTTTATTTAGAGCAGTAAATAGACATAAATACATTGTGAAGTGCCCATTAAAGTCTTATCTCATCGCTTTAGAATTATCTTTTCTAGTTCAAGCAGTATACGATAACTCTACTTAATATTTTCTGTGTTCTAGTCCAGGAAAAACCAATATTGAAAATTAAATTAGAAGTGTAATTTAATTTAACCTTTATACGTTTGCCCTGGTCTGATTAAATCAACGCCTCGTTGTTTTGGAATTATATTTTACAATTCAACCCATAGAAGTGATTTATAGTTAATGTTCTAGATGGACGCGTTAGGACCACTAGGAAATAGCAATAACTAGATTATGTATCAAAGCCGTTGTGGTGTGGTTTCGTTGCGCCGGTTAGAACTAGATAATAGTGGGTTCGATATCGTTTAATGTTTTTTTTTATTGGCCAGACTGTTGATACAAAGTTACAAACTTTTTTCTCCGGTTTTGCATTACCTAAGACCGATATATCTCTAGAGTGGATGGAAAATATAAAACAAAGTGATAATATATTTACTTAAATTTATATTTCCATTTCTTCGCTCTGGTGTCGAGGCAAAGCGCGGCGTTGAGTTCTGCCATTCAACACGCAATGCCTCAAGAATTCGTCAGAAAGTGGGGAACTGAGTGTCTTAACACTGGGTTTCCTCTGCCTACCCTGCTGTGTGCGGGATACAGCGTGAAGCTGATTTATTTATTTTTATTTTAGTGATATATCACCAAGTTGTTATAGATAGTTGAATATGGTTCATATTATATCTCCACATCATAGTTTCTGATTTATAGTTATTTATAGATATTGGCTATTAGTTTAAAATGTAATAATATTTATGTCGAATTTGCCTATATTATGATTAATGTGTTGTTGGGAAGTTTATTGTGGCTTTGGCACAATAGTTAATATTATTAGGACCTTTAATAAGTTCTCGCTGTTTTTTGAAAGATGGTGTTGCGAATCACCAATGTAGTACTATATGTAACCTCAGATTATAGTAGAATAGTGTTTACTACAGTGTCAACTACATATTTGTTTTCCCTTTGTGAAAATGTGTACTTTTGTGCCAAATAAAGTGTTTTTGCGGGGAATTTTATTGCACTGCTTTATTCAAAAAAAATCTGCAGCAGAAGCACACAGAATTCTCGTTGAGACAATGCTTTGTCGAATACAACGTGCAGAGACTGGTTTAGGCGCTTCAAAAGTAATGATTTTGACCTTGAAGACAAAGAGCGTTCTGGAGCACCGACAAAATTTGAAGACAAAGAATTGGAGGCATTGCTTGAAGAAGATCCATGTCAGACGTTAGTAGAGCTCAGGAAAATGTTACAAGTAGATGCGTCAACAGTTTCAAAACGTTTAAAAGCGTTAGGAATGATCCAAAAGCAAGGGCATTGGGTGCCGTANCGCCGGGTGATTCTACCCGCTTCATTTTTCTCGCTCGTTGTGGTCGGTTAGTGACGTCGGATTGAGCTGAGTCACTATCACTGTGCATCGTGGTATAGTCCATGGCGTGCAGATCGGGGTCACCAATGTAGTGTTGATGGAGATGAATAAAAAGTCTACTCACGGTTTACACTGAGTATATTCAACACCACTTTAAATGTACATACAGTGATAACACAAATGATAAATCACGACACAGTTTATATAAAAGTCAACCACAAACATACATATAAAACGGAACACGATAAATACTGATTTGGAAGAAAATAATAAAGAGAACAAAGGAACGTATGGAAAGCGCATCGAGTGGCAAGCATCGACTGTTATAAATAAAATATGCCGTCGACAAGTGGGTAGGCGTAAATGTTATAACGCCTTACCGGTTCGGTCGACGGCAGCGATCGCTTTTATATAAATATACTAAATACGAATACTTATTACAAAATATATAAATCCTATTAAACGTATGTATGATTTTATGTATGTGTATAAATGATAAATAAATAAATTACAATATTGAAATATATAAATAAGAAATATTAAATAAACTATAAATGTAAATAATAGTTCCCTACACCTGGATTGCCTCGAAAGATGAGTCGTTTTTCCTACGGGGGCTTCAATTGCTACCGGAGAGATGGGAGAAAGTGGTCTCTAATGATGGACAATACTTTGAGTAATGTCATTGTAAGCATTATATTTTAAATTAATTTTTTAAACAAAAAAAAACAGCGACTTATTCAAGATCCTAATATATTTTTTATCTTCACTTTAATTTCTGGTTGTATACAACTCATATAGACGTCTGAACGTCTATATGTAGGATACGGTCACATCTTAATTGTATATAAGACTAGAAGTACTTGTTCATTAAATATAATAAATTAGTGGGCGCGCGCAGCTTCGCCTGCTTATTTGCACCCTTAGGGGTGAATTCTAAGAAAACCACGAAACACGTATTCAATAAAATATTTTTAACAGTCTGAATTTAATTTTTTATAAAAATCGGTGGCGATTTAAACATTTTTCCATATACACTTTCAACCCCTTATTTGGACCCTTAGGGGGTGAATTAAAAAACCGTGAAACATGTGTACAATGAAATATTTTTAAGAGTCAGAATTTCAAATTTTATAAAAATCGGTGCTGATTTATTTTTTTTTCCATACAAACTTTCAACCCCTATTTCATCCCTTTAGGGGTAAAATTTTTCGAAATTCCTTCTTAGTGGATGTCTAGTTTACGAAAATTCATAAAAAAACATCTGTCCAAATTTCACGTTTCTACGCCCAGCGGTTAGCGGTGCGTGCGTCTTACCTCAGTCAGTCAGGTACATGTCCTTTTATATATATAGATTGCAAATATTATCTTATTACTCACCACCCTTACAAATAATTACACGAACTATTCGGTGTTGGGAGTCTAAAATTTATATCTATACTTCTAAACTATATGTCATATTGCTGAAGAGTTTGTTTGGTTAAACGCGCTTATCTTAGAAATTACCACTTCAATTTGAAAAAATATTTTTGTCTTGGTATAAAGTATATTAAGGCAATATTATATTATGTTAGTCTTGTTGATTGTACTTGCAGCCTATTACCTCCCGCACTTAGATTAAAAAAAAAAGAAAAGTTAATTAAAATCAGCTTCACGCTGTATCCCGCATAATGCAGGGTAGGCAGAGGGAACCTAGTGTTAAGACACTTCGTTTCCCACTTTCCGCCGAGTTCTGGAGTTAACTATATTTTTTAAATTCGTAAAAAATTAGATATAATGTATAATTTCGTCGCTTTTGTTTCAGGCACGTTAAGTTGGCGTGATCAACATTTTTCTTTAGACAATGACAAAATCCTTCTACGCGGATGCATATTACGGAATACGTCGTGGTGCTACGGCGTCGTGGTGTTCGCTGGGAAGGACACTAAACTTATGCAGAACTCCGGAAAAACAAAGTTCAAGCGCACCAGCATAGATAGACTGCTTAATTTCCTTATAATAGGGGTAATTACCTTAACTTGCCCTATTACTCTATTTTCTGTCGATAACTAACGAGTTTTAAACTTGTTATATTACTTTTTAAGCGTTGAAAGATTGTTGGATGTATTAAAAAGTCGTTTATAACGTTCCAGATTGTTCTGTTTCTGCTGTCTATGTGCGTGTTCTGCACGATAGCGTGCGGGGTGTGGGAATGGTTTGTGGGCAAGGACTTCCAGGTGTACCTTCCCTGGGACAGCCTGGTGCCGGCCGAGCCAGCATCCGGCGCCATTGTAATAGCGCTGCTTGTGTTCTTCTCCTATGCTATCGTTATGAACACTGTTGTGCCCATATCCTTATACGTCTCAGTAGAGGTATGTATACTAGTAACTTTGTAATTTTTCATATAATAAAGTCCATTAAAATTTAAGTTATTTATTATATAAGTATAATGTTTTCAGGTGATAAGATTCGCACAGAGTTTCTTAATAAACTGGGATGAAAAAATGTACTATGAAAAGACTGGAACAGCGGCAAAGGCACGGACCACTACTCTGAATGAGGAGTTAGGTATATATATATGTTCATTTCTATAATTACTTTCAACGACCCCTTCTTATCTTATAGAGAAAAATTCAAATTTTTATTATATTTTCAGGTCAAATTCAGTATATATTTTCTGATAAAACTGGTACATTAACCCAGAATATAATGACTTTCAACAAGTGTTCTATAGCAGGCGTGTGCTATGGCGACATTGTAGATGAAAACACAGGCGAAACCATCGAACTGACAGACGTAAGTTAAAAATTATTATAAATTCAATTTAAGATATTTGATTACCCAAAGTAGATAAGCACAAAGTTTTTTTTTCTAGAAATCACAGCATATTTTGCATGTAGGCTGTTCTATAAGATGATCAGCACTTATTTATTTTGAACATGCGATTATATAATATTATTATATATAATGAAATGGCACGAATATAATAGAGATTTTTTGGCATGTTTTTTATTCTTGTAATACGATAAATTTTTTTGAATGAGTGACGTTTTTTTTGTATATTACATATATTTTAGTGTGAGAACTGACAGTTTGTATGCTAATAATTGTCTCACATAAATAAATTACTTTTATAATTAAAATATCTGTATTCCTCATGGGGTTTCCGTCATATGATTTGTTCATTGTTCTCATAGTGTTGTCGTCGTGGTTTGTTTTTATAAATGTATAATGTTCGTTTGATCCTCAATAATTCATATATAGCCTCATATTACCTTGGTGTGACTCTTAGGTCATAGGATATAATATCTCAACATATTACAAAACTGTATAACCAATATTTTATATTCTTATATATAATAAATAAATAAATGATCGTGATTTTTTTAAACTATAAAAACTAAGTCTTGAGTGAGACATATACTACACAATCAAATGTATACACACACAAACGTATTAAATATAAGAACCTAGACAAAAAATAGTGTTGCCAGATTTTAAAATACTGTATTATTTATTTAAAAATATTTTATAGTTACATAAATATTATATTTTTATACATAAAATTTTATCATAACGCTCATAGTTTAAACGGAAAATAATTTAAAAAGCTCAAAAGAGCACCGAATCTGGCAACACTAGACGGCTAGGGCACAGTGTGACGCGTGTGTGGCGCAGCGGAGCAGGCGGCGCGGCGCGGCCGTCAGTGTGACGGCGCTGGCCGCCGGGGGCGCACGTGCGCGTCTGCTAGAGCTGGAGCACGAGCAGGGCCGCAGCACACCTGGCGCCGCGCCTGCGCACGTACGGCGAATACACTTACACGCTCAGCATGCTACGTCTTGAGTTATGCGACTTTCTTTCTTGGGCCGGTTTTTCTTAAGTTTAAAACAAAACCTCCCAAAAATGGAATAGAGATGTCAAATGTTTGCATTTCGATAAAAAAAAAATGGTTTCATTACTTTGAAATTTGTTTATTAGTATTGAAATAATAATGCTTTCAGTAATATGCGTTTTTTTATGAATTTAAAAAAAGGGGTAGTGTGAAAATATAATTTATAGTCTGCAACATAAAAAAAGCCAAGCAGTATCAAATTAACTAACTTCTTATTTTAAATAAAATTCTTTGTTTTGAGACTGAAAATAATCTTTTATGCCAATAAATTTGCTAATATACAGATATCAGAAAAAAATTGTTTTGTCGCATAATTCAAGGCTATTACAGTTATTGCTTGATCTCTTCTGTAATTCAAAACTCTTGCTAGCGCTAATAAGGACTAAATTAATACAAAACTGTTGTCGACGGTATAACGCTATATAGTATAATATAAACTAAATTTATGGTAAACATTTATGGTACACTGATAGTTCCTTTCATACACTAATATTAATGTAATTATTATTAATATTAAAAAAACTTATTCCTCTTACTACAAATTAGAAGTAACAATCTCTAGTAGGAACTCTTAACAACTATACATTAAAATTTGTCTAGTAAATGAATACTTAAATTGTAACTAATTTATATTAATATATGTAAAATAGACCATTACTTCAATATGTTATGCTAATGGTCTTGTTAAACTCGCATGTATGTGTGTCTGTCTGTATATAATTAACTCATTAACACATTTCACTGAGTGGCTTGGTGGTGTAACTTGCATGTTGGTGTGGCATGGGTATTGCATGGGAAGTCTTCTAGAAACTTATGCTTATTGAATGTAGCCGTGGTGTTTCTGGTAGAATTATTTATATTGTAATTTAAATATTCTTCTTTGTGATAGCTGATATAACGTTGGTTATGTAATTGTTTAAACCTATAAATATTTTTTTTGTTAAACAACGACATTAAATTAATGTACATAACATGTAGCTCATTTCTTCCACTTCTTCGCTTAAATTAAAAAATTAAACCTATTCCAAGTCAATTTCAAAATCAATAAATTCAATTATTTACATTTTGTAATAATCTTAACAAAATAAAGGTTTTTTATAAAAAATAATATTATACAGAGTACAGAACCGCTAGACTTCTCTGACAATCCCGAATACGAGCCGGAGTTCAAGTTTTTCGATTCGAAACTTTTGAAGGCAGTCCGTCAGGGAGACCGCCACGTGTACGATTTCTTTCGTTTGCTAGCTCTCTGCCATACTGTTATGCCTGAGCAGAAAAATGGCCGCCTTGAATACCAGGTAATTACTATTATATATACTAAATACTGCAATAATATTAGAAAACGAAAAAAAATATGTATAAATTGTGTGTGAATATTTAATGTTTTTTTTAATTTCCCTTATTACAAATAGTTATTGAGGAAATAAAATAATCTTTTTTTTATAAGTAACGTCGTGTCTATAAGCTTATATAAAATAGTTTTACGTCATAGTCAATAGTATTTTTCTAAGAAAAATAAAAACAAAATGTGAATAACTAGTTTCGAAATGAACAACACTACTGTACAATTATATTACTAATGATATTGAATACTTAACATATTCATACTTATTACAATCAAATGGATCGATACAAAATTTTTATTTACCGTAGCAAAATGGCAGAATAGTTTTGAAATTCGTCGTCGACATTATTCAAATATATAGTATATATATGAATCTTAATATTACATGAAATGATTTATTTATAAACTGTACTTTCATAGGCACAATCACCCGATGAAGCGGCATTAGTATCGGCAGCTAGGAATTTTGGTTTTGTGTTCAGAGAACGATCCCCTAATACTATTACGATAGAGGTTATGGGTAAGACAGAGGTATGTTGGATTTAATTACTATTTTTTTTTATAATAAAACAATATTTGAATACATTATACATACAAACGTATGTATAATGTATTCAAAATGAAAATTCTCTATTTTCAGGTGTACGAGTTGTTATGTATATTAGATTTTAATAATGTTAGGAAAAGAATGTCCGTGATATTGAAGAAAGATGGTGAAATTAGGTTATATACTAAAGGTGCTGATAATGTAATATACGACAGATTAAAACGTAGCAGCCAAGATGAAGTTAGATCTAAAACACAAGAGCATTTAAATGTAAGTAAAATAAATTTGCCACTTTAAAGTCTTTAAAAAAAATTAAGTTTCTTTAAAAACAATAAATACAAATAAATAATAATTATGATTGTAAATACTACATTGAAATGGACATCTATTCGGGAGGGAGTCGTGGTGCAGGGGCACAAATGCGTGATCGTGGCGGTTTTGAGTTCGATTCCCACTTAGGGAAATGAAATATTTAAAATTTTCATTCCCCTTCCTCGCTCTGACAAAGACAAACCGCGGCGTTGAGTTCCGCACGAGCATTGTCTCAAACATTGCAAAGCATATCTGTGTCTACTTACCGTGCTATATTTGGAATATATTATTAGAAATTCGCCGGGGAAGGCTTACGGACGTTGGCGCTGGCGTGGCGGCCGCTGGAGGAGCGCGGCTTCGCGGAGTGGAAGCGCAAGCACCAGGCCGCCGCGCTCGCGCTGCGCGACCGCGACGAGCGCCTCGACGCCATCTACGAGGAGATCGAGACCGACCTCATACTCCTGGGTCGGAATACATTACTAATTACATTACTTGTAGATTAAAACTCAATTTTCATTATTTACTTTTACATAACTATAATATAATAAAAGCGTTAAAATTTGTAATACCCGTAACATTGAATTTATTTGCGGAAAAGTCCTGAGTAATAAAGTAGTAAAAATATAAAAACACAAATAAAATATAAATCCATAATTTTTTAATTTTCTATTTATTTATCTGTTATACGCACATCTTTGGAATTACTAGATGGATATGACCTGGGAAGGATCTAGGCTAGACTAAGTTAACTTAAAGAAATAATGAAAAAACTACCTTTATAAAAATTACTATAAATTTTTTGTGTTTTTTGTTTGATTGCAGCTACTAAAATATATGTAATAATAAAAAGCGACATTGACAAAGATGTTCTTATTTGACAAACATCAAATATAACAAAGGCCGCCTTAGCAATAAGGTGCTCAGTTCAGTTTTAATTGACAAATAGAAATAATTTAAAATAAACACCATTGCAGCATCACGTGGGTCAGTCATTGTTTGAATGTCATTGTGATAGTTGTCATTTTAATCTCCACTCCAGAGCAAAATTATATTTAATATATGGGGGATATGTTAAATATAATTTTGCTCTGGAGTGGAGATTACTCCTAGCTGTCTTACAAAATGTTTTATTCAGTTATCAATCATTACGCAATTTGGATGAAAAACGGAGAACAAACTGTTTTTCATTAAATTATCTACGAATATAAGTTTCATGATCATAAAAAATCACACATACGAAACTTGTTTCATTTCAACATTTCATGTTAACTCAACAGGTGTCACCGCTATTGAGGACAAGTTACAAGATGGTGTACCAGAAACGATAGCAAATTTGAGTATGGCTGGAATGAAAGTATGGGTTTTAACAGGAGATAAACAAGGTATCAAATATATGTTTATTTATCAGCTTCACGCTGTATCCCGGACACTGCAGGGTAGGCAGAGGGACCTAGTGTTAAGACACTCCATTCCCCACTTTCTGCCGAATTCTGGAGGCATAGCGTGTTGAGTGGCAGAACTCAACGCCGCGCTTGTCCTCGACGCCAGAGCGAAGAAATGAAAATATGAATTTAAGTAAATATTTCATCTCCTCGAGTGGGGATCGAACCCACAACCAGTCGGTTTTACAGTCACACTTTGTGACCCTGCGCCACGACTGACTTCTCGTATTCATAAAAAAATTGTATGTTTATTTGAATTATCATAGCGTGCCAATAATGTATGATTTTTTATGTATTTATATTTATAAGAAAAATAATCCCTCACTGTGCTGTGAGACAGTCTAACTGGAAATGCGTTGGTTGTGGGATTGATCCTTACTCGCGGGTGCTAAATATTTTCTGTTTCCGTTCTGATAAGACAACATGGCAACGACAAATGTTGTCAATTAATGTCTAATATCTCCAATATGGGCGCAAACTGAAGGACCGATTGTCTTAACAATAGGTCCTCTCTAGCGGGGAAAAAAAGCAAAGCTAAAAAATATATAATATAATATATAAATTTTCGATCGTTTTTACATTTGATTGGAATGTATTTTTTAATTTATCCAGAAACAGCAATTAACATCGGCTACTCGTGTCAACTGCTAACGGACGACATGGCGGAGGTGTTCGTGGTGGACGGCGTGGCGCACGATGACGTCGACCGACAGCTGGCCAAGTGCAGGGACTCGATACGTGTTGTTAACACTTTCTTACCACACGGTATGTATTATTGGTTTATTTAAATAAGATAATTAATATTGGTTACATTTAGGTACAGTTTGCGGGGCTTAAGCGGAGCTTTGCGTTTGTATGAGTAATTTAATAAGTAGAGCCAGAAAAAACTTACAAGTGTAAAACATTATATTACAATTCTTATATGCTACATATTCCATCATCGTAACTTCAACATAAAAATAAAATATTAACAATTAAATATGTGATGCTATTATCATATAAGAGGTGTATGTTGCTTGTCAAAAAGCAGTATAAACAGGTTTATGGCGAGCAATTCCAACGATCCCATCTTATTTGGGATAAAAAGTAGCCTATATGTTACTTCAAAACCCCCTCATATTTCAGTGATAGTCCTATAAAAATCGGTTCTGCTGTTCCGGATTTTAGCCCGGGCAAACATAAAATGTGTCTTTCTCAGACGAACAAATTTTTATTTATGATTTAGTATCGTGTAAATAAAACTATATGCACTCGAAACAACACGGTTATTTTGAAATCACAGGCGAACACTTGAATTTTCTTTATACTTGTTCAGGTTCAACGTCAGACGCCAAGAAGTCAAGCACGGAGACGGCGAACGGGGGCGGCGCGCCGGGGCTGCCCGGCCGGCCCTCGCCCGCGCGCGCCGCCAACGTCAAGCTCAACGCGCCCGCCGTGTCCGTCGTCACATTTAGGTGGGAACCTTGCGGTACCAGGTAGAGACCGACACTCGCAGTACGCGCACCGCCCTCTCGCTCGCACCGCCCCCCCCCCCCCCCCCCCCCCCCCCCCCCCGGACCGACCGCTTCTTCTAAATGTCAATGTTCAATTCAAATTCGCTCGTTAAACTTATAGAAAATTGAATAGTGTTTACACTAAATTGAAAATAAAATAAAATTTCGTATTTTAACCTTTTTTTAAAGTGTTATTCACGTACTAACGAACGTAAAATATTTAGAAATGTACAAAAAAATTACGTAGCGGCATTCAAACCCACGTCCTATCGTATTAGAACATAATGAATATATGGATGAAAGATTTTCAAAAAGTGACACATTTAAGTTTTTATGCATTTCTAAATATTTTTTTAAGAAATTGACAATATATATTTTTTTTACTATTTTGACATTTAGAAACACGGCACTATTTCTTTTTCTATTTATCTCCTTGCCTTGTACAGTGTTGATTGTGTTGTGGCTAGTGTTATCAAATGTTTTAATTTTTACAGAAAGTGTCTATTTCTAGATGCACTACTGAGACCCACTGAGTTTACGTGGTTCTGGTTTGTGACACTGCCTGTACGTTCAATTGTTATTTTTGAATTCTTATAATTTTAATTATTATATCAAAATATAATTGAGGTGAGTGAGTATATTTGTCTTTTGCAAATACAATACGTAATGTATTAAATATGAATATTTATATAAAGACTCGCAAGACTCTTTTAAATTTATTTTTGCTAAAAAATTTAAATATTTTAATTGGTGTATAATTAATACAATAAATATTACCATTGATGACCTAGTTATAAAAACAACAGTAGACATTTTGCCATCGTTACACACAATCTAAGTCTTATGTTCTTTAAATTTTCTCATAATGTATCATCAGTAACTAACCCGTCAAAAATACACTGATCACACTTGACTCTTTAAAAGACACAAACAATTAATACTTGTAGAGTAGAGTAGTTATTTGATGTTGCGCTCACAAATGGTCATCATTTTCAAATACTTTTTTTATTAATATTTCATGGTTTTCATAGTTTTGGTGAAGTTTACTTTTTACCTTTTGTGAGCTCGCTACTGCTAATTTGCATTTATGTATGTGTGTGTGTGAACTTTTTTTTATTCAAACTATTATATAATTGCTTTTTAATATATATTTTTTCGAAATTTCAAATCACAAGGATATTTAAAAATGTTGATAGTTTAATATTTATTTGAATACTACCTACAGAGTTAAAGAGAGAGTTGGCCAAAATTTAGTTTGACTGAATTTCAGTACAATTCAAGTAATTTGCTCATTATATCCTTTATTATATATAAGGCATTAGTTACCTAACAAGTGTATTACAGCAACGAGTACGTGTCAGGGGGCGGTCCGTACACGGAACACGAGCACGCCAACGACGACTCCAACGGGTTCGCCATCGTCGTCAACGGACACTCGTTGGTGCATTGTCTACATCCTAAATTGGAAGAGAAGTTAGTATATATATTTTAAATATTAAATAATGTTTTATCTATATAAATAATCATTTTATACTACTTAAAAATCAAATTATACGTGAAAAATCAGCTTAAAATAATTTTGTCATCCGTCCCGTTCATTTTATACGTTTTCTAAAAATATTTTTTCTTTAGTGTAAAATAACACTGTGAACCATGTTAAAAAAGAATTGTGTATTCCCTTAGGTTTTTAGACGTGGTCCTGCAATGTCGGTCAGTGATATGCTGTAGAGTAACACCATTGCAGAAGGCAATGGTGGTTGAACTCATCAAGAAAAGCAGAAAAGCCGTCACGCTCGCGATAGGAGATGGTGCCAATGATGTTTCTATGATTAAAGGTACATTATGTTACAATCTTATATGCAAGGGTGACGTTTTTGGGTTCGATTCTCATACAGAGAATGAATTATTTTCGCTTTTGCTTTACAGCAGCACACATACACCTCAATTCGTTTTCAATGCGTTGTCTGAAGTACTGTCGTGTTCTAATGACATTATAATTTCAAAGACAATATCTATACATTTAGCCTAAGTTCAGATGAAATTTGAGATTATAATCTCAAACCGTTCATCTAATTTCTTATAAGAAATCAATCTTGCTCGCGTCACCGCCGTGCATGGTTTAAGATCTACTATACTGTATCATCATCTGAACAGCTGACTCGAGCGGCGGAACACTTCGTCGCGCGTTCCTCTGAACTTAGCCTTAGAACTAAAATTTCAGTCAATTTAATTAATAAACTCTTTTATTTTTATGAGTCAATTAAAATAAAGACTAAACGTTAAGGGAAGTTTGCCATTTATGTTATCACTTATTACCATGGAATGATGGAAACTGTATTTAAATTTCCTGAGATTGGCGTGCACAAATTTATTTGGGTTCTGTTACATTGATAAATAGCCGGACCCCTTCTATAACAGATATTCTGATATATCTTCTATATATGGACAGCGATCAGTTACAATTTTATTATATGTATTATTATTATTTCTAGCGGCACATATAGGAGTCGGCATATCAGGACAGGAAGGCATGCAAGCGGTACTCGCGTCAGACTACTCCATAGCGCAGTTCCGCTTCCTGCAACGGCTACTGCTGGTCCACGGCCGATGGTCCTATTACCGAATGTGCAAGTTCCTCAGATATTTCTTCTACAAGAACTTCGCGTTCACCGTGTGCCACTTCTGGTTTGCGTTCTTCTGTGGTTTTAGTGCGCAAGTGAGTATAGTAAAAACAAAATAAATTTTTAATTTTATTTTAACTATTAATACACACTTTATAAGCGAAAAGTTTCTGAATTAAACATTTGCATAGATAATACTTTTCAAAAATCTATTATAATTTTGAGAAAATGTTAGAATACAACAACAAAATAAATGTCATTGTTTGTTTGACTTATAATTATTTATACATTGCACTTATTAATATATGTATGCATAGAACAGAGAGAATATAAAAAACCCAGCCTTCTTACATGTGTTTCATAAGTTTTATTTAATTATACTAAAATTATACTAATATCAGCTTCACGCTGTATCCCGGACACAGCAGTGTAGGCAAAGGGAAGCTAGTGTTAAGACACTCCGTTCCCGTTTCGTTCAGTTTTTTTATACTAATATATATTTAACATCATATATTGTATATTATATAATCAACATATACATATATTTATTATAATTATTCCACAGACAGTATTCGACGAGATGTTCATCTCAGTATACAACCTATTCTACACGTCTTTGCCTGTGTTGGCACTGGGTGTGTTCGAACAAGATGTATCGGACGCTACATCGTTACAGTTCCCAAAGTTATATGCTCCGGGACACACGAGCCAGCTGTTTAACAAGAAGGAGTTTATTAAATCTACGTTGCATGGGTGTTTTACATCGCTTGTGCTGTTTCTTATTCCTTATGGTTAGTGGGTTTTTTTGTACTGGTTTTAGGCTAGGTGTACGTGATCGTTAATTCAATATGTATTAGTAAGTTACATCAAAGATGATATAATGAAAATTTTATTTTAACTTATATTGCTAATGTTATTATTATTTGTGTATTACTTTTATGAGAAACTTTTTCGTCCTGTGTTTTTTATATAAAAAAATGTATAATATAATTATTATTAGCTTCACGCTGTATCCCGCACACAGCAGGGTAGGCAGAGGGAACCTAGTGTTAAGACACTTCGTTCCCCACTTTCTGCCGAATTCTGGAGGTATTGCGTGTTGAGTGGCAGAACTCAACGCCGCGCTTAACCTCGACACCAGAGCGAAGAAATGGAAATATAAATTTAAGTAAATATTTCATCTCCTCGAGTGGGGATCGAACCCACAACCAGTCGGTTTTGCAGTCACACCTCGTGCCGCTGCGCCACGACCAGCCTCAAAGTATATTATAATAATTGATTAAAACGTAGTCCATCTCAGAAGTACAGCATAGGGGCACACCGTCTGATAGTTAACTTTATGCATAATTACATTGCTATGTGGAAAAATGCACGAAGCTGAAATGTATATTAATTTAAAATCTCATATTAAAAAAATAATAAAATACTTAATTTAACTTTTATAAGATTTAGTAATGTAATAATATCTTACAGGTACTTACAAGGATGGTTTGGCGCCAGATGGCAAGATATTATCAGATCACATGTTGTTAGGGAGTGTTGTGGCCACTATATTGATTATAGACAATACTACACAGGTAAATATTCTTTATATTATATATATTTTAAATAAGAAATTGCGTAACTTTTAATTAAATAATTAAACAATTAGTGGAAATAACAAGGATTGGTTCTAATTTAAAGTAAAACACTCTTTATTGTACACTAGATAACTGTTCACAATAACAAATGAAATAGCATGATAGGCTTCGTTACTAATTGAGCAATCTCTTTTAGGCAACCTTGAGTTAGAGGATACAAAAATATATTTGTGAGGATATATTGTACTGAGTATATCTAAATATATAAATATCACATAATACACAAAATCCAAATATATATAAATAAACACATACACACACATCAGACATACATACATACACACATACATACAACACTTACATAAATATACATAAAAATATTTTGTAGGAACAGTAAATGTATTAATTAAATTTATCAATTATACTTAAGATTCTCAAAGTGTCATATAATATTCCTTCAGCGTTTACTAAAGGTAATTAACATTTGAGCTTGCCTGACTATTTCGGGTAAAGGTTCCACAAGGACGTGGCAAAGGATTTTAAGAGATAAGGTCGGAAGAGGTAAGGTCAGATTGAAGCGGAGGGTTAAATAACGTGACTGATGGAATTAATACAACGTTATAGAGAAGACAAGAAACCTGAGTATTCCGGCGAAGTCGAATTGGGAGCCACTTCAACTTTTTATGAAATTTGGAAACAAGGTCGTCTTGCGGAGTCCAAAAGTGAACCTTATGCAGGTGTTTTGGAGACGCTCTAGTTAAATAAACTGCTTCTCTTTCAAGTTAAGATAACAACAATCGGCATAATAAAGAATTGATAGTAGAAGTGATAGCTAGCTATCACTACTACAACGCTACTTTAGTAGGACTGAATAGAAACTTACGTAATCGACTTAATGATGCAACAGTGCTTTTCGGCTTCATAGATTTCTTGCTTCCAAGATAAATGTTGGTCGAATATAATTCCTAAATTCATAATCTTCTCAGTAAAAGGAATTATAATTCAATCAAACTATATATTAGGTAAATTATTCAGTCAATCGTTCAGCATTGTCAGTCAGTAAAATATAATAATCTATAGAATTAAAGGCGTTACTAAAATCGAATAAAATCACAATCACTTGATGATTTTCCATACCTAAGCGTATATCATGTGATACGTACTGACTAGTTAAGTCAGTGATCGTATTTCGGCCAGGCCTAAAACCGGCTGTAGAGGATTAAATAGGTTATTGCATACTAGGAATTGACTGATTTTTTGTTTACGAGACGTTCAAGGAGTTGATAGGAATGGTAAAATTGACACAGGTCAGTAATATGGCATGGAGGAAGGCCTTTTAAGCAGTGGCGTTAATGGGGTCTCGATCCATACTAAAGAAAAGTCATAGGTATTCATGGAAAAGTAGAGAATTTTCGTTAATACACGAATCCAAATGTCCAGGATTAGTATGATCTTTGTACGACTAACACAATTAGAATCAACAACAAATTAATAAATAATTAAATAAAGTAATTGACTTGTTTTCTTTATTTTTAGATCGCATTAGACACGACATATTGGACGGTATTCAACCATATCACAATCTGGGGTTCGCTGGTGTCGTACTTCGTGCTGGACTACTTCTACAACTACGTGATAGGGGGCCCCTACGTGGGCTCGCTGACGGTCGCGCTCACGCAGGCCACGTTCTGGTTCACCGCTGTGCTCACCATGATCATCCTCATGGTGCCGGTGGTGGCGTGGCGGCTGGCGTGGTCGCGGCGGCGCCCCACGCTGGCGGAGCGCCTGCGCGCGCGCACGCGCTGGCGCAACCGCTCGGCCGGCGTGGACGCGCCGCGCACGCCCTCCGCGCGCCGCGCGCGCCGCTCCGTGCGCTCCGGGTACGCCTTCGCGCACCAGGAGGGCTTCGGCCGCCTCATCACCTCCGGCAAGATCATGCGCCGCATCCCGCACGCCGACGCCGCGCTCTCCGCGCTCGCCTCGCTGCCCGGCAAGTTCCACGCGCGCGCGCCCTCGCCGCCCCCCGCGCCGCCCTCGCCGCCCTCGCCGCCCTCGCCGCCCTCGCCGCCCGCGCCGCGCCAGGACCTCGACTCGGTGGACTTATAGTGCGCGGGCACGCGCGGAGTGCGACCGTGTTTGTAAATAGTCGAGTGGTTACAAACGACCAGTAATATTACATTAGACGGCATAATGTCGTCGCAACTCGTATTGTGATAATGTTAATAGATTTAAAAAATTCGTATTATATTATTGCCTATATTATTAAATTATATTTGTTGATCGAGAGTATATATATTGATAGATATTTATTATGGTATGTACTAAGATTACTCTTTTATATTGGGAAAGCGTAGTTGTCTGATGTTCCTTTGTATGTGTAGGCGACGTAGTTCGGTTCATCGAGCACGACCCATCGATTAGGTTCTTTTAGTTATTGTCGACGTATCGTTAAACGATATTGAAATATGTTATGAACATATTTCAAACGGGGACCTTATGAAGACCTTCTTAATCGTAACCAAAACTCAAATATCTGAAACAAAAAACTATCCGTAAACATAAATAAATCCAATAGATATCTTAGTAAAAATTAGCGATAAATTCATACTTACAAAAGTTCTTCATAGAACTTTTGTCAATAGAGAAACATAAAAACAAATATTACAAACTGTCAATAACAGATTGTTTAATAAAATAATTTCTCACTAATGTAATATCCATAACTAAAATTATCCATAAATCATGGATATTTTTAGTATTGATCATTATCCAGATCCAAAATTTCACATCCATAACATCCCCGCTTTGAAGTGTTCTCAACTGTTCTGACATTTAAAAATAAAAATATTATTTGAAATTATTTGGTTATGAATATTTATTATTTTTGGTTTGTTATTTCACTTATAAAATAAATGTTTTTATATGCTTTTTAATTGTCGTCTGTATCAGAGACCTTAGTGAAATGTGCATTTAAAGTTGTCAACAGAGGGAGCAGTTAAAGTATACAGAGTTTTTTTTACATTTTTTCTGTATTCTACTATGGAAGTTTTTAGTTAAGCAATCTTCCATTTTGTATACGTCCATTCATAATTTTAAATAAACTGACAAACTAAATTTAAACTCAAAAATCTTCTGATATTAAAAACATTTTGTTATACTTTAACTGTTCAATACATTTGCTTTGGTATCAATTTTTTAATAAAAAAATTACTCTCATAAAAGTTTTTTTTATCCTAGACTTACCTGAAATATATAAATTTTAAGTGACTTTAGTATGACTGACCACATGATTCTAGGGAATGTAGAGGAATGCTGCATGTGGATGGAAAACATGAGGACAAAACCTAGTGAGCGCCACATCTAATACTTTATAGATGTACATGTCACCGTAAGATTATTACGACAGTATCGGTTCACAAAATATCGATAAATTACAATATCGCGGGAAAAATTGTATACAACGAAGTTTATAATATTACGGTGACATAATGTTAACACATGGTGGTAGGAACAGGGGGGCGAATAGTCCGTGCCCATCTCATAATAGTCCAAGCTCACGAAAATTAAAAAAATAAAAAAAAAATTACTATACAATTTTTTACTATTTCATGATTCGAGTAAATTTTTTAACATGCTGTCATTGTGCTATACCTGTGAAACTTTCAGAGATTATGACTACGCACATGCATACCAGTAGTTTTTTAAATTTCTTCCGGAAAAAAACACCAGTGCTTTTTTTTCGCTACGTCCTTTGGAATTTTTTTATAAAGTTTAGCTTATTTAAAAACTTTTTACTTTTGATTTATAAACCGATAGTTTTAAACTATTATATGATACAGAATACCACCTATAGCCAGAGCTTTATTGTCAAAAAAAACAAGCTGATCCAACACTTCAAGAATCTGATTTTTTACGTAAAATCACAAATTTTGAAATATTTGTCGAACCACAGAAAATCGTTGAACATACATGGGGGGAAAGGAATAGGTACTGAGGTCCGATATCCATAGATCCGTTGATCGCGTTACACTTATATAATAATATATGAAAATTAAAAACAACAAGGCCATCGTGGCGTGTAAAAGCATTTTGATCTTCGTTTCTAAGTTGGAAAAAAGTGACATTGAGATCCGCTACTCAAACCGCAATGTGTCAACTTTAGGTTCGCCTCGCCTAGCCTGCTGTATGCGGGATACAGCGTGAAACTAATACTTGTTTTATAATATTTGATCAATATTTCCCCATATCATTAGGACTAGAGACTGTGAGTGGGAGATAAACAAAAAGGAAATGTTCACGCGCAATCGCGACACGCCTATCACGTGTTTGACCGTTATTTTACAAATTTTCCTATATTTTCAAAACTCTACGTATTCTAGTTTTTTAAATCAGCTTCACGCTGTATCCCGCACACAGCAGGGTAGGCAGAGGGAACCTAGTGTTAAGACACTCCGTTTCCCTAGTTCCCCGTATTCTAGTTTTTTTTTTGTGTATATTTTTATGGTGTAAGTATTTGAGTATTTAATCCAAGTATTAATTTAATTAAAATATTATCGTATTTTATATAAAATTGACTTTTGTGAAAAATAAAACTAAGTACAACTTGCCCCTTATTAGGGGCTAGATGTAACAGGCTCAGGATAACTACAAACAAATAAAAATCTAGTCATTTTAGAAAGGTATATTTTATTAATTATAAACCATTTATTTTTTATATATTCTACAATCAATATTTGACAAGTAACAGTAACATGTTTTTTATAGAATCACAAATTGTATCGTACTTAAAATAATGAAAAATGAGAATGTTTGTTGAAAACTTCAAGTTGACTACAAAGTATACACAATTTAACTCATCAACATGACAGTATGTAGCTAAAAGCATAATTTTAGCAATATATAACACCTGATTTTAATCAGTCTTCGTTAAAGTTGTAACAAACTTGTAATAACCAACAATATTATTGCTGTACATGTCGTCCTTAACAAAAATAAACATAAATAAACTGCTCTTTTATCAAACTTAAGCTTACTATCATTTACTATTATGAATGGGTAAACATCTAATTTAATATTGCAAAATAGTCTTCTCAATTTAACTAATCAACATCACACTTTTTTATACATTTACATATCACAAACTTAATAATTATTATAATCACTCTACACCCGAGTTGCAATTCAGACAAACAAATGAGATTTTATCTCCTGTAGCATAACTAGCATGAGTATCAATCTTTATCTTGAAATTCTATATAGGAATTTAAATTTTTATTTGTTATTTTGTGTCTTATGGCATTGACTTTTTGATGTAATATTTTCTTTTACTTTTGTGTCCGTCTTGCTTTTCGCTTTTTTTTTTCATACCTTTTTGTTGTTATTTATTTATTTCTTCATCATACTCTCTCGCCCCAATGCTTTTTTTTCAGGAGTGTCAGTCAATACGGCACATTTTCTTTACGTTGACCCTGATAGGTAAGTTTACGAATAGGAGCCTTCAGAAAATGACAAATTATAATATTGCCCCAAAAACATCTTACCCCAAAAATTTGGTACAATGTGCCCCGTGCCCTCTTTTTACAAACATATTCAAAAATCTTAAAACCTGTATGCATTGTACAGCAAATAAAGACTTATTTTTATAGCCAAATAAATACTTAATGTAACATAATTAACAACATATTGATAGTTCAATTTAGTTTCTAAAATCAAAATTTACATAAATATTTTTTCCATGTTACCCGACTTAATCGCAACACGTGGTCACGTCTATTCACTACGCTATCTGGGGGGACATTGGTCGGGCCTGGACGACGCCTGTCTTTATAAGATTAAAGTTGACTCAAAGGCCTAAACAAAAAGGTTCATATTCACGGATAAAAACGGCTGTTACTCCCGATACAAAAAGGCCCCAGTCTAGCTATTTAGGAATGTGAAGCTGTTAAATATTTAATTTCCTCGTGTGAAAATCGATCCTACGACCTGTCGCGCGCTTGTGCCACTGCGCCACGACTGGCCTGTTCTTTTAATACTTAAATATATTGTAAAATCATAATCTTTTTATGTAAAATGCATGCTCATATCAAACTTAAAAATAAATTAAACCATATTTTTACAATTTCCTCTCAATATAGAAAAAAAAGAACCATCCTCTACGCTTTGCGTTTGTCACGCGACCAAAGCGATACGTTACGAGTGCACTTAGTGTTGAGACTCGGGTGCCGACATGGGTACAATTATGGGTACCGGGTCAAACATGTCTATGGGTACAGATGTAAACATGGAAATGGGTACGGGTATAAAGGTTACTATACCTGGTAAATTAAGCCATTGTGTGGAAGTGTCATGACTGGCCATGAGGCATGAATTATTTTCATTTTCTCGCTCTGGTAATGTTTCAATAATTTGGCAGTGCGTGGTGAACGGAGTGTCGTAACACTAATGTTTATCGGCCTATCCTGCTATATACGGGATACAGCGTGAAGCCAAAAGTAAATAACTAAGAATTATGTATGCAGTATGACACACTAAGTTCAGGAGGTACATCGTAAGTAAGGTACAGAGTATATTGCCTCGATAAATCGAGTATCCAAAACAAAAAAAAATTTTATTTCGAACCAGTTGCTTTTGAGTTAGCGCGTTTAACCTAACATACTCTTTAGCTTAATAGTATACTTAATAGTATAACCTGGTAGAGAATGAAAAAAATGATAGTTCTCAGCAGGTATTGGCCATACGCGTCCTCGCTGCGCGTAGTCTCCGGAACCATTGTCATGTACTACATCGCCTCCACTCCAGAACAAATTTGGTGAATTTCAATTAACCAAAATATTTTCATTGGACTCTACATATTATAACAGAAGAAGTAGAAAGTGTCGTGACGAGTCATTGTAATTATCAGCTTCACGCTGTATGCCGCACACAGCAGGGTAGGCAGAGGGAACCCAGTGATAAGACACTCCATTCCCCACTTTCTGCCAAATTCTGGAGACATTGCGTGTTGAGTGGCAGAACTCAACGCCGCGCTTAACCTGGAACCAGAGCGAAGAAATAGAAACATAAATTTAAGTAAATATTTCATCTCCTCGAGTGGAGATCGAACGCACAACCAGTCGGTTTTACAGTCACACTTCGTGCCGCTGTACCACGACTGGCCTCGTAATTCGTAAAAGTTTTTAGTTTTTTGCCGTGTGATCCCGGCCTAGAATAGGATCATCCTGGTACTGGTGGTGTCGTAAGAGGCGACTAAAGTACGTGTGGTAGAGTCACGTCGCCAGCAATGGCAACACGCATGGGCAGACTCGACCGGATCATTACCACCCCCGGCATTTAAAACCGGCGTGAAGTAGTGGCTTTATGCCACTGCGTTTCGCATCAGGTAATGCCGGGCCCCGGCGCCCAACCCACCTTACAGACAGGCAACGCACCTGTAGCTCCTCTGGTGTTGCACGGGGTCGTGGGCGGCGGTAATCACTTACCATCAGGTGACCCGAACGCTCGTTTGCCTTGTCTTTTTCATAAAAAAAAAAGTAATCGTAATTAAAGTTTATATTTATATGATTTTATTTATCTGAACAATATATTACAAATTTAAATTATTAGTTTATTTATACCATTAAAACAATATAGTTAATTAACTATACTTATAATAAATCTGTAGAAAAGTCTGTACATTGAAAATATTTAAAAAAAAATTGCCAGAGTGTTAAAGGATTTAACAGAATCCATTTCCAACATTTTTGGAATTTTTGTCTGTTTGTCTGTTTATCTGCTTATGTAAACACGTATCACGTAAAAAGTACACAATAAATTTAAGCAACTTTTATACATAAAAATTACAAATAAATCAAAGTAGCTTTTAGTGTTTATTTCATTGTAATCGCTTCACTCTATCAAAAGATATAAGTATTTAAGTTTTCAAGAAGTTAATATTTGAGATATTAAAAAATCGATACAAGTAACGCTATCTATTGACAAAAATAGTAGGTACTAACGAATCTTGATACTCTCTTTCATACACGTAACGCTATCACTAATTGCGATGGGATCTTAAATAGATGGCGCTGTGCATAAAAGAAAATATAGTTTGGAAAGGTTACCGCTACACTCTATCAAAAAATAATGGACTTAAAGTTTTAAAGATATTTATATTTGAAAAAAAAAAAAAAATACGCAATGATATCTATTGACTACACATGATACGTTACGTTTTTAAAGTACAATTGTTCATAGTACTAACTACAAAGTAAACTAAATTGAATTGTTGGTGAAGATTACCTTCGTAACAGTCTAGCTTAATTCTTAATTATTTAACACAGTGATAAAGAATGACTTAATATTCAAAGAAATATTTTGAATAGGTTCTTCAGTCCGTTCGTTCGTTTATGTTATTAATATTTTTTTAAGAAACGTATAAAAAAATTACTTTTGGGAGCAAAAACGTGCTTTCTACGTATATTCTGTATATCAATTATATATTTAACTAATAATATATGTTACTAATTTAAAAACTGTACAGGAGCCAGATAAGTTATTTTGCAAATAATATCGTGAGTACTAATCCAAATCAATTAATTATTAGTTAAGGCTGTTTGTAATATCTATATTTCTTAAATGAATAATCATGTAATTCAAGCGGGCAAAGCCGCGAGCAGGCCGTTAGTTAATTAATAAAAATAAAAGATTTTGTAAAATTTATTAATGGAATAGAATTTATTGATAAATTGTATATAAAAACACTTTAGTATTAATTTCTTTGTCTCGAAGTTGACGGCTTAGAAGATTGCTCCTGTCTCTGCGAGAACTGATTGACAGCAAGACAATACTTCTCCGAATGATAGGTTCTAGATATTTGCGACAGAAGAGGACTTCCGTGTGGAGAGTTCAACCATAATGAGGCACTTCCGGTTTGACCAACCATTGCTATAAACGCTATTAACATCCTAGTATTTAAGAGACCTCGTTGAATTTGCGGTTGTTTTAACAAAGTTTGCAAAATTAGTCCTTCAGGCAGTCCATTAATTAATTCAAACACACTGGACCCTCTTTCACCGACCAGCCAGGAAGCTGCAGCTGGCACGTTACAACCTGTTGAACGGAGTGCTGTATCCACCTCTTCCAAAGAAAATCCAAGATCCTTTAGAGCGTTAATAGATTCTGGATTTGGAGGAGGAGCTATTCTAATTCGCCAAGCGCGAAACTTTTCCAAAAAACGCTGTAGGTGATCCGCGCGCTTATAGAATTCATCTCCGGTTATCGATGACTTGGATTCATTTTTACTTTCAATGTTTGGTACATTGAATCTTGAGGCTATCTCTTCGGGCGTAATAACTTGGACCAATATTTCTTGAGTTCGTTGAGGTTCGTCCAAAGCGGCTGATAATTGGGCCAATGTTAGTTCATAATTTCGTCCAGCTGCAGCCAGTTTTGCTCCAGCTTCTATCAGAGATATCAATATCTTCCTAAGTTCGAAGGATAATTCGTTAGTGGATAATAAGGATTGTAAATTTGGTTGCCGTGTGGCGTCTCGTGGACTTGGCAGTGATGCAGTAGCGGCTGCTATAGTGGCTTGCTGAGGAGCACGAACGGCTCCGAGATCCCATAATGTGCCCGCTTCGGGGATGCGCCGCTCGATTAACAATAGTTCTTCATACATAACCACCTGTTCTTGACCGAGTGTCAGAAAGTCGTGTAAAGTAGACGTGTCACACACACGCACTATTTTAAATCGTCCAGCTCCAGATTCGCCCGTGGGATAGAAGAAATCGATGGCACGATTCTTCACCTCCTCTATGAGAGTGTCCTCAGCGAAATATCCAGAGAACATTTGTCCTTCAGGACTCACAATTTTTACAAGAATATCATTACCACTGAATCCCGAATCCGAGACCAACATCGTCGATGGTTACCGTAAGTCAATAACGTTTATACTGATCGGAATAGGAAATAAAAAAATATTTGTAAAAAATAGCATCAGCCATTATATCAGTTTTAACATAATCATGTCACGATGATGTCAACATTGTACGTTTTTATTTTATGCAAAGTTAAACAGGAGGTTGTCAATATTTTATTTTATTAGTACTTATTTTTTAAAAGAAGCTTCCAATTTAGTTATCCGTTTTAATTTGTGAGTTATAAATTAACGTTTAGATGGAAATTTTAAATATTGTTTAATTATTATGTTTTTGTATTACGTGGCAAAACCAACGCCGCTATTTACCGATGATGATGTGAGGGCAAAGAGCACTTTACCAAATTGAGTTTCAGCTGTGTCTTGTCTGTCATTTACTCACTAACGAAGAGCATTATGTTCCTAAGCTGCTATCTGTGTATGACATACATATGTCACATTGTAAGTTCATGAGGTACACGAGGTTCACTCTGACTGCCAACGAGTGGGTACAAAGGGTTAGCGATTAATGTAGTGTTATATAATCTATAGCTTTCCTCGATATATGGACGTACCAAGACGAAAAGAGCCTTTCATTTTGAACCAGTAGTTCCTGAGTTGTTCAATCAACAAACTCTTAAATCAGTTTCACGCTGTATCCCACATACAGCAGAGGAACACAGGCTACCTAGTGTTAAGGCACTCCGTTTCTTATTTTTTTTATTTACTATTTGGCAAAGTCACTATGAGTCTTACCAACCATTGGAAAATAATCTGGTCCCCTCCTTAAAATATTGCCTTAAGAAAATTAGGATGGACAAATTAAAAAAAAGTTACAACAAAATATCACTTTAAAGCAAAAGTCAAGGTCCTCCCTGGAAAATATGATACAGCCATTTAAATCGCTGCTTAGTCCCGTTACGACTACTAAGAGAGATTGAAGAGATAGACACGTATGTGTCTGAATAGTTTACCCCTCACATATAAGCTTCAATAATGCGGAGCATAATTATCACTAACTTGAAATTGAGGCCGGTCGTGGCGCAGCGGCACGAGGTGTGACTGCAAAACCGACTGGTTGTGGGTTCGATCCCCACTCGAAGAGATGAAATATTTGCTTAAATTTATATTTCCATTTCTTCGCTCTGGTGTCGAGGTTAAGCGCGGCGTTGAGTTCTGCCACTCAACACGCTATGCCTCCAGAATTCGGCAGAAAGTGGGGAACGGAGTGTTTTAACACTAGGTTCCCTCTGCCTACCCTGCTGTGTGCGGGATCCAGCGTGAAGCTAATTTAATTTAATTTTATTTAATAATTATTATATTATCAAAAAGTAAAGCGTCTGACAGTGACCTTCATGCGACTTTTCTGGAATATTCCTTAGTATTCTGGTTGGGCCAGTCGTAGCGCACAAAGTATGACTAGACGTGACTGATTGGGGTTTGATCTCCACTCGAGGAAATGAAATATTCATTTAAATATATTAATCCGCTCTGGTGTCGAGGCAAAGTGCGGCATTGAATTCCGACATTCAACTCAATACTAGAGAAAATTTTAAACCATGTTGACCATTAGTGAGTGCATCACACCTTTTCATAGGTTCACGCTAAATCCTACATATAGCAAGGAAGGCAGAGGAAAGTTAGTGCTTAGACATCCCGTTTCTCACTTTCCGTCCAATTTTCGAGATATTGCGTGTCGAGTGGCGAAACTCAATACTGCACTTTTGTCCGCTTCTGGTAAAATATGTTCATAATTAAACATGACGTCCCGCTAACTTTTGTAATTGTTTTTAAATAATATATTTTACCGGAACCGGAATAAAATATTTCAAATGATGGCAACCTTTGCTTGCAGCAGTTATTTTCCAAGCTACCATGTGTTATAGTGTTGAAAAGCTTTAATTTAATATATAATTCATTAAAAACATGAATGCAAATTATTAGCATTAAGTGACATGTTTAAACCAGGGAATCCTGGGCTTGAGGTATACTGAGAGCTGGCAACCATTGTTTTCTAATACCTTATGCGATTTTCTTTCAAACGATGTCGCGATTCACATAAAAAACAAGATGGGTGGGTTAAGACAAGGTGGGTAGGGCGCCGGAGCCCGGCATTACCTGATGCGAAACGCAGTGGTATAAAGCCACTACTTCACGCCAGTTTTAAATGCCGGGGGTGGTAATGATCGAGTCTGCCCATGCGTGCTGCCATTGCTGGTGTGATCGTCTACCACACGTACTTTAGACACCACCAGTACCAGGATCTACGCCGGGATCACACGGAAAAAATATTATTAGCATTATAATACATTTTAAAGTATTATAATACATTTCTTGATGATATAACGGAACGATTCATAATTTATTAACGCAAACGACACATCAGACTAAAGTGAAAATTATGAGGATGCAATGTGCGGTGTACAATAGGTATTTTTCTAGCTCTACATTAATTAGTGATCATTCACATTCACACAAATACAAAATCCAACTTAAGCCTCGCGAACTGTACATAATGTTTAGAAGCGTCACTCATGTAATTTTATAGTAAAAAATTTAATTTATCCATCTATTATTTATTGTAAATCAGAAATGAAACGCTAAAAATCACGATATTCTTCACAATACCAATATATTAAATATTTTAAAGTGTCCTGTTAGATATTTCTACTTTAAAATTATATGACGCATAATGAAACAAAAAACAATACAGTTCAGTAATTTGTGGAATAATAAACGATGAGATGACGTTTCAAATGTGACATTTGTATTTTGACATATTAAAAAGTACACATGACATATTTTAGGTTAGGGTTTTATTATTAAAATCAGTATTAACTGTTTTATATAGCTATTAAGTTGAAACTTGCTGTTCACCGTTCAACTAGTAGTTTTCAAAATGTCCCCTCCTTTTCAAATAGTTCCTTGGTACAATGTTGAAGAGTGGCGTGAAGTTTACAATGAACTGTTTGCATCTAATAGTACACCGGCAAACAAACGAAAGGGCTTAAATCGTCTTTTAATTTGGAAATCCCGCTGCCCTATTCTACCTACTGCAATCGAGTCTACTCTTATATTACTGGAAGTACAATTACAAGATATAACCAACCATGTCCAAATAAACAGTGATTCGTTAATGCGTTTGGCATATTCATCTGCATTAATGCGATTTGTAAATCATATGCTCGATTCTGAAACCTCGAAAGGTCTTAATTTGTTTCGAGCAGCTAAGAATATCGGAATTCCAGATTGGATTATAGAGCTGCGTCATGATGCAGCTCATAGTGAAAGACTCCCTTCTATTGAACAGCTAAGAGAGGCGTCTTTAATAAGTTTAGAATGGTTACAAAAATATTATTGGGACAAACATAAAGAGTGCATTGAAAATTATATTCTTGAAAAGGCTCAAGATGGGGAATTAGAAAACAAAATAGAAGGAATTATAAATTTTTATCTTTCTCTGAGTATATGTTCTCATTCACAATGTAAAATAAGGAAAGTTTGTGATATTGAAGATAAATTGATGAGAGACTCTTTAGTAAATGATGCAAAAGATATATTGGGGGCCAGTATGAATTTTTCTAACATAGAATCTATAACCATAAATTCATTAATAGAGGCCATGAAAGTGAAAGTTAAGAAACTACCTAACAATAGCAACTTATCTGAATATGTAAATAAGGTGCTAATATCAGAAGGATCTCTATTTATGTCCTTAGAAGTTCACAGTTTATTAGATTACTATAATCTTGAATTCACCAAATCTTTAAGTAAGCAATATATTAAATGTTTTGCAAAATTATTAGAATTTCTTCATATTAATGAATTACTGCAAGATTTTGTTTTGGGACTTATTAAATTTACACAAAGTGAAGAAAACTGTAATAAAAAACATAAGCTAGTAGCTCGGTGGGTATCTACAATATTACAAGCTTGGAGAAAAAATCAACAATTTACAGAGCAATTAAAAAAGTAAGTATTTATTTTCATTGTGATCATTAAATGGTATAAAAAAAATTTGGTAAATACAAGCTTTTCATATATCAAATTATTTTGCTTTTCTTAATTAAAATTTACTATATGAGCAAACATTTTAAAGATTAATTTAGTTACAAAGCTTTACCTTTGAGATAATATTTGGTGATGATGGTCTTTTCAATTTAATTTCAAGTACTGCTTGGGCCATTATTGCTTTTTACTCTCTATAAGTGATAACCATTTTTAGATTTTAGTTGCACTATAGAGATAGTCACCCGTAAGTGTGATTTGTTAGCTCATTGCATAAATCTGCTCACTGCCCGCCTCTATTTGTTGGACCTAAATCCCCACACAAGCCTTAAGACTGAGTTGCTTTAAGCCCCAAGATCATTAAGGAAATAAAGAAATGTATAAAACTAATAATTATTTATAATTTCAGGACTGCTATTAATGAATCCATTTTAAATGACGAAAAGAAAATTAAGTCATTATATTATCAATGGTATCCCAATGAAAAAGATAATATACTTTTTTTAGACTTACGCAAATGTGTACCAAGTGACATGACAAATATGACATTTATTCAACCAATAATATCAACATACAACCCAAATCTCACATATTTTATCAAGGATTTATTGCATTTAATAAGGCCATGTTTGCCGACTGAAGCAATAGACAAAATATGTAATTTAGCAAAAGTTGTTGCATGTCCAGAGAAATTTCCAATTACATCATCGAGGATATACACAGTTGATGATCTCAAATCAGCAGATTCTATATCATCTTCTGTCTCTAATATAAATGAGAAAAATGTAGCAAAAGAATGTAATAAAGAACAAAATAAAAGGAATGTTAGTATGGATCATGATCACATTTCTCTAAATAAAGATGAAAATCAGAAAGTTTTCGGAATTTGGCAAATGGCTCCAAACAACCAGAGCTGGGGTACTTGTCCTATAGGAATGATACCATGGCAATTACATGCAGACTCCATGGAAACTTAAGTAAATAAAAGACATTATTATCCACGGCAATTGTTTATTTGTTATCATAATTGGTATTTTAATAATTTGGTTACATTCCATTAAAATCAGTATATTGACACATTATAGGACCCTTACAACAAAAGATTAATATAAATATCAATAATATATTACAAGTCATTGAATAAGCTAGTAATGGAAGAGAATGTATCAGTAAATAAGTAAAATCAGCATTGGTCCTTCAAAGTACACCAATATGCTAATAATTTTGAATTTATAAAACAATATGGCTGTTTTGTTAAAAACGTAAAAAAAACAAAATATCAAATTAATATCATATGAAAACTTATCATCATGCATTAACTTGTAAGAAAGTATCCAGTTACTTTCATAATTTAACAAAAAAAAATCAATTTAAATTCAACATTCACAATTTACAAGATGTTTAGAACAATCATTTAAAAAAAAATGAAAATTTCAAAGCTAAACTTGCTAAACCGAATATTCAGGCACCAGGTTCAAATTTAAACACCATAAACAATAAAATATGAAATATCCTAAACTTTAATAAACTTAAGTGATTCATTTGTATATTATGTATAATATAGAAGTAACTTAAATGGTTTTAGACTAAGAATTATTTACATAAACTTTACAAGGAAAATTCACTTTATCTACATGGACTCGTAATTTCTTATCCTAGTATGAAGCCACAACATCCACTATTAGAAAGCAATATATGGATTCACAGTAAAAACACTTCAAAGGTATACTGTATATAAAATATTGTTATTTTTTTTTTGAGATTTTATCAGTATGTGGCTAATGGAATATTTCACTCTAAAATTTTAATATACATACATATAAGAATTAACATTTAGTAAAAGACAACAATATCTAAACACTCACAGACACAAACTGCCGCTTAATCAAAGCAAAATAGTCGAAGGCACAGAAAGTACAGATAACTGCGACACAACCTCTAATAAAACATGGGGCCGTCATATATTACGTCACTTGTTGAGGGATGGTGGAGTTTGGAGAAGTATGACATTTCTGATAACTGTAAAATAATGTTTTAATTTTATAATTTCTAGGTGAATAATTGTAAAATATATATTTTATATAAAATAACATTAGATGGGGCTCGCCATAACCTGTATGTGTATAACAAGGACGGGAGGGTGACGTAATAAAGAGATGACCCCTACTTTTGAATACGTAATTAAAGAGTTTGATCGGCACCTGAGCAAATAACTATAACATAAGTAGCAGTAGTTTACGTAACGTTTCGCGTATACTCATATAATATATCTATATGAGATGAGATTCAAACAATTAATATAATACAGATTCGGCAAGTTAAAACTACCAAGCCATCGCTTAACATAGTATCATTTTTGTAAATTAAATTAACAGATATTCGTTGTTTGAAGGCAAGTACAACTAATAAAATCAGATAAAACCTTTGTGACTTAACAATAAATTCAATAGCTTAACGATAGACAGTCTTTTAGATTATGTACTGAATAAAATACAAGCAAGGTACAGTTTATATATAACACGAACAGATTACAATATAATATAATATGTAAAACAATTAAATGTTTCTAACATTTAATTTTATAAACAAACTGTATATAAATACATACTTACTAAGCATTAAGAAATATTTGTTGATGTTTTGTAAAAATAGTGTCTTTATATTAATCTCATAACATTGCTGTGGTAAAATAATCACAACTTCAAATCTCGGTTGTAACGTAAGTTATGGCCGCTTTCGAGATTAATTACGTTAATTTTGTTAGCAGGTATTGCTATTTTTATTTATCACAATATTGCTCTTTTTTTTAAGAAGTATTAAATAGTTTTAATTATCCAATCATACAAATTTTAACTAACTTCAGAATGTTAAAATTTTTGATCTAAATAAAAAAAATCTCTAAGCTCTTATTTCAAAATCTTAAAATTACTTTTAATATTTGTACAGAATAAACGTTTGTTGCCCGCCTCATTTAAGCTTAATTATGTTTGTTGTTTTAGGTGAGGAAGTATCTAAAATGATCCTGTATCTATAAATTACATATTTCAAATATATATTCAAGTTTACAGCTTACTTTAAAAAAATACGTTTTTAACAAAGATATTGAAAATAATTAAATTTCCTTTGCATAACCCACAATAATCGTTTATTAAGAATCTAATAACAAAGTATATAATTATCAAAGTATGTCACAGTCATTTAAAACAAGTGGCCATTTTGCTCAACATATAAAAAAAATATTATACTAATTTACTAATTCAAAATCTTGAAATAGTTCCTAAATTTGCAAAAAATGGAAACAATCATATATAAAATAATTTATAATATAATCTGGCAAAAATATGTAAGCTGTAATAACTTTAGTATTATTCAGTTATTTGTATATCGACATGCCCTAGCCATGACCCTAAAATCGGAAACATTTAGCAAATTCAAAAAGCTCCTAATATCAGTACAAGTGTTTTAGAAAATATAAATATGTAACAAATTGGGGAACTGGAAAGTTTTAATTTTATAACAATTTCTATGTAAATGTGCAGTACATAGATCTTACTATTTAAGAATTGTATATTGCGTACAGATATTCGTATAAAATAATAGTATTTCTTATTAAATCTCATTTTGATTTTCTATTAACATATTTAACATTCATTAAGTTGTATAAATTTAATATCGTCAGTATGAATGTTTCTTATCAAATAGTATTTTTAGGCCATTTGCCAGCATTGGAACATCGAAACCAACAAATCTACAAATCTCGTCATACAAAAACTATATTTCTTTCATTTATTTAAAATATAAAAAAGCTTAGAGTTTATCTCAATTTGATATCAATTTGTATCAGATTTAAAAAAAAATCTCATAGAACACTCAACAGACATTTTCCTAGTCGAGGAATATAACATGGATGAAGGAGTCTCAACATAAACTCTCACAGATATATTTGGCCATTTTTCGCGAATTTTGACGGAGTTTTTTTATAGCTTTACACTATATCTCGCATATAATTGGGAAAGCAGAAGATACCTAGTATTCCCCACGCACTGCCCAATTCGAGACCTTGTGTGTTGAGTAGCGGAACACAATACAGCGCTTTGTCTTCTTACCAGAGCGAGAAAATGAAAATAATTCTCTCCCTCGAGTGGGAGTCGAACTCACATCCCGTCTCATTTATAGACTTATCCTGTTTTATTGTTGGTGTTTATACTAGTCTATAGTACCTATAGTTTCATGTTTACACCATGATAGGGTCGTCGGAGGAGAGTTGTCGGTGTAGTAAGCGTTGAGAGCGTAGAGAAGAGCCGGCGCTGAGGTCATCTGTACTACCGAATTCACCGTCGTGGTCAGTTGTGGACAGTAAGTCGTCGTCGGATGTCGCTCTGAAAAACAAATATGTATTATGTAGGTACAGTTTACTCTTAAACTGAATTTACAAACACATACAAAATAGCATCAGCAAAAAATATAGTTTATATATTGATCCTATACATTAAATTTGATTGTTTTATTACATTTTATTGATAGGCAAACAAGAAAAGTATTAAAATATAATCAAAATTTATTGAAACTGCAAAACATTGTACAATTACTGTATGATACTAACTACAAATATTTAAAATTATTTAAAATATGTTTTTCTTTGTTAAAAGATTCATTTATTATTTTCTTACCATCGATAATTCTTACCTCATAAGCGACGGCAAATGCAGTGTAAGATTAGCTTTCTCCTTCTCTATCTCGTGTATGTGTCCCTCGAGGATCTGTTCCTCGGGTCGCGGCGCTAAGCTACGCGCGCGTATGTTGGATAGACGCTTGGACGCCGTCTCTGACGCGCGCTCTAGTGTCGCTATGTCCGCGAGGGTGCCGCGTGTCTGTGGTGTCATACAACAATGTTTATATTATTTAAACTATAACTAAGCAATATCTATAGATAATAATATTATAAAGCTAAGAAACCTCTTTATGTTAGATAGTCTGTTTATCCAGGAAGACCTAAAGTATCTGAGCCATTCAAATTGAAATCACAGTACAAAACGTTGCATCAAACGGAACAGATTGAGTTTCCGAGACATACAATTGTTACTTATTTCTATTTGACCAGCGGTCGAAGCCGCAGGTAAAATACAAATACTGACATTGCTCATCTTATCCACAAGTATGGCCTCGAGGCAGGCGGTCTGGCGCGCGATGTCGTGCAGCGAGTCCTGCGCCGGCTGCACCTTGTGCGTGCGCAGGATGCACGGCGCGAACACGATGGCCAGCGCGTTGGGGCCCATTCTGGAAAAGTCCCATATATTTATTAACATGTGTTTCTCACAAAATTTATATAAAAAATTGCATAGCGGCGACACGTGCTCGCGCTGTTAGGAACCACTAGAAGACCGCTTAGGTAGACAAAGCGTGGTGTGGATTTCTGTCACTTATTACGCAATATCTCAAATATTGGGCAGAAAGTGGGAATGGACTTTCCGGAAAAGGTGAAGCTGTTTTTTTATTAAATAAATTCTGTTTTTTTTGTTTATCTTTAGAAAAAACAATTGTTTTTAAATAGAGTAGAGAAATTGTGTATTTATTGATTTGAACATTTACTTTCCCCTGGCACAATTCCATTAATCTGAAAAGAACCGAACTATATCAAATATAAAAATGTATTGAATATTCACCTGTTATGATTTTCTCCTAGAGCCACCCTCGCAAGGTGAAATATCAGTCTTTCCACCATATCGTAGTTTGGTTTAGGTATTTTTTTCAGTATTGTGAAAATACTAGAGACCCGTTCCTGAAAATTAATATTGTTTATTTTGACATAGGTTTTCTTAAGTCATTTATTGTGTGTTAACGGCGAAACTAGACATCATATTTAATATTAACCGACAAAAACTTAATGAATTATCATAACGCGTAGATGTTGGCTCCGCGACGCCGTCGTGACGCTAAAATATAGTATACCGCGATATTAAGCGTCATTTGCTGCGCCGGTGATGCTGAATTCCACAATTTGAATATTATTCACACTGACTGATTGTTCATGCGCGGGTTTGAAGCTGAAGTATTTGTCGGACAATAATTAGAGTAATTTTTAGGTATTAAAATATTGTAGATCAGGCAATAAATAACACACCTGAGGATCGGATATCTCGGCGGCCAGTATAAAGTCGTCATACAGATCAAAGGTAAGTAGCGGCTCGGGCAGCTCCCTGAAGAAGGTCTTGAGCACGGAGGCACGAACGTGCACTGCGTACGCGTCGAGTCGGTCCACGCCTTCTTCAGGCCGCTCGTCCAGCAGCCGTCGGAGTTCACGTACCTATTGCATTTTATTTGCATGTATAGGTTTAAATTTTCATAGAGGACGGCACATGAGTGCGTTCAATTCACACTTGGGGAATGAAATATATAATATTTTCATTTCTACACTTTGGTAGTTTGGTAGTACACGAGGCAAAATTTCTTCATATTTTTTATTCTTCACTCCGCTACGTTGAGTTCCACCACATCCACACGCAATACCTCTAAAAAATCGGCGGAAAGTGGAGAATGGAGTGTTTTAACAGCAGGTTCCCTCTGCCCTACTGTTAGCGGCATACAGCGGGAAACTGATAAAATAAGTAAAAAATAATGTAGGTTAAGCGTAATGTCACATACCTTAGAACTAAGTCCACTCTTCCTGTATAATCCTTCAACATACAATCCAGTCATTTCTATAGTGGTTATAAGCCTGTCCACTACGACAGGTATATTGCCTTCACCGGTAGGCAACTCGCTTAGTGGCACACCGAACACCTGAAATAAAGCAATAAATGAAACCTTTATATATGCAAATAAAAAAGTAGTCATTTTTTTTAATTAATCATTAAAATGTTGTTATAATCTTCTTAATATTTTTACTTTACTTTTAGTAATTTATAAGGACTACACAATGTTGTAACAATTCAGAGACATTGCTTGTTGGGTGGCAGAATTCAACAGAGTTTTCTTAACAGAGTTATTTCGAGTGGAGATCGAACCCACAACCACAATGAGTTTCTGTGCCGCTCAACAATAAATATAAACTTCATAATATTATCATAATATTTCATATAGATATTTCACGATTCAAAATTCTTTGACGATAGAAGCGAATAACAATCGACAAAATAAATAACTAATTTAAGATAAAAAAATATAAGTTAAAACAATAACCTTTCCACGTTTAAGTACTCCAAACTGTTCGCGGCCGCCCGCGTCCACTGCGCCCACTATGGACGCCGACGACGCACCCGACTCCGCTCGGCACTGCGTTGATACCTATTGAATATACGACATAAGAAATGTATCTCGGATATAGGAGCGTAGACCGAGGGACCATAGGGTCCGCTCCTGTCCAATATTCCCATTAATTTTTCCGTGTTTTGCCTTATTACTTACCAGAGGAAGAAAATAAAAATATGAAATATTATATACCGGCCAATAAAAATCATATCCACAACCGTCGCGTTTATGCTTTTGAATAATATACCTTTTAAAAATAGCATATAATTATAATATTCCGTTCTCACCTTCATATAACATTTCTTATGAGACGCAAGTTTGCAAGTCTGGCATATAAGCGATCTCTCGATGGGCCACATGAAGAAGGTCTTGCATATTTCGCATTCCGTTGGTATATTGATCATGGAGAGTATGAACGTGTGACCCTTGTACTGGATTGGGTCGTCCACCTGGAAACGAAGCGACAACTGACCTCACGAATAAGTTGACCATGCACTAAGTTACTTGGTTGTTATTTTATTAGCTGCACTACCATTGTGTCAATTACACATTTAAGTTAAAAAAATTGTGAAATTATTTGTTACATATAATTAATTATTCATATTTTTTAAACATTTTTAAAGTGTTATTCCACACTTTAGGAAAGAAAAATACTTATTTAGAAAACGTATAAAAACGAAAGTTGTAACAAGCGTATAAAAATTTCGACGTAGCTTGGCGAGAACGCATGGCTTAGTGCTCAGAGCGCCTGGTCGGTTTCCAGGAGGCGCGGGTTCGAGTCCCGCTGCGTTCAAATTTTTATACGTTTTCTAAATAAGTATTATTCTTATTTTGTCTAAAACAAAACGGTAACAAAAATTAAAATATTATTTGCATATCATAGAATCAATATTAAAATAAAATGAATCCTTAAAACCACATAAAAACACCACCACCATTTAAAAAAAACGATACAAGAATAATACTTACTTTCCTCTTTTTATCTTTTTTCCGTTTGGTCCTGGCTTTATCAGTTTCGTGTTGACTCATGAACTCGTCCATGAATCCTCTAAACGCGTTCACTCCCATTGTTATAGAGAGGGTTGAGCCCTCTCTAGCACATACAGTTTCCATGACATGAAGGAAATTTCCTATCAAGTCCTTATATTTGAGAGCTGACCCTCTCGTTTCTACCACACTGTAAGTTGCTACTAGGTTGTCTTTGAACTCCCGTAACGCGTGTTTGAACACTCTGTCTACCTGTTATAAGTTAAGAAGTCAGTAAATAAATATAAAACTAAAACAAATACAAATTATGTAGTCATGGAAAAAAAATCGAGTTAAGTTGTTTATGACAGAAAAGATTTAGGTATAGATTAAGTTCTCTCATTCTCGTAATAAGACAAAGCGCGGTTTTGAGTTCCGCCACTCAACATGCAATGTTGAGAGAATTGAAAAATTGGGTGCTACGTGGGGAACAGAGAACTTTAATATTGTTCCTTCTCCTATGTGGAAGATACAGCCTCAAGCTATTAAAAAAACTTACTTCAGACTGTTTAGTATTCTCCGACGACTCCATAAGATAAATCTTCTTTGTGATAAAATTCTGCATCGCTTGCAGCTCAGTGGCGTCCGATATTATCTTATCAGTCCTGTCCATAAACTCTGACGTTCCCGTCAAACTGAAGTTAGAACTGGTGGGACCCTTAGAGTGGTCAGTGGTGAGGCTGTATGGGGAGTCCTTGTTGAGCATTATTCGTTTTCTGTTTTTATGTCGTCCCCTGGCCGCGACGGTCACGGGACTCGGACACGGCATCGTTATCACGCCCTTGTTTTGTATACATTTAGTATGATATAACTGTTTGCAGTCAATACACCGCTGTCCTTGTGTGATGAACGCGTCGATAGCGTTGTGGCAGTATACACATTTATCACCTTTAGCGAATCTTGTTCCTTTGCGAAATCTGAAGAGAAAAAGTAACTAAAGTGTTAAATTAAATTTTCTGTAAAAATATTAAGATTTATTTTCACGATATTTAGAGTTTTGCCTAAATTTGAGACAGTGTTGACTGGTAGAATTCTACGCAGTTTTATAGTACCAGAACAGGGAAAAGAAAATAGTTAGGTAAATAAGATCATTTTTGCTAAATGGATTTCGCATTTAGTACCAAAGAGCGTCCAATGCTGCTCCACGATGTTTAAGATAAGTTTTAATAAATCTTCGTACTGACAGTAAGCGCGACAGTTGTAGGTTCATTACTTTCTCGGCGAAATTAATTAATTTTGTTTTTTTACTCTGGTAAGAAGCGTCGAGTTCTCATTCTACACGTAAAGTCTCGAATAATGGGCTAACATTAGATTTACTCTTGATTGATTACTTACACTGCTATATGTTACATACAGCGTGAAGCTATTTATTTTAATTATCTATATGCTTAAAATAATTAAAATTTTTACCTATGACCAGCAATACCAAATAGTCCATTTCCAGTGTGTCCGATGTAGTCCGGAGCAGGAGTACGAGGATCGGGCGCCGGATCAGAGTTACGCCGGCGTAGCGCTTCACCACTACCGCCCACTGTCACTTCTGACACCGCTCTATATATGGCAAACAATACATTTTTAATTATACATAAAAAGTACAAATAACATGAGTATTATGAAAAAAATTGTGAATCTCAACACAATTTTCCTTAAAATTGTATTCTAAATGAATATTTTGACTACTATAAAAATCAAGGCTAACTGCTATGCTATGGTACGCTTAGAACTATTTGACAGTCCAAACTAAATGATCATCTCATAAAGCAGTACAAAACAAAAGCACATCAACGAAGCATAACAAAAATAAATAATTGAAACATATAAATACCGTTTAATATCCAAGTGGTCAGCAGGCAGGGGCAGGGGCAGGGGCGCGCTGTGCGGCACGAGGTCGGCGCGGTCGGGCGGCAGGCGGCGCGGGGAGCGCCGCGCCGCGCGCACCGGCGGCGCCGGCGGACCCTCGCAGCGGGGGACGCTGCCTACAACCACAAACAAATCCTTTTCTTTAGTTTCTCGTTTTATCGCATGTGACAGGGTTCCTATTCCTATTTTCCACCGAATTTATAAGATATTGCGTGTTGTTTTTAACCAAATTCATTGTTTTACCAGAACGAGTAAATAGAGATAATTCGTCAAAGCCGTCGTCGCGTTTAGTCAGAAGCTGAAATATTACGCCATGAGGCCTCTGTTTAATTTCATGTATAAAACAATCTGTTTAAATGTTGCACAGAATTTTTTATTACTCTACGTATATTTAACACGTCTGAGTCGTTGAGATTGTATTTACTCAAATATTATAAAATATATTGCGTCAAGTGAACATTAGTAACCTTGGTTTGTTTAAAAAGGAAACGAAACCATTGATTTTGCAAATAATAATATAAAGATTAGTTCAATGCTATGAATATAGTGTGATTATAGAGAATTCACATTAAAAATACGTTTGTTGTGAACAAACATAATACCATGGGGCAATTATATTGCTTGTGTTGTGTCACAACATTTATATTAATTTGTTGAACATAAACAAAGATCAGATTCTCTATATTCAGCCTTAATCTAAACAGTGTTTTCTTCTACTATAATTATTCAACAAGGGTCAACATTATTTTTAAAAATTAACATTATAGCAGCATAACAACGTAATAAAATAATACATTACAGGCTACAAAAAAGAAGACGTAGAATATAAAAAACATGTACGTTTTATTACCATTATTCGAAAAAAAAAGGCAAAACGATAAGCGATCACGACTTACCACGATATAATAAAATAATTGGTATAAACAGTGGACAATATTTAATTAAAAGGAAAGAAACAGACACTCCTAATATAGACAAAAAATATTTTTCTTCAAATACTACATAGATTTCACATAAACATCTTTCTAAATTCACTAACAAGAACCGCATGTTGTTGGTTGTAGATCCACAATAGATACTCTAATGCTATAGACGAACAAAAGACAAGTTAATCGGGGTATTTTATTGTAGACACTGAAGTAAACAATATTGTTGAACAAACAAATTAACGCCGACACAGAAGAAAATAACGGTAACTGTTTTATGAATAACTGTAAATGGTGTGTGTAACGTAATTAAGATATATGTTATGCATATTTGCGCTTCTTAATGATAATGAAGAAAGCAGTTATGTAGTGTTACCTCTCGTTGTGTCGAGTTGTAGCATTATAAGTAAAAATAAAATTATAAAATTAATATGTAAAAAAAATAGGACCACGCGAGCGTATTTGAACTTTAGTCTTTTGGTTACATATCGAAAAAAAATTATTTATGTTAAAGCAACATAAGGCTAAAGAAGTTATACAAATATTCAAATATTTTTTTTAACACGAAATATTGATAATAAACAGCAGACGAAACATTTTTAATAAAAAAAATGATGGATATTTATCTATTATTTCTAATAAAATATAGGTAAATAGAAGGAAGTATGGTAAATTGAGTCATTTCATGAAGCAGAAAGGGATGATTGTTCAATGAACAAATCGTTGATAATGAATGTTAATAAGTATGAAATGCTTCAAAGTTCGTTACGGTAAAGTTCTTATGTATATATATGCATTAGTTCTTGTTTCATTAAAAACAACCAAGTAGTTATGATTTTACAGGCATGACGTTTGTAAAAATTAATAAAGGTTATCCGAGTGCCGCTCACAGTCACGTGTCCAGCGTGTGACGTCATTTTTTAACGTTCTGTCTAGGGCTACTACGACTAGGCCGAAAGCGCTACTCTGTAGTCGCCAGCGGTGATAATTAACAGATCTCGCACAGTATATTTTTTGTTTGTTACTTGCTTATGTCAGAGTGTTTATCCAAATTAATTAAAATGGATGAGGGATTCGAAAAAGACCCATCGGATAACTGATCCATAATACACAACTTCATTGTTCAATTAAGAAATAATTTAATTAGGTCAAAACAGATACGCCATCTTATAAAAAGGTGAATGTTTGGAAAATCCATTCCTAAAAAAAGAGTAAACAGCAGTTTATTGACTGCCAATATTAGTGAGAATTCTTATGTTTTGGAGAAATATTGTGTACAATACCAAGGCAAGGCACCTATTTTTAACATTAACATAAAAAACAAAACAATTTCAAACAATACCTGCATCAATATTATCAGTCCGGTGTAGCGCGGGGTCACGAAGGTCCCTGGACTCCCTTAACTCCCTGGGGTCACGTGAGTCGCGAGGGTCCCGCCGTACTGGAGGCAGGCTTTGCAACGCTCGCGTCGGTGGCTCTAACGTAGTACTGGAGAGACTACGCTGGTATACTTGTGGGGATGTTCGTCTGCAATATGTTAGTTTAGAATATAGTACAATAATATTTATAGTAATATACTCCATACTTTTTTATCTTTATTAATAGAAATTTAAGAAAACAATTTTAAATCTGTTATCACTTTAAGCAGATGGGATAATGCTTAGTTTAATTTTCCCAAATTAACACTACTTATTCTAGTCTTATTTTCTTTATCCACACGTAATGACAATGACATCAATTTAGTGACATTATTTAGTCGACAAGACATTTATTTAGTTTATTTCAAGTTTACATTTCATACAAATAAAAACAACCTTTATAATAGACAAAGTAATTACTACCTCGAACTACTTTTTGTAGTGTCAGAACTCTCTGCAGGGCTCCAGTCACCTACTTGTCTAAGATATTCTTCACTACTACTTGCTATAGATTCTGCCAATTCGCGTTCTCTCACCTAATACAAAATTAAGCATATATTAATATTTGAATTAATAGACGCTAGTTTTTAATAGAAGCCTACGGGTGTAATGGCACAGCGTTGACTATAAACGCGACGCTTGTGGATTTGGTTCCCAGTCCGTAAAATTAAATATTTTAATTTTCTTCAATCTAGTAACAAGACAAAGTCTCGGCGTTGAGTTCCGCCTTAGTTTGAGTTTTATAAAATGGGTGGAAATGGCAGATCGAAATGTTGAGACTAAAAAAAGTTAACAATATTATTAAACAACTAAGTAATAGTAAATACTTACTTTATTCTTTTCAGCCATTAAATAATTCTGGTCTATCCGTAGCCATAACAATTCGTTAGCTAGATCCTCTGCTGTTATTTTGTTAGGCCATGCCACTATACCCTGTGGATACTTTGTGGAGTTGACATTCCAACTTTCATCTGGAGACGATTCATTCCCTTCCTGATGTATTAAACTGTAAAGAAATAATAATTTAAAAAACAAAACTCTTTATTGTACCAAAAAAAATGTTTTTTTTTATTGCTGTACCCAGCAAACTTTCGTCGTTCGTGCCTTTTTTGTTCCTGCATTTTTCTTGATTAAGTTTTGGTTTTTGTAAAGTGTGAAGTGATAATTGATCGGTCTATCAGTAAAGTTCACTAAATAGTTGCGTTCATGAGGGCTATATAAAGTATGTATTGTAATAATAAAAAATCATTCTCCCCAGTAAAGTTCTAACCCACAAGCATCACATTTACGTTCAGGCAGTGCCCACTGCACCACACAACTACCTTGTATATTGACTATAGCGATGTACACAATTATATTTAACAGCCCACACGCGGCGTCGCCTGCTTAAGCTTATTGTTACAAAATGATTACATAATTGGTAGCCTATGTGCTATTCTGACGTATAAGCTATATTACTGTAAAGTTTCATCTAAATCCGTTTAGTAAAGTAGAACAAACATCCATCCTCACAAATTTTCATATTAATAATAATCGAAGGAAGTAGGATAACACTGAAAATAAAATGTATAGTAGTAATATTACCTTGGATTGGACTGTTTCAGAGGTAATTCTGTGATGTTCTGTGTTTTAGATACTCTTCTTTTATTATAGGTCTGGGCTGTTGAACTTTCTAATAAGCTATCGCGTTTTATCTCCAGGCTAAAATAAAAAAAAGAATTAAAAATACATTTATTAGAAAGTGATTGCAATAATATAAGTTGACTAGTCTATATTCTGCCAATTTAACGGAAGCTAAATTTGAGGCAACTTATACTAGCAGATTGTTAAATTTGTTTGGAAAACATATTAGGGCTATTTATTGTCAATTTTGATTCTTCTTTCTCAATTTCAATCTTTTTTTATATACATATTTTGTGTTTTTAGTATTTAAAATAAACTTCAGTTTTATATTACCTTGCTAAAGGCAAAGACTGAGTAGCACGTAACTGTCGCGTTTTTTCCGCCTCCTCTTGTATGAGCATGTTCCTGAAATATGCAATACATATTTGATTGATTTAATTCATATTAATGCATTATAGTGAAAATTAGCCGCAAATTGTGTTTAAAATTACAGTAATTTAAATAGAAAATAAAAACTATCTTATATTTATTCCATAAAAAAAGAATGGTATCTATCATAAATAAGACAATTGTGTGTCTGAACATGATGCGAAACAAATGTGTGATATGAAACAAATTATCACATTAAATGTAACATGCAACACTTCTGTTAAATGGGTAAAAAATAAAAAAAAATACTTAAGTAACCAACATTTCATCAAAAATATTCTAAAACATTTTTGATTATTAAATATAAATCTAAACATTTACTTACAATTGTATATCTATAATATTCTTTAGTTGTTCTATATTGGGCTTCCTGATCTTGTACACTTCGTCAGTAGGCGGCGCTTTATTCTCATGCTGTCAACACACACGGACAACTATATGTATATATATACAGGTGTGCTTCACAACACTTTACTTTTTTATTAATTGAATTTATTAGCACACTGCTAGATTCAAAGGGAAATGATATTAGTTTGTTAATCATGCGTGTTTGTCAAAATGTTTATTTATAATTTTGTGTAGTGTAGGTATGTGTAATAAACAAAATAATAATTTTAAAAAAACATAATTTTCAAAAACATTGACATTTTGTGAAATATTGTAATGAAACTATAATTTATTTTTTATTTTTAATATACATTGTAAGTTTACATTTTAACTCAAATTTAATCATGGTTCAGATTATTTGTTTTATTTTTTTTATAATTTTTTTAACACGTAAAAAAATTCGTGGCGCAGCACAGAGTTCGGATATAAATCCATCGGTTGTGGATACGATTCCATTTTTACACTTTCTTTCTCTGTTAATAAGTCAAGCGCGGCATTGAGCTCCGCCACTCAACACACAATGTCTTGAAATTGAGTGGTTCCTGGGTAACGAAGTGTAGGTCTAGATTCCTTCTGCCTACTCTGCAATGCAAAAAAAATATGCAATCCTAATTTCATACCTTAGCTTTAACCGGCATTCGTTTCCTTATCTCCGGCAAGGCTTTCCTCAGTAAGTACCCACGGGCCGCCGCCTGGAAGCGCATAGTGGCGTCCTTCAACCGCACGTACCATCGACGGACGCGGGTGCCTCGGAACCACGCCTGCACTTTGACGGCCGCTTCACATTTGATAGCTTGTCGCATTATCAACCATTGCCTGTAAATTGATAATGTTTTGAAACTATGAAAAAAACTAACAACATAAATAATTGTGTGTAAGTAAATAAATAGAATAATAAACTATATAGAGTCCTAAATTAAGTGAAAATCACATTACGAATTACTGGTTGTTTAGTAATAAGATTATTATATTTTAAAAAAAACAGCCTCACTCTGTATCGTGCACACAGCAGGGTAGGCAGAGGGAACCTAGTGTTAAGACACTCCGTACCCTACTATCCACCGAATTCTGGAAGCATTGCGCATTGAGCGGCAGAACTAAACGCCGCGCTTTGCCTCGACACCAGAGCGAAGAAATGGAAATATACATTTAAGTAAATATTTCACCTCCTCGAGTGGGGATCGGACCCACAACCAGTCGGTTTTACAGTCACACTTTGTGCCCTTGCGCCACGACTGGTCTCATTATATTTTTATATCTTAAAATAATCCTTGATAATGACCAGTCCTTAACTAAATTAATTAAATATAAGCATCACCATGTATACCTGCAATAACCCTGAAGTACAAGCGATGCTCTTCGTAGTGCCAAGAAACGCCGCCTTTCCAAAACCGCCCTGAACCATCTCTGGATAGTAATAATGGATGCCATTATCTGCTGATGCAGTCTATACTCAAGTTTGGTCTGTTCACTTTCACGCATGAAGATTTTTGTAGCACCTAGAAGACATTAAAATAATTTTTACAATTATTTTTTTTTTAACTTTACACTGTATCCTAAATACACGGCAGTAACCTAAATACATTCCATCTCTCACTTTTCGCATAACGAAATATAACGTGTTAAATGGCAAAACTCAACTTTGCGCTTTCTGTTGTTAATACCAGAAGCAAGGAAATGAAAATATACAAACATTCAGTTTACAGTCATATAACTATTACTACGACATTTTTAGTGTTTAGAATACAATGCGATGTGATGGGCGATCGTATAGTTTACTCAACTAGATCACTTATATCAAGAAGTGCTTGTATCAACAAAAATTTAAAATGTTCATAAGGCTCATTAAACTTTGAAGTCATACTAACCTACTTGATAATTATCTCTATCGAGATTTAAAGTGGCTAAGAAGTGTCGTACGTCCGTCTGTGAGCTTAGAAGTCCTTTGGGCAAGAGTATCCTGTATAGCTGAATGAATTCTTCGTACGTCAGCCGCACGTTGTATCCGGCCTGTCTGATTCTCACAGTTTCCAACATCCCCGTATAACGTAGTTGGCGTTGAACCGTCTCCTCGTCGAATACATTTGGTACTTTATCGCTATTTGATTTTATACACCTGAAAAATAAAAAATATACCTTTTAAAAAATGGTTGTGGTGAAAAGGGTGAATGAAGCATGGTATTAAATGTCACCATTCGACATGCAATGTCTCGAATTCGATTTAAAACAGACAACGCAGTGTTTCGTATTATCATAATCAAAAAAATATATCAACTTCACGCTGCATCCCGCACTCTTCAGGGTAGGCAGAGGGAGACATCTAGTGTTAAGATATTCCGTTCCCCATAATCCGCCGAATTCTAAAAGCAATGCGTGTTGAGTGGCAGAACTCAACGCCGTGTTTCGCCTCAACACCGGAGCGAAGTAACGAAAATATAAATTGAAATATTTCAGTTTCTCGAGTGGGGATCGAACCCATAGTCAATCGTGTTTACAGTCACACACTTGTACCTCTGTGTCACGAGTGGTGCCAATAATATATTGGATGACAAATATACCTTATGAAAAAAGGATTGGCTTGATTCAAAGTCTCCATGAGAGCGGCAAGTGAGTGCTGGAACTGTGCTGCCACTGTGAGCGGTTGTTTCCGCTTCCCAGCGGGCGCGGCCGTACGCCCCGCTAGCGTTTTCACGCTTTGCAAGTTTTTTAAGCCTTTCTTAGCACGCTCTCTAGGCCTGAACGACTTGTTTTTCCTGTGAATCCATATTTTTTTTTAGATTTTTGGGAATCGTTGTATTGAACCCCAACCACCGTAAAACATGCAAAATTAGAAATCTTAATTTAAATATTTGCCGAATAAAAAAGCTGTGATTTATTAGTATGATATTTTTTTTTCTTTTATTAAAATAATACAAAAAATATATAAATAATAAAAAAAACAGAATCCCATATAAAAAATGATTAGAAAAAATGAGGAAAATTATAAACAAATCACCATCCACCACCGTCACAGAATACCCAACAACTAATTAAACCCAAAATTTATCAAACGAAAATATATGATAGCGCAATACACATCCGTACCAGGAGCGAATAAGCTGATAAAATAAGCTTGCATACATATTTTTTTTAATCATAATTAAGATTGTTTTACTTATAAGTGGAATATACACGAAAGTGTTAGTTCTATTTTGCAGCAGAAATCAAAGTTATGCATTTTTAAATAATCTTTACTATGAGTCGGCTCTTTAAAAGTTTTTTTTTTTTTCAGGAAGAAGGCAGACGGAACCTAGTGTTAATACACTCTGTTCCCCACTTTCCATCGAATTTTTGAGGTAATGCCTGTTGAGTGGCGGAAAAAATGAAAATATTAATATAATAATTTATTCTCATTTAAGAGTTCTAAAGAGCCAATTATGATAAAAAAGTATACGTATATGCAAGTTGACTTATCAATTAATTCAGGTTCGTCGGACACATGAGCGAGCCTCAGCATGCGTGAAGCACAAGGCGGACAACAGGCTGGCGCGCTGCAGTACGTCGGCGTCGTCGTTAGGGAACTATGCGAGGAAGATTATAAACAAAGATCCACCACCGCAACAGAACAGAGCAAGCGCAAGGCGGAGTGAGGCGTGGTGGGCGTACATGACGATCTGGCTGGCGCGCTGCAGCACGTCGGCGTCGTCGAAGCGCTCGTGCTCGCGCTCGGCGCGGCGCGTGCGCGTCTCCGCCGCGCGGTAGGGCCGCGCGCCCCGCGCCCTGCTCGCCCTAGCGCCCACACAGTATATCACTATAGTCCGGCTCGCACCAACCAACGACGTGTCACACGATCACTGTACTATACTTTAAGTGTGGCACGACGAAAAACATTTAACTGTGCATTAAACTTGTCTATAGTGCGTTTTTGAGACTGGCGTATTTTATTATATGCGGTTGTCATATGAACCCTCACTTGACCCTTTCTAAATTTATGTCTATTCTCTAAAGTTCATTGTCGAAAAGTGGAGGGTAAAATTACCGTTGACCTAGGACGACCGTTAAAGCGTAACCGGATGGAAAGAGGCGGGTGTAACACGCCGGTCATATGGGCCTTTATGCGAGCACAAATGACCTCTTTGTAGATAGCAGCGATTGCAAAGGCACTTTGTGTCGCACGATTCACCTACATTTTTTTTACTGTATAACTCCTTCATGGGTTTGCCATACAACTGACATGCGCAAAGTATTAATTATCAAACTAAATTGAAATGTTTATACTATTAAAATTTGTAATCATAATATGAAAAAGTATTAAATGTGTTTATAGTTTGTAGATAGTGCATTTTTTAAATCTAATTTAGATAAGTTCTCTATATGATCACCGGACTATCATACTCGTCGTACTCATAATCTTTAGCTTTTGAATAAGTAATAAACAAAATTTAAAGTAAACTACAATGTTTAATTTTTTTTATGTATACGAGCGAAAACAAACATATAAATAAATAAAAACAAAACTAATACAAATATAACAAAAAAAAACCAAATTGACTATGTGCCGTCATCAAAATACATGCATGACCGTGTGACATGAGACTATAACGATTAGTTACGACAACACTAACAGTGAGATGTTTGAGCTGAAATGTTAGGCTGTGTTTACGTTTATTCCAAACATTAATTTACTAATATATTTTCCCATTAAATTTCAATATTGTCTTGCAGTTGTAAACACAGCCTTATAACTAACACAGATGACATTAAAATTGATAGTAAACAAAACATCGACATCAACATGCGAGTGCACATATAACTGAAGCATGCCATAAACGGTGACTTACGCAATTCGGTTGATTGCGAGATTGATTGACGATACTGTCACCAGTTGGCTGAGCAGAGACATATCATTACGTCACAATACAATATTAGCGAAGCTTATATTATGTACTGTGTAAACTCTATATAACGGCATTCGATTTAACGACAAACTATCTAAAACTATCCTAAATTGTATATAATATTAATAGAATTTCTTAATAACAAACAAAAAACTCAACTTCTCCACATCGCATGTATCAATAATACTAAGAATCTTTTGATTTGCACATTTTGATTACACACACTTCAAAAAATGACAAATGACTTATACATGTCATATATACGCAATATTTAATTACATTTTTCTATTATTGTTCAGTTTTTGTTAAATTCGTATTCGTAATAATTCCTATTTTTTTTTCATATTTAACGACTATATTATTTATCTATAATGCCATAAAACACTTAGGCCCTTCAGTGTCGTTACATAGAGTTTACACTGTAATATCAAATTCAATATAAATCTTTAGGGAGTGACAAATTCATATAGTATTTATTCATGCTTCATATATTATGTTAATAAGTCACATGTTCGTAAATAATTGGTTAACTGTTGACAGAAGCGATTTTTGTTTATTGTCGGTGCAATTTGGATACAATCTTTTTTAACAAAAAGGTTTATTATCGTTTGGACACTGTCGTTACCTGATAATGCTGTCATTTGGCGCGTGTATCGAAGCCCTTTGTACTCTAGATGCGCCGTCCACTCTGTTGACCCTATGACGCCTACCAGCTTCTAAGAAAGCGAAGTACCCTCTGAAAATAAGAACACAATTGGAAGGTTAACTTTCTTTATCTGTTATGGCGCAGCGATTGCATGTAAAGCGACGGTTGTATGTTTGTTTTTTATTTAACGAATATTTTTTCCTCGCTTTGGTAACAAGAGAAAGCGCGACACTGAAGGTGACGCTAACAGTTTTTTTTCACTATAAAAAATAAAAGTTTTTGTATGCCAAAATGTAGCGGATTCGGATATTACTCGCTGTATTGGAAAGTAAAGAAAAAGGCTTGTTACAGGGTATTCTCTGCTTATCTTGCAAAACTCGGTATACCGCGTGAAGCTGGAGAAGACAATTTATCAATAGAAATGTTTTAGTAGTATATAATTATAAAGAAATTACCTGAAGAAAGCACGCACTATGGCCCATCTGAATACAGCGACGGGGTCGACTCCAACCAGTTCCCTTACAAACGCTAGCGACGAGTTCTTCAATACGCTCACGATGTCCTGACGCATTAGATCTAGATTTTTCTCCCTCATTGCTGTTACCTGAAACGTATATGTGTCATATGTAGTTGTAATATGATATATATAAATAATCTGATTATATTTTCATGGAATAGAAATAACTTTATCTCTACTTTCCATATTCCACGATACATATTGTATAGGTTGTAAAAAAATTAATATATCCTAAATGAGCCATATTAATCTTGGAAGTAGTACTTTCATGGTATGAACTTAAATATAAATACTAGAGGCCAGTCGTGGCGTACGATTGTAAGACAGACATGTTGTGAGTTCGATTTTCCCTTTAGTATATTAATTTTTTTTTTTCCTCGGTAATGAGGCGGCATTGAGTTTCGCCACTCAATACGCAATGCTTCTACAATTCGGTGGAAAGTGGTGAACAGAAGTTTGATATTAGCAATAGAGTGTTTTTTTTTAAACATTTTTAAAGTGTTATTCCACACCTAAGTGTTATTCCACATCTAAGTGTGGAATAACACTTTAAAAATGTTTTTTAAATAAGTATTTTTCTTTCCTAAGAAAGAAAAATACTTATTTAGAAAACGTATAAAAATTGAACCAGGAGGCGCGGTTTCGAGTCCCGCTACGTTTAAATTTTTATATGTTTTCTAAATAAGTATTTTTCTTTCCTAAGTGTGGAATAACATTTTAAAAATGTTTAAAAATATTTAATAAATAGCATTCTCCCTTGCCAGACGATAATTCTTAGTAATTATCTTTGGATAGCAGAAATTTGTAAAAGTCTCCCTACAGAAATGCTAACAACATAAATTAGTTGTAACAAACGTATAAAAATTTCGACGTAGCTCGATGAGAACGTATGGCTTAGTGGTGAGAGCCCCTGGTCGGTTTCCAGGAGGCGCGGGTTCCGCTACGTTCAAATTTTTATAGGTTTTCTAAATAAGTATTCTTCTTTCCTAATAGAGTGTTTTTCGAATGTAATGTTTACCTGATATTTTACTTTGCCAGCGTAATGTTTCACGACGAACGCGGGTTCTCGTCGCTGGGGTTTCTCATAGAACGGACTGTCTTCGTGTACTGAATTGAATTTTTGCAGTAAGGTCTCGTTTGTTGCCCACGGGAAACTAAAATTGATTTAAGTTAAGAGTTAACTTCAAAAATATTAATAGGAATACGAACAACATGTTCAAAAAAACTTTGTCTATCATTATTCTTGAAATAAGTTAAATAAATGAACTAATGGCGTGTAATTTTGTTTTTGGTAATTCATTATTTCTTTGCTTTAATCCAGTTCTTAAAATTAAGTCACGGTAAAACCCACAAAACATTTTCAACATAACTTGTGTGAAAATGTTTTTATTAAATTACTTTCCTAATCATCACAGTAAACAACCGAGATGAAGAAGAAGAGAATAAAAGTAAAGTATACATCCCTTTCTCTTATACTCTCCTCGGTAGTCCATCTGATCATATATAAATACACTTTTTAGTTTTACTTACTTGCACTGATCATCCAACAAGCACAACAGGCCACCCGGCTTGCCCTCTATAAGTTGCAAACATCCTGTATTATCGGAGAAGCCTATATCCGTCCATCTGATACCCTCTCTCCGATACTCCTCTTGCTCATATTTGAACACGTGCTGGTTGAAATAGTACTGGAGGTGCTCATTGGCGTAGTTGATGCATAGCTGCTCGAAACTGTTGCTCGGACCGAAGTCCTCGAAACCGAATATGTCGAGTACGCCTGTGAGTTAATAGAAGATTAATAATTAAAAAGATTTTTTATAGTATAGATAATAAATATGTGTATAAATGTTTAAAATTTTTATTCTTAATTTATCTCACGTCTCCATTGATTTTATTATATTTATTAGCATATGAAGTACAGAGATACACATTTGGGAGTAAAAATAATAACAGCAATAGTCGCTGTAAATTATCACTACTTTATTTAACTAATTTTCTTCAATATAACTTTCCTATTCTTTTATTTTGATATAAGTAACAACACAAGAAACTTAAAGATGATAATACTATAGATTTATGCAATACAAAAAAAAGTATACAAATGCAAGTCAAATTACCTATGCTATGCCCCTGATGCTCCCTCAGAGTGTCCTTTTTAGAAAGTAACGCGTGATTGACCTGCATCACTATCCAGTCGAACAGAGCCCCATACAAACATTTGGCCATCGCATCCCTTGTTGCTATTGCTTCCGGTAACCTACAATTTCACATTAAAAAAAATTACAATAGGGGAAATAGTGTTAAGACACTTGTTTCTCATTATCCGCACTTTCGCAACACAGCTTTTGAAAGACGAAACTCAAAGCCGCGATTTGCTCTCTTAGCAGAGCGAGTAAATGCATAAAATATAAATTATAATATATAATCTGAATATACTTTTTCCATTTTCACAATATCTCGACAAATCTGTCTCTTTCTCTCTATATTTCTTTTTTTTTATTTTCAAGGATTACTAACTAATAAATAGCTATAAATCAAGTATAACAAGTAGTAATTTCAAAATGTAAAAAAAAAAATGTTCGTTATAACACAGTTTGTACTTGAATGGATGAATTTTAAGACAGTGAAAAGGGACGTATATTTAAGCAGAAAAATTGAATTGATAGAGATGCTTATTAAAATTAATTATAACAAAAGTACCTATAATTTATAACTAAAGTTTCACCAGACGCCCTCGCCCTTTTCGAAGTAAGAGCGGCTAGGAGGGTTTCTTGTTTAACTCGTAAAAGTGATGATATCAGTGAGACCACTTCTGGATTGCGAACACCGACTGCTTCGTCGTGATGATATGATTTTCGTTGGGGCTGAAACTCAACATTACCTGAAAAGATACGATATTTTATGTTTATAATTCTTCAGTAGTGCTTCTAAATAGCTGGGCTGATTTGAATAAAACTTCTTGTTATATTTATTTACATGAAAAAAAAATCATATTAAGTCTCCATAGTGTAATTGATAATATACCATTAAATTACTTCTATTAAACATGATCGTCGTAGTTTCGAAGGAACATACACGATCAGCAATGTGGCAAGTTTGACATGATCTTAACTTTGATTATTGTTAGCCCTTTGATATTTCATTTATTATATTAAAAAAACATACTCAAACAATTAAGGCAAACTAAAAAAGAAGCTAAAAATGTTCTATTCTTTTAAATAGTAGGAATTCTATTTAAAATTAAGATAAGTAATAAGTTAATATCGTCACTTATAACTATTTCATAATGATTAATAATAACAAAATAAAAAAAGAAACAGGAATGTATGTTGAACTTTGCCTTACTACATCATATGTCATTATTATTATAATTTATTGCTGCTCAATTTTATAATTAACTTTGCGTTTTGAATACATTCAAAATACATAAACAATATAAAGATAAACAGGACAAATAATTATTTGCCTATATGTTGTCCAAACTACATACACAAATCTTGAAACAAATGGTATTCATAGTAACTCTATTGTAAAATATTTTACTCTTTTCTTATTTAAATTAGTTTATTAACTATTTTTTAGGGTCATTTAACTTTACCAATCGTATTGTTTCTTATCACAACATACTGTGTGTAATCAGATAATGTAGGTAAATTATATAAAAGTGACAATAATGTATTTAATCTGATTATTATTATTTTCACTGATACTGATTATAAAATACTTCTCTTTGCACAATCAAAATTGGTACCTGGTGCAGTTTATTATAAAAAAAAAAAATTTACTCGATTTTATGTGATTACTGCTGTTACTGTCATTCAACATTGGCAGCACCAGAGGGGATGTTGCTGGATTTTAAGGAATTCGTTGATCCACCCCTTGAAAAGTCCAGTATCATAGCTTTATTGGGGACACATCTGGTGGTAGATGGTTTAACATTTTACAATTTGTGCAAGTGCAAAGAGATAATTGAGGTACCCAGGAACCCAGATGCTGCTACATCCCACACATAGAAATCCTCGCTCAATTCTCAAAATGCTCGATAGCTGTGTGTGCGTGAACTTACCACCGCGCTTTGTCTTGTTATCAGACTGAGGAAATGAAAGTATTTTATTCCTCCGAATGTAAATCGACCCACAACTATTGCTTTTGCAGTCAGACGCTGTTGCAGCTGTTTATTTTTTACAAAACTATCAAGACTCACCCAAAAGGAGAACTGCGGATAGAACAGCAAATAACCTCCGCTGCTTGTCCAATGTAAAACCAACCATGTCCATAGATTGTTTTAAGCGAGAAAACTCATACTGTTCATCAACACCAGGCACTACACTACAACCAGTTTTAGATAAATAATTATATTTATCAACACTTAACAAATGTAACTGTTCCTTCTCTTGTTCGGAGGCACCAGCCAGTAGATAGTAAAACACATGATAGTTCCTCTCGTTACGGCCTTGGCTGCATATTCTTGATTTTTCCAGCAAATATTTCTGTACAACCGCACCGTGGACCATTCCATTTTCCTTGTAATTAACTTGGATGAACTTGCCGAAACGACTGGAATTGTTGTTGTGAGCTGTCTTCGCGTTCCCAAACGCTTCCAACACGGGCCCCGCACTCAATATCGTTTGCTCCACGCCGCTACCATGAGATCCTTTTTGACTAAGCGCTGTAAGGTGATGTAGAAGAAAATTTGTACTTTCCGTCTTTCCTGAACCACTTTCACCACTTATCACGATACATTGGTTTGTCCTCTCCCGCAGCATACAATGGTACGCCGCATCTGCCACCGCGAATATGTGAGGAGGGAGGCTCGACCCGATACGTTTGTTTTGGTACAACTTTACGTATTTTGGATTGTAAATTGGATAAAACTTGAAGGGATTGAGGGCTATTAATATAGAGCCCACATATGTGTATATATACCCGGCGGCAAATCTGGCTCTCAAATTGTCTAGTAACGTTTGTTCGTTTAGCTCTGGGAGCTGGCAGAGGTCAGGATATTCACGGTCTTTCGGCTGGTAGAGGAACCTTTGAAAATAATCCTTAATAAGTTGCGGGTCTACTGAAAAGTTTTCCATCCATGGGTCGTCGGGGATTTTCTCGCGAAGATAAAACCTGTCAATAAAAATACGTTATATTATTTACCAAATCATGAATATGTAGTAAGTATCTTAAAAAGTTTTTTTTTTGGAAATTTACCAAAAGAAGCTTTGAGAATTCATCTGTACTGTGAGCGGTAGACTTTTAGTTTGAATTTGATTGGCAGGATGGCTGTTATCACACGACCATAGCAGGAAGAGTGACTCACTTGCATCAACAATATACTTTGGCCAGTGGTAATACTGCCCTTCATTAAATCAAAATTATTTTAAATGTTCTATAACCATTTTAACGTATTTAATTAACAACAAACATACAGTAGGGCTGCACAGTTATTTATGCAAAAATAAACGTATTGACACTATTAAGGATACGAGAGCAAAAATGCCACAACTGTTATTTTACATGCAAATAATGATGTATGAATCACTGTAGAGTTATTATAAAGACTATTGTCGTCTACAAATACTTGTCCAGTGACAGGATAATTTAATGGACCAAAAGATATCACGAGTTATTCTTATAATAAATAATATAATTAAATATATAGATTTATACAATATTTTCTCATATAATTATATTTTTTAAATTAAATTGTCATTTTATATTATAAAGATATTAAGTATTTATAGATAATTAAAATTTAACGATTTCAAATGCCATTGCATTGTATAAGGTAATAATACATCAGGATCTCTCTTAACATTACAAAGTGACGCTGGCGTGATCGTTAACGTATATGCATATAATAAGATATCGTTAACGCACTGAATGTAAATAAATATGTCGGCAAGGTTAAACCCGCTGTTGTATATATATCGTCGATAATTATACAGAAGAGTGGCTACTGCATTGTTGTTAATTAAGTCGTAGAGGAAAAATATTTGCTAGCCCATTTGATATTATTTACCTTTTAATTATTTTAGTTTTAGAGGCCGTCGTAGCACACGGGTGTGACTGTAACGCGATGGTTGTGGGTTCGATCCCCACTCGAGGATTTATAATGGAATGAAATATTTAAATTTATATTTCCATTTCTTGGCTCTGGTGTCGAGGCTAAGCGCGGCGTTGAGTTCTGCCATTCAACACGCAATGCCACCAGAATTCGGCAGAAAGTGGGGAACGGAATGTCTTACTACTAAGTTCAATCTGCTTACCCTGCTGTGTGTGGGATACAGCGTGAAGCTGATTTAATAATTTTAAACGTTAAGTAATAATTATAAAATTGTGACGTCAAAAATATTTATATAATTTATTTTAATTTTTCATTATCTCGAAACGAATTTTCTAATAAATATATTAAATAAAATGATTATTGAAATATAGTTAACACAAATAAATGAGTCAATTTTTTTGTACAAAAGGAAGTATTAAAGTAGGACTGATAAGAAAGGGACGAGCAGTCTAGTAAAACACGTCATATAAATTCCAAATATATTGAAAATTTTGTTCGTGAATAATTTTATTCCGTCCGTATTAATCATAAAAAAATATTGAGTCAGTAGTATCGCTGTCGCTCTGTCCGTCGTCGCGGCTAAAGCAATGTTTGTTTTCAAAGTATGACGGGAAGTAAATGCCAGCGCGCCGGCTGCTCTCGTTGCAAATTGTGGAATATTTTAATGCCATAATAGATTATATAAATAAGAATAATGAAAGATCGATTAATCTTGAAGTTTCCTTCAAAATTAATTACGTATTTTATTAAATTTACTTAGTCGTACGGAATTGTGATATACTTTTTTATTCTTTATTCTTAGCGAAGTTATTTCGATTTCTCCGCAAAAGATATTTATTACACAAAAAATAAAAATATATTAGAAAAAAGTTACAAACCTGTAGTATTGACCAGAATTGTTATTCGGCCACAACATCATGACGGCGACTGGCGATTCGTTTGGACCAAGTCGCCTTTCTTTACATTCCCCGCTGACCATATCTCCCACAACCTGCACATATGATATAACTTTAAAAATATAGTTTTTTTTCAATATCCCTAGCCTAACCTAGTGAAATGACACTCCGTTCTCCACTTTCCGCCGAACTTTTCGAGGCATTGCGTTTTGTGTAGTGGGTCTCAAAGCCGCGCTTTTGCCTTGGCACCAGAGCGAAGAAATGATAATATTAATAAATAATTCCCTCGGGTAGAAATCGAACCCACTGCTGAAGCGTTACAGTCACACGCTTGTTCTTTTGCATTGCTGCGCCACGACGGCCTCGACACGACGACAAACACAGTTTTAAAACACATAAAAAAGTTTATCTGCCTTCCATAAAAATATGTGATTTAAACATTATCTAGCAGTTATATCTCATCCTGGGAATTTATGGAATTCCCAGTGAATAGGATACTGAATATTTTTCAATTATCTTACGTAGTCTATGAACTATGTTTGTAACTTCATTGGCATAGGAAAGTACTATTTTTTTTTAAATAAAACAAATGATAAAAAAAGCACTAAATGTCAAAAAAAGCATTTAAATTAGCTAAATTGTTTCTGAGATTAGCGTGCACAAAAGAACAGACAAGCAGACACAAATTTTCAAAATCGTTGTTGTTTCTATTGCTATGATAAAGGCCCACATTTCGTTTTTCTCATATATCTACCACATACAGACAGCAATATGATATTTTTTTATTAAATGTATAGATTTGCAGGATATTGAAGGTGGTTAAGTTAACAGTGTGAAGTAATTATAAAATATTCTTCAATAAATTTATATTGTACTTATATTATTATTCCATTTACAATATTCTATATAAATATTCTATTAGTACTTTCAATGTGGTTTAAACATTTCTTTCTCTAATATAAGAATGTTTCAATAAAAAATATATACATCTACAATGATACAACTTCATATAAACTATTAAAACATTAAAATAGAAATTCTTTTTTTACATTATATAGTAGTAATGATAGTGTGGAATTCACACAAGTAGCTGCTGGCTGCTAGTACGGCAGCAAAAAATTAATTGATGATATTTATCATGAGTGACTAATCTTGTCTTATACTAAGGTTGTACTACTATTGTTTCTAACAAAACATGTTTTTTACAAACAGTTTTTTATTGTAATTAAAAAATATTATCAAAGGAAAAGCCTTGTAATGTCTCCTTGCATAGTCAAGGTCCCAAAAATTGTAGATCTTTTCTCTAATGAATTTATAAAAAATGGCTAAGCAATTTAGCATAGTTAATATTACATGTTATCAAAAACATTTTAAGTACTTATATGTATATGGTAGATTTATGAAATGTATAAAAAAATAGAGAGTACAGTAGTTTTAATTATTTCTAGTGTAGTTTTTATAATTTTCTGTATAAAAAATAATCAGTATAACTTTTTATGAAAATAATTACAATATAGATTAGATTTTCAAAATAAATAAATCTAAAATATTAATTGGAACATACCTCTGCCAATTCGTATGGCCCTCCTGAACCATCATTTAAATTGAGTTTGTCAGCTATACAGCAAACTATTTCCTCTGAGCTTGTCTGCTTTGAGGCTTCCACTGACAAGGCTTCATATTGTGCAGAAAGTGCTCCCACAAAAACCTATGAATGGAATATTCTAATGAAACAAGTGACTATGATGCAAATACAATAATTGAAAGAACGCAATTTTTTCACAGTTTCAAGCATCACAGTGTATCCTGTGTATAGCAGAGTATGCAGAGGAAACATAGTGTTAAAACACTCTGATTATCATAGGCTGCGCAATTTTCATGACATTGCATGATGAGGGGTAAAACTTAATATAAACTTTGTCTTTTTTACCTGAGTGAGGAAATGAAAATAACACATTCCCCCCCCAAGTGGGTATCAAACCCTCAATCATCACTTCAACAGTCTGGCATTATAGCTTTGCACCACAAATGGTCTCAACATAATGTATTAATTTAATTATAATACTACTTGACATAATGAGGTGAGATGCTTCAAAGTATCTGAATTATAACATATGATATCTTTATGAAGTTACTTTATTTCAATCACTGTGAAGAATTATTAAAACTATCATTTAAATATTGAGTTTGTTATGGTTCAATGGAACAGCATCTAATTATAAACATGATAGTTATGGGTTCAATCACCAATTAGAAAAATTATTATATTAAAAAAAATCATTTCCCACTATAGTTCACAAAGACCAGCTGCACTAAGTTTTACCATTTACCATTCAATGTCTAAAAAATGGGGCCTCTACAGTGTCTTAGCATTAGGTTCCCTCTGCCTACATTGGAAAAGATGTAAAGTTACAAATAAAATAAATATATTTAAGCTTACTTAAAAGGTAAAGGGTGCAAATAATCTCTACAACCTGAGCATAAATATTTATTATTATCTGAATAATAAAAAGTTTTTAATAATCATTAATATTATTTATTATTAATTATTAAAGTAGACCGTCAATTTAATAAGAAATTGTAAATGGTGATAAACTTCTTTATAAATATATTTAAATCTATTTCAAAAATTGTTGTATAAATTTTCAATAACAAACAAAAACAAAATGAATTAGTTTTATACTGTTAGTAAAATTTATAAAATATTTCAATTATTAATTTTTAGCTAGTTAAATTTACATTTATTTAGACTTAAACATCATTTGATTATAATTAGAACATAAAGCATTGTTACAACAGTAATTCAAAGCTGTGATAAAAAGAGGAACAAAGGTCACATTAAAATTATATTATCTACAAAAAGTTCATACAAATATAACAGTAATTTATATTATATATTATTATTTACTCAACATTTACAAACAGATACACTTAAATAGACATTATTATTACCTTTTCAAGTAAAAAAAAATATTTTTTATATAATGATATATCAATATAAAGCAACATTTGTATTAACAAAAGTAGAATAGAACAAACCTGCACAATATATCTATGATTTTCAGCATGAGCCATCCTGCTTCATTGTACACTTTCTTGAAACATTAATTAAGATTTCTTAATCTCATTTTGATTCACCACATCACTTCACAATAATGTCTTTTAAGATAACAATCAAAAACATTTTTCGGAATATTGTATCGTTGGTTGATCAATGGTTACTGATTTTAAAATATTTTAGAATTTAAAGAGTTTTCAGTATATGCGATATTTGCAAAATCCCTGCATTATGTATCTGACCCCCCAAGAGCTGCACAGTTTGTAGTCAACCGTGACAACTTTGCTAAATGTCATGTCCATAAAGGTGAAACACAATTACAATAAATTGAAAACCTAAGCCGGTGCGTATTTAGTGTTTGTGAATGTAGAGTTTACTTTAATAACAATCTAAGAGGAAGAGAAATCTCAGATGTGGGTCACATGCTGATTGTAAATGAAGTTGCTCCAGCTTGATGCATTTAAAATAACTTCGCTTCAGATATAATTTGATAAAGCACTGATAATATATTGTTGTTCACTAGTTAAAATGCTTTCACCATTTATCGAAAACAACACTGTAGTAATTGTATAAAATCTCAACCAAGTCGGTATATTCAACAACCTGTTATTTGTCAAACACAACTCTCGCTTACGCACCACGTAATCGCACCAGATGCACAATTACAATGTGATACTATTAAATAATAAAAATAACATTTAATATACTTATGTTGCTTTTATAACATAATTCAATTTACTTAATGTTTTATAGAAATTGAACCACCATTTTTATTTGTATGTAGAGTTGAATTGAATCGTGTATCTATTCATAAGACGATCACTACAAAAATATGAAGTCTTCATATCAAGTTTAGCCAAGGAGCTACCTTTCTAATTTGGCCGTATTATAAGCAACCATAGAGTAATATTTTTACTTTACCGTAGACAATATACATTTTTACTAATATAAAATAAGTTCCTATTTTTTGTCATTCAGTTTAGTATAATTTGTAATTGAAAATTTTTATGGCTATATTTTCTTCGTTTGATTTGTTCTCTATAATAACTATCCATTATAAAATATTTTTTATTTTATTTTGATATAAAAGTGATAAATTCAAATTATTCTTCTAAAAATCGTAATCTACATCAAAAATAAAAAAAATTATATATAATACAATACTACTATAGAATTTCACTATCTTGTATTAGGTTATATATAAAAATAAAAAAGCTTGTAAAAAATGGAATAATTGTATAAGTCCAATTCTGATAACATTCGTCTTTTTTAATTACTCATAATGGACAAAAGGACCGTACTTATTATCAGCATTTATATCCTTATAGTATATATTACTTTTATTTTATTACCATAACATTACCATTTTGATACCATACCATTTTGATGATTTTTGAAATCCACACAGTGGACTGTGACTGCTACAAGTGACAGTTAATGTCATCTACAGTACGGTCGAGGAGTCGTGGCCGTCCTGTGCACAATGCGCAAAAGTTCAGAAAGCTTAATTTTAGAACGGCTATGACTCGTCGGCCGTTCTTTACAATGCTATATTACTAATTGCGCTATTCCTTTTTTTTTTAAATATGAAGGTAATGGTATCAGCCCTATTAGCTTGTACAGAGTTTATGCCAGCATTTAATTGTGTATCACTATATGTACAATGCTTTATATTTTTTTAATTATCAATCTAAATTATCTTATAATACTTTTACACAAAAAAACAATATTCAAATACAACTTAGCAAACTTTATTTATATTATTTACTTTGAAGTTCTTTTATAACGTGAAATACAGCGTGGACGCGCATATATGGTGGTATACAGAAGAAACCCACATCAGCTAAGACAATCCACTTTCAATTCATCCCATGCACCGCCTAATTTTTGGGACGAAACTCAACACCAGTGATGAGTGATCTCTGTAAAGAGAGTGGTGGAGGACGGAGCTACAAATAAGTAGCTATCTTCTTACCGAAGCGAGGAAATGAATATAATTCATTTCTCGAGTTCGTTTCGAAGCCACAACTGTCGTGTTAACAGTCACACGCTTCGCCGCTGAACCACGACGGCCAACGAAACTGGTCACAATTAAAAAATGTACTACCCTAGAAATAGTTATAAACACAATGAAAACTAATGAAAACCTTAACTTATTCATTTACAGGCGCTTGTATAGAGCAAATATTCTTTGAAGAGAAAATGAAATGTAAAAGAAGGATTATTTTATTATATATAGTTTACTTGTTAACTTTTCCGAATATGTAATATTCTATAAAAAGGTTACAAGGCCTTCAGAAATTATGAGGGCTATTACTTTAATATAATGTTACTTATGTCATCTGCATTTTGTGGGATAGAAGCGAAGCAGTTTGTGGTATAGTATTTATAAGAATCATCGGAACGGAACTTTCTTCTGCCCAACCTGTTAAATGGGGGAAACAGCGTGAACATGTAGTAGAAACATCAATCAAGGAAATTTGCCAACTCAGTCGTTAGAACTACTGTTCACTTCATTTTTCGGTTACTGTACTCTGTTATTTAACGTTTATTTGATATGTTTATACGAATATTTTTCATTATTTAGACGATAGTGGTGATATAGAGAGACAGAAGCCAGTTTTGATTGTATATCTGGGATTGTATATGTATGTTACGTTTTTATACAATTTATATAGGTATTTTATATTCAAATATTTAGTACCTATTTAGTAACTAAAACAGTAAGTTCATATTAACATTTTTCATAAGGAAGACTAAAAGGAAAATATTATGTTTTTAAAATTATAAATACTAAATCCATATTAAAATGTGTAAATGATATTGATGAGCAAAAATATGAATACACCACGAACAATGTAAAATCGAACGATTACAAGACAGATAGTAAAGCAGTGAATCAGACAGCCAAAGTGATACATTATATTTATTAGTGTATCCGGTCCAGAGCTACTCATAGTAATGTATTATCCTTTTGTAACACTTTTAACGATTGAATTATAGAAAAGAGAATTGAATGTCTTATAGCAAGTCCAGATTTTAATAACTTAATATTTACAATTTGTGTGATAGAATTTTATAAGTAATACAGCTTTCATATAATCAGTTTTTAGAAATAATTATTTCAAAATAATTTAAATTCAGACGCATATCAGCTTCACGCTGTATCCCGCACACAACAGGGTAGGCAGAGGGAACCTAGTGCTAAAACATTCCGTTTTCCACTTTCTGCCGAATTCTGGAGGCATTGCGTGTTCAGTGGCAGAACTTAACGCCGCGCTTAGACTTAGACGCATATCGATCATCAGATATAAGTAATGTAACAAGTTTTGTTGAGAAAAAATAATATGAGAATATAATTATATTATAGTTAATTCCATTGGTATTAGGACCTCACAGATATTATTTGTCTGTTGCTGCTTTTTATTGAATTGAAGAAGTGAAAATAATTCAAATCGAACCCATAATCATTGCGTAGCTACAGGCGGTAGGTACTACTGAGCCAATATCTGCATAATTATATTACGTAGGTACTTGTATCTTTTCTTTAATCTTGTTTTTGATATGGGACCACTAGGTCTCGTTTTTAATTTATTTGAGTAAAAGTGTAATATACAAATAAATATATTTTAGTTGAAACAAGCGGCCGCCTACGGCTCCGCATGCCTTATCTACACGATTATTTACACTTACTTTATTTTATTTAGTATATAGTATATAAGAATAATAATTAACCATGGATGTTTTGGTATGGTTATCTATAATAAATCGTTTGGAATTTTATTAATATTTGTTCGCAAAAAAGATGAAAAATATTTGGTTGTTTCGTATTTATCTGGGCGGTAACTTACTGGCACTTACTGGTGCGCGGTTTTCGCATTTTTCAAGCGTCAATCCTTATTCTGCGAGAATTTCGGTATAAAAAGTAGGCTATATATTGCTCCACAGCTTCTTCTATCGTCCAGTAAAAGTCTATCAAAATCGCTTCAGCAGTTTCAAAGTTTCAATATTGTGTAAATAAGTATACGCACTTAAAAACGTTTAAAAAAAAATTATTTTAAAATCGAAAACACTTAACTTTTCTATGAAATTTTTAATTAAGTCTAATTACTTTTGCAATTACGTTTAATTAAAAAAAATCTTTATATTTATCAATTGTAAATATATTATATTAATTTATTCGCAATAAAATAGTTTCACGTAGGTACTAAAGTAAGTAGGTACCTACAAAGTAAAGTCCAGCATACTTTTATTATTGCTACTTATCTAAAAAGCCATTATTATAACTGTAGGTACATTTATGTTTTTCGTTATTCTTCTTACAAAGTGCTTAAAAATATCTGTTGCACATTACAAACGTAAGCTAAAATATTCATCCAATAAGTAGGTAAACGTACGTATCAACGTTGCTAGACATCCTGATATTAGCGCGAGGAAAAATATTAAACAATTATTGCGGCATTGAGTTACGCCACTCAAAACGAAATGTCTCGCAAATTGGGCAGCGAGTGGAGAAGAGAGTGTTTTAACACATGGTTCCCTCTACCTACCCCGCTATATGTACAATTTCTCACGTTCTTACCGTGAGAAATCTTTTTTTATTACTACAAGTTTTTCGCTCAGACAAAACCTGGCAACTCTGACACGTAAGTACGTTACTAATCATACAATGACTTTTAAGTAATAACATATTGCTCACATCGAGATTCCTAAGGTCAATATAAAATATGTTTATTGACTTTCAACATTATTGTTTAATTTATCTATATACTAAATAACAGTTTGGCACATAAAAAATATTTATAATATATAATTTCAGTTTACATATAATTTTCGATGGTACATTTAACACTGAACGCCTATTATATGCCTAAGTACCTAGTTAAGTTTTACGAGCACTTTAATATATTTTATATTAACTAAAATGTAAAGTTCTTAGAAAACCACACAATAAATCATAAGTATTTAATATGCGTTTTATAACTTGAAACTTAACGGTAAAAACAAAATTAGCTACGCGCCAGCGCGATCTTTGGTTGTATTAGAGAAATATTATATGGTTTTAAAGTAGATATCACAAATTTAAAACAGTCTTCTTGTTCGATAAGAGTGTGTAGCTCTCTTGGCGGCGGCGGCGGCGGCGGCGGCGCGGCGCGCGTGCACGCGGCCGTGCTTGGCGAGGTGGTCGGAGCGCGCGAACCTCTTGCCGCACTCCGTGCACCGATAGGGCTTGTCCCCTGAGTGGCTTCGTCGGTGCCGCGCCAGCTCGTCCGAGCGCGCGAACCGCCAGTTGCAGCCCCCCCACGTGCACGGGTAGGGCTTCTCCCCGCTGTGACGTCGCAGGTGAGCGCGAACGTGCGACGCTTTCGCGTAAAGCTTACCGCACTCTTCCACCGGACACCGGAAAGCTCCTAGTTCCGGACAAAACGCAGGCTCACCCCACGTCCTAGTTTTTGTTTCTTGTATTGCACATTGCACTTTTTGATTACTTTTATTTACGGTGGTCTGTCTGTGTGTGCGCTGAATGTTATGGACAGATGTTGTTTCTAGATCTATTCCCAGCACTGAAAGCCTCCCGAGAGTGTTGTCGTCGCCACTGCGTAAAGGTATTGTGCTTTGTTGTGATACATCTTTGGATTTGTCACTATTTAAGGCTTCTAGAAGATAATCGTCCAAGTCAATATTTTTGTCAAAATCATCGAAATCGAAAAGTATCGGTGAACTGTCGTCAAAGGTAGGATCCCTGCTTGAGCTATCTAAACCGTGAATAAAAGCATCACAATTAAAGTCCAAATCACTAAGTTGCCAGTCTGCATAATCACATTGCGTGTTCACAGTTGATGGTAGTTCGAAATTTATTAAGCTCTCAGCAGGTGAATACTCAAACATAAGTTGATCGTTCAGGAGTGCGTCCTCCATAAGCAAACCGCCAGCCTCCCGGTACATTTTAATCCTAAAATATGACAATGTTAATTTTAATTAAATTTTAAAATATCAATTTAAAACTAAACAACTAATAATTGTTGATACTAATAAATATAACTTATCACGTTTTAATACTTACAATATAAGTGAGCCAGATTATAAATCGAAATATATTAAAAAATAAAATGAAAAACAAATATTAGGCCAGACCGGCACGTTGAGTGGCCAGCGCGGACCGAGTGAGCGGTCGCGGCCGCCGGGTCCGGACAGCGCAACGGACGCGCGATAACAGCGATCGACGATTATCGGGCGCTGCGCCTGCGCCTGCGCCGCGCCGGAGTACCACCGACCACCGAAAACGACCACCGACCACCGACCACTGACCACCGACCACCGATCTGCGCCCGCGTCACATCAACGGCATATTCCAAATAACCACTGATCCTCCATCACAACCTATCTAACGAAGAACAACAGAGTAACGAAACGAAACAATGTTATATGTTTATTATTTTACAAAGTTAATTCAATTTATGCAAACGGTTACTCGCAAATAACAACGATAAGCGCATTTATATCTATTTAATATGTATATATCAATAAAAAAGTTATTTATTGAACGAGATAATATACGGTTTACGGATCATTCACTCTTTCACAGTTATCGCTTATTTGTCCGACAGTTTTTTTTTGCCTACAGGTTACAATTTACTTTCTATTAAATTAATTGGAAGAAAATTTAAAATTTTCGGCGTATATTATTTTAATATAGTTTTATATATTTTTCTTAGTAAAAGATAGATAGACTTATGTTTATTACATATTATGTATATTGCTTACTTTAGTTTTCACAATTATTACAATAGTACTAAAGCTGATAAAAATGATATAGGTTGTTACTATAAGGTTTCATGGGTGAAATCACATGACACGACGTGGCGGAAATTCCGTTTGTAACGGAATTGATATTATTTTTGCAACGCTTACATCCCTTGATAAGGAGATGATAAAATTCTTCGGAAGTATCGGTGGATGTTGGACAACAACAAACATACGGATACTTTATATACGGATACATATGATTTCAATGTCAATGCTACATAATATTATTTTTTAGTCTAACACTGTATCCCGTATTTAGCAGAGTAGGCAGAGGGCATCTATTGTTAAGACACTCTGTTGCCCACTTTCTGCTAAATTTATGAGGCATTGCATATTGCGTGGCGGAATTCAACGCCGCGCTTTGCTGTGGTTGGTACCAAGGCAAGCGAAGAAATGAAAATATTAATAAACATTAATTGAGTCCCCCGAATATGGCAAATAATCCCACAACCGTCGCGTACGCAGTCACACTAGCGTTGCCATTTTATCTCAAATTATAAGTAACTTACTGAAAAAAAATACCTCTCAAAGTGCATCGAATAATTCACAAAAAGCGAGACCATGTCTGTCCTTGCTTGGGATATTTAAATTTTAGGCTAAACATAGTAACGTCCCACCAAAATTGTGACTTCTGGCAAGGCTGAGTCACGGTTTTGTGCCACTGCGCCACGATGCCTCAAATAAACATCATATTGTTACGTTATATAAACAGGTGTTGAAAAATATAGACTTGTCTTTATTGTAATATGTTTAAATTAGCTTTATTAGGTATTCGTTTAATACGAAAGTAGGTAATCTTTTTATCTATCTATTCTTCATGATTTCTGTTTTAGGATAGATATCATCAATAGTGTTATAGATATGTAGATGAAGAATTAGTAGTATTGATTTTGTTTAAAACAATTTAAATAATGTATTCTTTGATAAAAAAAACAAAAATAAATCAGCTTCACACTGTATCCTGCACACAATAGTGTAGGCAGAGGGAACCTAGTGTTAAGATACTCTGTTGCCCACTTTCCGCGTAATTCTGTAGGCATTGCGTGTTGAGTGGCGGAACTCAACGCCGCGCTTTGCCTCAACACCAGAGCGATGAAATGAAAATATAAATTTTATATATAATAAATATTTCCTTTCTTCGAGTGGGGATCGAACCCACAACCAGTCGCGTTAACAATCTCACCCTGTGCCCCTGCACCACATCTGATCTCTGTATTCTTTGGTATGTTAATATAATTAGTCTTATAGGGCCCTATATGCGGTGTTTATCGTGTAAATCAAGCCGAGTCTGAGCGGGAGACAATCGCGCACCGCCATCAGTGGTTGGCACTGCCGGCATCTGGTGTGTGCACGTTACTTCTCAAATTACAATGATGATCATTTGTACATCACTATTTTTTTTTATTTAAATATTATATAAATGTACGTGTGTAATATATCTAGAGACCGTTGTGGCGCAGGGGCACAAGGATGTGACTGTAGCGTGACGGTTGTCGGTTCGGTCCCCACTCGAGACAATGAATTATTATTTCTTAATATAATCATTTCTTCGCTCTGGCACCAAGACAAAAGCCCGGCGTTGAGTTACGCCATTCAACAACCGCGAAAAATTTTGCGGAAAGTGGGGAACAGAGTGTCTTAACACTACGTTCCCTCTGCTACGTACGTCTACTCTGCTGTATGCGGGATACAGCGTGAAGCAGATTCTTTTATAAATCTAGTTTTTTTTTCATAATTAATGGCGGTTAAACACGTGTCAGTTCCATATGTACGATGTAAATAATAAGTCATTAATGTTAACGGCATAATAATCATGTTGCATAATTGACGGATATTACGCGCGACTCCATACAAGACCGCAACAACTACGTTGTACTCGTACGTGTACGGTGTAACTCATGTGCAGTACGGTCGACGAGTCGTGGCCGCCTTGAACATAGCTGTAAAAGGCTTGATTTTACGGTTTTTCTTACATCTGGTTATTTTGAACAATGCGCAAAAGTTCAAAAAACACGTTCAGGAAGGCCATGACTCGTTGACCGTACTATAGGTAAGTAGTTATCGCGAACCTGTGTTCACAATCCACATGAGGGCGATAACATTCGGTGGCTGGCGGTGCCAGCGTCTGTCCGGTCAGCCTGTATCGGTTTCACACTAATACATTTTCTACTATGGAAAATATTTTAATAATAAATAATAACGTAAGTAGCGATGTGTCTACTTATCGTGTTCTTAGTAGTATAATGTAAACACAATTAACATTTTTCACAATATAAAGTTATAAAATACTAGCATCCCGCTCGCGGCTTCGCCCGCGAGGTTTTAAAGCATTAGGTATTTTTGTGTACATGTGTCTGTAGTGTAGATACTTAATATGAAAGTTTAGTACCTTTGCTTACATTATTGTAGCTTCCATAGGAATTTTTGATTGTTTTGTAAATAAAAAAGTATAACTTAAGACTCTTTATATTAAGACACTTTTAATTCTCACTTTGTGGAAGAAAAAATTAGGTAGAACTCTAGAGGCATCGCGTGTTGAATTGCAGAACTCAACGCCGCACTTAACCTTATTAACAGAGCGAGGAAATATAATATTAGTACCTTAATATATAATTTCCTCGAGTGGGATTCAAACCCACATCTTGTAGCGTTCACAGTCGCACTTGTGGCACTTTTTCTAATTTCTTAGAATGTCTTACACGCCTAATGAAACTGAAGGTATTGGCGCATTTCAAGTACGCATGTTATCCCCAGCTAGAAGCCAACCAAAGAAAGCCTCGGATTGATCGCCGTGTATTTTACCACAAGTCGGTGGTGTCATTGCGCTTTAGCTTGTTCTCAGTCAAATAAATAGCATCCAGATCTCTGTTATCCACCACATCCGATTTATCCATCTTCTGTTACATCCCTCCTCTGTCACACTGGTGCGCGTCGCCTTGGGTGATTGCTCTATCTGCACTATCTGTTCTCGTAATGTACCTACACGTGGTGTAGGTATGGATCGTTGCAGGCCAAAAGGGCTGGCAGGGGTCGCTGCGTGCAAGTCGTCCATCGGGGACTCCCATATATAGTCATTTTCTTATCTTTTTCAAATCAAAAAATAAATAAATCAGCTTCACGCTGTATCCCGCATACAGCAAGGTAGGCAGAGGGAACCTAGTGTAAGACACTCCGTTCCCCACTTTCTGCCGAATTCTGGAGGCATTGCGTGTTAAGTGGCAGAACTCAACGCCGCGCTTCGCCACGACACCAGAGCGAAGAAATGGAAATATAGATTTAAGTAAATATTTCATCTCTTCGAGTGGGGATCGAACCCACAACCAGTCGGTTTTACAGTCACACTTTGTACTGCTGCGCCACGACTGGCCTGTTATCTTTTTACATAATGATATACCTTTAAACACATTAACAATAGGCCGACAAAAGTAAATTAAATATATTTAAACGCTTATTGCGGCTCAATTTTCAGAGATTAACATATAATATGGTAAACTTTTTATATATGTTTTTAAGGATAAAGTTACACAGTGATAATGTAGCATTCTAATAGTGAAAGAAATTTTGAAATAGGCTCGGTACTTTTTATATTTATACTCTACAAATCTGTCCTCTTTATATTAATAGTATAGACTAGGGACTTGTTTTCGGTTTCGCCCGCTTATACTCCACTATTATTTATTTCCTGCTCTAAATTACTTTCGTAGATTATATTAAAGAAAACTCCATACACATAGTTAAATAGATTAAAGATAAATTCATACATTAATAGCTAAAGTTTCGGCCAATTCAATAAAACACCTATAATGAACCGATTGAAATAAAACAAACACTAAATGTTGTTAAGGGAAGCTTGCCAAAATAAACAATAAAAACTGCATTTAAACCAGTTAAGCTGTTTCTGAGATTGACGTCAACAAGCGCACAGACAAACGATGAGTTAACTCTTACTAACTGTATAGATTCTTACTATAATCGGTTTAAACAAGACATGTAACTGATTTAACAAATGTAGCTTGAAAACTACTTTTTAGGCATCGAAACGATATTGTGCTGCACATATGCAGCACATTGTGCGTGTTGTCTGTGCGTTTGTTCATGTTAATCTCAGAAACAGCTTAACTGATTTAAACTATCATAATAGAAAATATTTTTATGGACATAGTATGTTATAGTATTTATTATAGTAAGGCAAAATCAAATCAAATTTACTTAATATAAATATATAATTTAAGTTTTTATATTTTCATTTTCAAATATCGTTTTACCATAATTAGAAATCAGAAAAGCATATTCACTTTTTTCATTTAAATATTATTTTGTGTTTTCATTGATACTCTTTTTAAGAAAATACCTACTGCAAAGGAAACAATTTCATATTTTTTACAGCTTCACGCTGTATCCCGCATGTAGCAGGGTAGACAGAGCCTAGTATTAAGTCACTTCGCTCCCCACTTTCCGCCGAAAACTGGAGGCATTGCGTATCGAGTTGTGGAACTCAACTTCACACTTTGCCTCGACTCTGGAGCGAAGAAATGAAAATATTATATTTCTTTACCTGGAGTGGGAATCGAACCCACAATCTGTCGCGTTAACAGTCACACGCTGATGCCTCTGTGCTATAATGTACAATAATATCCCTAAAATGTACAGTAATAATACAATAATAACCCATGATCATACAAGTGCAAAGTAAAGTTACTTAAAAGATTTATATATTTTAAAAAATATAAAAACAATGCCAACGGACACATGCTTAGAACCTACGATCGTCTACAAAGTATATTTGTTCTTTTTCCCGACTGCTAAGGAAGGGTTATGTTTTTCGCGCGTATCTTGTATGTATGTAATATTCTTTATTACCTCGTATATCCAGAACCGCTGAACGGATGTATATTTGAGGTATCGTTAGATTCGTATTAGCAGCCCAAGTGTTCTTAGATAGGTGACGTTAATAAAAATGATCATGGCGGCTGTGGTACGCCACTGGACTTAGTAAAAAAAAAATTTTTCGTTTCGAATACTACAATATGGGTATCAAATTCAAGAGCTCAATTTCAGGATTTCAAAAAGGTATATCATGATTATCATTACCATAATAAATTCTAACAAAAAAATGAAAAATAAAAAAATATTTGTAAAAACAAAAACCCCGACTGCATCAAACTAAAAAGAAAATAAACAAGCCCAATAGTTTATTAGGATTAACAGTCGGGACCTATAAGTAATTCTTCAATTAATAAAATGTTTACCAGGAACCCCGCATAATTTAAAGAGGTCCCGACTGTTAATCCTAATAAACTATTGGGCTTGTTGATTTTCTTTTTAGTTTGATGCAGTCGGGGTTTTTGTTTTTACAAATATTTTTTTATTTTCTTATTTTATTTTGGCTTTATTAATTCATTCACTTTACTCCATTTTATCATAGTACGGTAATGTTAATAAAAATATCGAGCCGGTCAAGTACATATATAAACATAGTCTTGTTTGAAATAATTCATAAGGTTATATTTTATAAATAATGATTTTAGAGGCCAGGTCATAACGCAGTTTATTTGGCACAGTTGTGCTTACAACGCTGTAAACGCGACAGGTTGTGAGTTCGGTTCCCACACGTGGTAATGAAATATTTAATATTTTCATTTCTTCGCTCTAGTGGTGGCGGGGCAAAGTGCGGCGTTGAGTTTCGCCGCTCAACACGCAATGCAGAATTCGGCGGAAAGTGGCGAACGGAAATTTCTTAATAAGAACAGAGTGTCTTAACACTAGCTTCACAGGTGCCTCTGCCTATCCTCTTATATGCGAGATACAGTGTGAAGCTAAAAAAAATAAAGTATCAAAATAAGAGATTTACTTATTGATTTTTATTTAGTGTATAATTTTAAAACAACTTGATGATATCCATATTCAAGAATCAACATATAAATAAAGCTCTAGGGCAGTGATTCTCTACCTTTTTTTTGTTGCGGCACATATTTAACGAATTTAAAATTTGGCGGCATACAAAGAAAAAGATAAAAATAAAGATATAATTTAATAATATTAACATTATTATATATATGCAAAATTTGGCGGCACACTTTTGAAATTTGGCGGCACACAAAAGTGTCGCGGCACAGTGGTTGAGAATCACTGCTCTAGGGAATGACTAAACATAATTTAAAAACGACCCGATGTTTTTGCGTGGTGAGATAAAATCCTCGTTAAGCGACCATATGGCTGTTGTGAGACTAATTTACGGCGAAATCCATCGATATCGATAAACGCAGGTTCATATTACAACTTTTGGAATTTTGTAGCCAGATGATTGACGCGCCATTTGATATCAATTATTATGTACGTAATTAACTACGTCGTTTTTTTGTGTGAATAATATTTATTATTTATAAATATTTTTCAGGCTAGATGAATAAAAGCCACTGACGTAGCGTTACTATTTTCCATTTTCAGAATTCAGAATAACTGGTGGCACTTGGTGGAATCTCGTACTATATGCACTAACAAAAAATGGATGATAATCATTTTCATCGACATCGCCATCTCCTCGTAGAAGTATCGCAGATTATATTATCACTAGCCTTCATCTGCATCTTCGCCTATTTGAACAAATGAAAATAAACAGTGTGTTTGTCATCACCACTATAAATGAAAGCACAGTTTTAACAATTCTACAAAAGCCTAATACAATTAAGCCTAAGTTAATAAAATTAAAACCTAGCCTAATACAATTAAAACCTATTAAAAAAAAATAGATATAACACAATTAAAAATTATTTCGTTTGTGAAAATCATTTTTCCAAAAATGAAAAAGTCTTTTTTTTCAAATAAAATTAATTAATAAAATTATCATTGTAAAATAAAACGTCATTTGTTAAGAATAAAGAATGAATAGTGGTTCTTTGATAGTAGTTTGAGTAGTGTCGCTTTCTACAATAACGCACACGCTTTATTCACGAAATCAATTCGTAGGTATTGGCGATGAAGTGGAACGTTGTTTGTTTATTTTGTATTTATTTTTGTATAATAGCTAATTTTGTAATAAAAAAGTATAATAGGAGATCCCAGTTTGGTTCTGGTATGTTTTTCGAGAAAGAAAAGCGGCAGATCTTGTTCATTTTGTAGCAGTAGTTATTTACGTTATTGGTATCTATACAGTTTGAATAAAAATCGTGAAATGAAAAAAAAATTCTACGTTTACGCTGTTGAGGAATCTTGATTATTTTGTTTAAGTATGAGTTTGAAATATTTTACCCTATATGCTGGTCCCGTAAAAAGAGGAGACGCTTCCAACCTGTATATGAATTTAAGTAACCGACTCAGTCTCCTCGACCTCTGGTACAATGGGTTATATCGAAACGATTAATGTGATCTAATATCTTATAGCCATCTATACTAAGATAATAATGCGGAAAAGTTTGTTTGTTTGTTTAAACGCTAAGATCTAAAAGTCCCATTTACTTTTTTTATTTTATATGAAAGCTACTCCCCGCGAAGTGCCGGGTCAGAATAGCACTTCCCCATTTCGTCCCGTGGGTCGTAAAAAGCGACTAAGGGACAAATTTAGAGGGATGGGCAGCAGCATCCCCTCTTTCTCATATAACTACAAAAAAAACTGCGCTCGCCAACACGCTTGCCCAGCGCGGCGAGTATGGGCATTTCCATCCCATGAGTGTGCCAAGCAAATATAGGCCCCCAGTTCTCGGCAGACCCGCTAGGCCCAACCATGGTAGCGGTTGCGGTATCGGAGGGTCAGGGGGTGCTAAGAATCCCCGGGTTACGGCAGGCTACCAAAAACGACTATATCTGGCAACGTATAATGGACGCTCGATGAAACTAGACGAACATCTTGCTGAACTAGAAGTAGAGTTAAGTCACATTAACTGGCATATTCTAGGCTTATCTGAAGTCCGAAGAAAGGAGGAGGACGCAATAACCCTGGAGTCAGGCCACATGCTCTACTTCCGCGAAGGCGAGCAAGTCTCCCAGGGAGGAGTCGGTTTTTTGGTCCATAAATCTCTCATAAGCAATGTTATAGAAATCAGTAGTGTGTCGAAGAAGGTTGCTTACCTTGTCCTTAAATTATCTAACAAGTACGCCCTGAAAATTATACAGGTATACGCGCCGACTTCGACATACTCTGACGATGAGGTTGAAACCATGTACGAAAACATCGCTAAAGCTCTCAATAACAGCTCGAAGGCTCACTACAGCGTTGTTATGGGAGATTTCAATGCTAAAATGGGAGTACAAAGAAGCGGCGGTTCATACATTGGACCCTTCGGTTTGGGTGATAGGAACCAAAGAGGGCAATTGTTAGCAAACTTCCTCGAGTCCCAGGGGCTCTTTTTAATGAACTCGTTCTTTCAAAAGAAGCCCCAAAGGAGGTGGACATGGCGAAGCCCCGATAGTGTAACAAAAAACGAGATAGACTTTATTATTGCGAATAAACGGCACATATTTAGTGATGTCTCAGTGATCAATAGGTTTAACACCGGAAGTGATCACCGACTCGTACGAGGCACACTAAATATCGCTGAAAGAACGCTAATGATAAAGTCTACTCTTCGACCATCGGCGTTTCAAGTTACAAATAGTTCTGAACCCTTCCAGACCGAACTCCAAAACCGATTGAATGCTCTGGAAACCAATAACAGCATTAACCGGAAAACCGATGACTTGGTCAAAACGCTGCACAATGTCTCAGTCAAATATTTTCCTGCAAAGCGACGAGTCAACGCAACGAAACTCTCAGCTGAGACACTCGAGCTTATGAGAAAGCGAAGAGAACTGCCACCACCGTCTTCGGCAGAAATGAATGCCTTAAACCTATCAATCAGAAGGCTGACGCGTCGCGATCTCCGTCGCTCAAATACACGCGCTATTAAAGATGCGATCATGCGGAATCGGGGATCGAAAGTTTTCGCTCGCAATTTAGGAAGGCCTCATCTCACGAAACTCAAAAAAGAGGATGGTAGAATCATTACCTCTAAGTCTGAGATACTCGATGAAGTTGAGCACTATTACGCCTAGTTGTACTCGTCGAAAACAGGAAAACTTGGCGACCCTAGCGTTAGTGATCAACGCGCTCCCTTAACGCGCCATTACACCGAAGAGCTCCCGGACGGTGACCTCAGTGAGATTAGGACAGCTTTAGAACAGCTCAAAAACAACAAAGCACCGGGCGATGACAGAATTACTATAGAACTTCTGAAAGCAGGTGGCACTCCAGTCCTAAAAGTGCTAACAAGCCTCTTCAATTCCGTTATCCATCACGGTAAAACCCCGGAAGCGTGGAGCAAGAGTGACGTGGTACTGTTCTTCAAGAAGGGAGACCGTACTCTCTTGAAGAACTATAGACCGATTTCACTCCTGAGCCACGTATACAAGGTGTTCTCTAGAGTTCTGACGAATCGTCTTGCCAGCAGATTTGACGAGTTTCAGCCGCCAGAGCAAGCCGGGTTTCGATCAGGCTACAGCACTGTGGACCACATCCATACTGTTCGGCAGATAATACAGAAAACTCAGGAGTACAATCGGCCGCTGTGTATGGCTTTCGTGGACTACGAAAAAGCCTTTGATTCTATCGAAACCTGGGCAGTTCTGGACGCACTGCAGCGATGCCATATCGATTGGAGGTACATCGAGGTGCTGAGAAGTTTGTATACATCGGCTACATTGACTGTCCAAATCCAGAAGTGTAAAACAAAGGCGATCCAACTGCGTAGAGGTGTAAGGCAGGGGGATGTTATATCCCCGAAACTGTTTAACAACGCATTGGAAGATGTCTTCAAAACCCTGGATTGGACCGGCTTTGGAGTCAATGTAAACGGCGAGTACATCACGCACCTCAGATTCGCCGACGATATCGTAATCGTAGCAGAGTCGCTGGAACAGCTAACCGATATGTTGCAGAGCCTAGATGAGTCTTCGCGGCGTGTCGGTCTCGGTATGAATTTGAACAAGACAAAGGTCATGTTCAACGAGCACTCCTCTTGAAGTTGTTCGGGACTACATTTACCTAGGGCAAAATATTCAACTTGGTAAAAACAACTTCGAGAGAGAGGCTGATAGAAGAATTCAGCTGGGTTGGGCAGCGTTTGGCAAACTACGTCAAATCTTTTCGTCGCCTATTCCGCAATGTCTGAAGACAAAAGTCTTTAACCAGTGCGTTCTGCCAGTCATGACCTACGGTGCCGAAACGTGGACACTAACAGCCGATCTAGTCCACAAGTTTCAAGTCGCCCAACGTGCTATGGAGCGAGCTATGCTCGGAGTCTCGGAAAGATAAAATCAGAAATGAGGTTATCCGGAACAAAACCGGAGTTACCGACATCGCTCGCAGAATTAGCACATTGAAATGGCAATGGGCTGGACACATCCTTGAGTGGAGACCGCGGATCGGCAAGCGTAGCGTAGGGCGCCCTCCAGCTCGATGGACCGACGACCTGAAGAAGGTTGCTGGCTTCGACTGGATGCGGAAGGCGGAGGATCGGGAGCTCTGGCGCACCCTGGGGGAGGCCTATGTCCAGCAGTGGACCAAAAATAGGCTGATTTGAGAATGAAAGCTACATGCAATAGTGGTATAGGCTATATAACATTACGGTGTAAGTCTCAGTTAACCTGAATTAACGAAATAATAATTCGCCATCGAATTGCTTTAAACGCGTGCACTGCGAAAATAGTAAAATATATCTCAACACAAAAATTCTATTATACCTATTAGTTCTTAAAAAAAAGTTCTCGACACCGTATATCTATGTCTCATAAATAAGTCACAATATCAAGCATGAGGCCAGTCGTGGCGCAGCGGCACGAAGTGTGACTGTAAAACCGACTGGTTGTGGATTCGATCCCCACTCGATGAGATGAAATATTTACTTAAATTTATATTTCCGTTTCTTCGCTCTGGTGTCGAGGTTAAGCGCGGCGTTGAGTTCTGCCACTCATCACGCAATGTCTCCAGAATTCGGCAGAAAGTGGGGAACGGAGTGTCTTAACACTAGGTTCCTTCTCCCTACCCTGCTGTGTGCAGGATACAGCGTGAAACTGATTTGATTTTATCAAGCATCTTGTGAGAAAAATATTTGAAAATTGCAAGGTGATATTTCAACGATTTTTATTTGACACGAATGTTGAAATTTACGAGTGAAAGTTATTCCATTATCAAGGAAATTTTATGGACATAAGTTTCGGCTTTTATAGCATGTAATTTTTACGTATACTTTTCGAGAAAATGTAAATTAAAATAATTCAACGCTCTATTTACAGCCGCCTAGGTTCGACACGCGGGGAGGAGCGGGACCACGCCTTTGCCACCGATGACAGCCACGTAGTGCTTGCACTTTCTCAAAATTATGAAAAAAGTTCATGATTGAATGGATCAATCTGTTGGCAAATCCAGCAAAGTAAAAGTATTATAGATGGTATGAGGGCGAAGCCGCGAGTGGACCGCTAGTCTTTAATAGGTCAGTCAGACTAGTCAACACAAAAATAAGATTTAAATTCAAACCAGTGGTATTTAGCGCGTTCAAACAAAGAATCTTTTTAACTTTTTTAATATAGTATAGATCTAATTATATGTGCTAGTCTCAGGATAGTCAAAGCGAACCTAGCATGAAGTCTGCTTTCTGGCCACGACAAAATCTCACACGTTTCATGCTTAATGGTAAAGCTTAACGTCGCGTGTTGGCTTACCGGAGGAAGAACATAGAATTTATTTATATTTAGTCATTCTCAGGAGTGGAGACACTGGCCCACTGCTTCACTTTGACTACTGCTTGACTTATTTGTTATAATGTATTGGGTTATTTTTTTTTAAGTTTTGCATTGAAGAACTTAAAAAAAATGTCATATTACGCAATTAATACTTAAAAAAAAATATACAAAAACTAAAAAACTTTATCGGCTTTAAATACCTACTGTACCTATTGGGTAGTCCATTTATCGAGGAAGGCTGTAGAATATAATAGGTACATCATGCTATATGACAACAAGGGATGGATGGATGGATGGATTGGATGAAGGATTAACAATGAAAAATATAGAAAAAAACAAGAGATTTTTAACCTGACGGAGGGAGCGCCATTGCGTGTGCTGCATAAACTATTAAATTTACGAGTCAATCATTTTCTTGTTCGTGAAAATGATGTATGACGAAATAATTCCCCTTTAAAAAAAATCGCATCAACATAATACGTCTGTTTACCTTTTAAGGTAGTCTATTGTAGGTATATAATCAATTTTTCTGTAAAATAATACATTTTGCAGATCAAAGATTTTTTTACAAATACGATATTAATTCTTATCCCAATAAAAAACGTTATTAAAGTTTTTTATACCCTGTCTGCTCACATCAAACACAATGTAATTTTATCTTGACGTTTTGTTTAAAGATGGCGAATTAAATTCTATCTTGGAGAATACTGGGATTTTTGACCATTTAAGTAAAAATGCAAGCGGGGAACAGCGGGACGTAGAAAAAAATATAAATAACAGTAGTTTTCAGTATTTAATTACTTAGTACTTTAGTACTTAAGGCAGTAATTCTTCAGATTATATGTCTCGCATTTTTTGTAATTTATTTTTATCCGAAAAACGGAACCACGGCTGCCCCGCTTGAGACATTTAAGGACTAACAATAGGGATGTCCCGCCAAAATCAGGACGTCTGGCAATGCTGCTATATAGAGCAAGTGTTTTGACGAATATATCTACATTTTTAAACGAATTTTCAAGAAGTTAAGCGCAAGGGGTATTTCTCTTGTTTACCGTGACAATAAACTGCCTTTCCCAATTTATCGACTGGTATCTTCGATCAACTATTCATAAATATATTTTTTAATTTTTTTATGTAGCGAGCGAGCCATGTGTTCGTTTCAAGCAGCGTCAAAATTCTTATATGCTTATTTTTGTTGTTTAGCATATCTGTAGAGAGATTTTTATAAATTACCACTACCTAAATATAATTGTTTAGAATTATCGTTTGGAAAGAGAGAATTCTACTTATTAAATATTTTAACTTATATAAGATGGTTTGCCAACACGCAGAGTTTCCCCTGATCAGAATCCAAAGAATGCATTTGATTTTAGCCTTTGTTCTACTCGTTTAGTTCCTTCCCCTAATTAGAAACTTCTCTTATCCCCTTTCGGTAGTTATCATTTTTTCATTATTATTTTTTTGCGTAAAAAATCATCTCCATCTCTTTTGCTTCTAACTCTCTGTTTCCTTACCAGAACCGGTAGAGCTAATTGGTTGGAGTTATCTTTATTTGTTGATTCTAATCTCTGCATTTTTTTCATTGTTAATGACCAGTATTTCTCGTAATCGAATTGGCTATAAATCTCCTCCTTGGTAGGTCAAAGTATGCTTAACTGCTATTAAAAATCGTATATCTGCTGAACACAACCACTTCCGGTGTATGACTTCCTCAAGGTATATTTTTAAGAAAATAGCAGCTCAAACTAAAAGACTCTTTAAATCCAAAAGGAAACCGAGTTATTTGTTGTATTGTATTTTTTTATTCCTTTCAGATCTTGGGACTTAAGAGAAGGAAGACAATAACAACAACATGATTTCAGCTCAGAATCAGAATTGGATATTTTAATGCGATGCCTGACAAGTACAAAATCTCGGCACAGACAAAGATTTGGCCAATTTTTGGCCGAAACCGAAACTTCAATTGGAAAACTATTCTAATAAAATATGTTTCAAAAATAATAATTTGACTCTACACTTGTTATATTTGGCTTGTTAGCTTATCTTCTTAATAAGTTAGTTTTTATATTGCTGTATCGTAAGTACCTTTCGACAATGTAATCTACTGGTAAAAGCAGCCAAGCTACTATGAGCATGAGAACTTATTCAAAACTTATAAACAAATTTCACGAATATCTACAGAACTTTAACACAAATGTTTAACTAGATTTTTTCTTAGTGCTTCATCAGGTAGCTGCGTCGCCAGACGTACCGGCAGGACATCCCGATTTTTAGTTAAAAATTTAATATGTCCCGAGCGACATGATTTCGCTTTTCGGGAATTATTCCACGCACTTAGAGAATTCTTTAGTATTCTTTTATTTTTTAATGAGTATTAACTAACAATTTCAGAGATAGAAGTCCCGCTTTTTCCCCGAGACAAAATCAGGCAACGCTGTTACGTCTTGAATGGTGAAACTCAACGCCGCGTTCAACGTTGTTTACAGTAAAGTGGTTCCCATTAATTTTTGAAAAATCTTTATACTTACCATTGTATATTAAAGGATACAAAATAAAACTACAGAAATATAATTTGCGCATATTTTTCTTTAATATGAGCATTTTACAACAATATTGAAACGAAATCATCATTTTGAGATCTGCTGCCAACATACACTACGGGCGCTCAACAAATAAACATAAACCGCGCACACTAATCTATATAAACAAGTCGCATAAGTACATACAGGCTTCCCAATATACTATACACTAAAGCTATATCACTTGCCACGCTACAACCGATAACGTCACCACTAGCACGTCGCCAGCACGCCACTAGCACGTCACTAGCACGCCACTAGCACGCCACTAGCACGTCACTTTGATCCGTTTTGTTCGAGTCCGTAGATCTAGTAGATCACTTCGTACACAGTGGCCTTCTTGTCGCCGGAGCCCGTCACTATGTACTTGTCGTCTGAGGAAATGTCGCAACTGAGCACCGATGATGATTCCTTTGACTGGAAATAAATAAAACGTATAAATTAATACCGAAATAAAACAAACATACTATTTTTTTCGTAGTGGCTCACATAGTTTGACTGTAAGCGCAATGGTTGCGGGTTCGATCCCACTCGAGTGAATTAACTATTTTAATTTTTCCCTTGCAATAAGGGAAAAGGTGACCTTGAGTCGCCGCTTAAAAGACATTTGCCTCAAAAATTAGTCGAAACATAGGGAACGGTATGTCTTACTACTAGGTTCGCCTTCCTTACTATGGCTACATCGTAGATCTAATTATAATTTTTGTAATGAATTCTGGAGTATTAAATTAAATAATAAGTATTAAATTTAATAAAATTAAATTAGCTTCACGCTGTATCCCGCACACAGCAGGGTAGGCAGAGGGAACCTAGTGTTAAGACACTCCGTTCCCCACTTTCTGCCGAATTCTGGAGGCATTGCGTGTTGAGTGGCAGAACTCAACGCCGCGCTTAACCTCGACACCAGAGCGAAGAAAATGGAAATATAAATTTAAGTAAATATTTCATCTCCTCGAGTGGGGATCGAACCCACAACCAGTCGGTTTTGCAGTCACACGTCGTGCCGCTGCGCCACGACCGGCCTCTAAATCTAAATTATAATAATTTAAAAATGTTAAACACTACACTGTTACAATTTATTTCTTTATGATAAAATTTTATAATTAACCATTTTTTGTGTGTGAATATTTACTATAAATAATTAAAAACATAAAAATTTCAACACAGCGGAATTTGAACCCGCGTGTATTGGAAACCAACCGCTCTGATCACTAAGCCATTCACGAAACCAATAGGCTACGTATTTTTTTTATGTTTATATGTTAAACCTTAAAACTATTTTTTTTTTCCACAGTGTGGAATAATGTTCAAAATAACTATTATTACTTACTTGGAATATACTAGCTCCATACGGCGTACGCCACGCGTTGAGCAGATTATCTTTACCCGTAGAAACAAACCACTTGCCGCAAGAGGCGAAGCGAAGCGAAAGAACACAAGACTCGTGGAGATGTAACTGATATTTGTCCGGCTTCACCGCGTGTAGAACTTCCACGTTACTGTTCTCCATGCCAACCGCTAGCCATTCGCCTGTAAATTGTATTTTTAAATTAATAATTTAGATTTGTTTATGGAAACTTCCTGTATGACTGACATTTTTATGTAACGTAATATAAAATTGTTTGTAAAGGCCTAATTTAATTAAAAATATTGTAATTTAGATAATTATATACTTCTCAAATAAAAACAGGAGATGAATACTCACAGTATTCATTATAAAAAAAGTTGTTTTTATTGATTTTTACATGAGGTAATTAAAAATGCCTTCAATGACAAATGTCTATTGTGAAGTTTTTTATTTTTTAATAACGTAATATAAAAAATCTATGAAATACCTGTTGGACAATATCCTAATGAGAATATTTGTGAGCTGAAGTCATGTTGTTGTAATTGTCTTCCTTCTCTTAAGTCCCAAGATCTGAAAGGAATAAAAAATTACAATATAAAAACACATTACTTCAATTTCTTTACAAAATATTAAGTTTGGTAGCACCACAAATCGGTAGAAATTCTTCGTAAACTACCTTTATAAGCATTAAAATTAACATTATCTAATGTTTATATAAAAATAAATCAAAAAAATTGAGCACATTTCACCCTCATTATTGTTGTTTTATTGTTAATAGCAAAATATAAAACAAAAATTAGGTTAGGATTTGTGATCTTTTTCATTAGTTATAATATTCAAAAGTAACTGGCCTAATTTATCGTGGGCATTATTACGAACGATTATAAATATTATTTTATTTTTTAATTCAACACGTTTTCGAGCAAAATTGAAGAAAAAACTTCACTCTATATTCCGTACATACGGGTTAGGCAGGGGACCTGGGACCCTAGTGTTAATTAAGACACTCTGTTCTCATTAAAACTCTTCCGTTCCCTATTTCCACCGGATTCTCGAGCCATTGCATGTTGAGTTAAAAGGGAAAAGAGTTTAATTTATAAAAAGCAATCAATATATATATACCTGACAGTGTTATCAAGTCCGCCAGTCCACAACTTCGTTCCATCTGCAGATATGTCGATGCAGGAGGCGCCGTCTGTGTGTCCTTGGAACTGTCGTACGAGAGTTTGATTGTGGAGGTCCCATACTGCTATGTTGCCGTCTGAACAACAACTGAAGCAAACCTGAAAAGGAAGATAAAATGAATTAAATATTAAGTTTTATAATTTCAAGAGTAGTACCTCATATAAAGTCACGAATAAAGTCCCTAAAACTATAAGTTATTTTTAAAAAGAGATTAACCTTTTTTTCCTTCATCTTTTTTAATGATGTAGTTTGTAATTGTTTGTTAGGAACATGTGTATGTCTAAAGTACATAGTGTCAATTGCTATAATAATATAATTTCAAGATGATAGCTTAATTAATTGTATTATTAATTATTATTTTTTCAAGAAATAAAAAACCATTATTTATAATATCTTAAGCATTTACCACTATAAATATTAAATAAAAATATGAATAATGTTTACCTTTGAGTCTGGACTTATAGCTAAGGCGTAACAAGCGGGTGCGGATGAGGTCAGTTCAGCTTTGATGCGCGGCGTCGGCGACGCCAGGTCCCAGATGGAGAGGTTGGAGGCCTCGCCGCCCACGATCAACGTGCGCCCGTCTGGGAGGAGCTTCACTGATCTTATGTAATTGTCCCTTTGCTGGAAATATATATACGGTTTCTGGTAAAGAGGTTTGTTTTCTCTAAAAGAAAGTCGAGTGGAGTGGCAGAACTCAATATGTTTTCTTATGAGAGCGAGAAAATGAAAAACATAATTATTTTCGAGTGGAAATCAAAGTCATAATCGTCGCATTTAAAGTCAGACGCTGCCCCACTGTGCCACGGTGGAGCTACATATATTTTGTGTAATAAAAAAAGGAGTTCTGTAAAACTAAAATGGCTGTATTTGTTTGGCTGTGTACCGATTATAAAATTAATTCAATGATGTAGTTGTTAAGTATTATCTTCTTTTGTATAACTCTGAACCATTTGCCTTTTTTTTAACTTTATTGTTTTTTATTTTCATAATATTTATGTAAGCAAAATTTCAAAATTGAGGAAAATTGGCAGAAGACTACAAGAGATGTGCAGAAATATTAATATGCTTAACATAAAAATGTAAAAAGAAATCATATATCTAACATTCAAATAATAAATACAAACACATTATACATAAATAGAAGATGAATCGCGGACAGTTACCCACTCACCAAGCAATCCAGCTGACTGACTGGCGCCTTGCTGGGCTGACTGATGTCCCACACTTTCACACAACCCTTGCCTCCCGTGTACACGTACTTAGTGGGGGAAGACACTGTTACAGCGCACACCACTTCACCGTGTGCCAAAGCAGACACTTGTCTTGCATGTCGGGGAATCCCGGGGCCCATTAGGGCATCGGGGGGAAAGGGCACGGGCTGCATCTGTCCTTCCGCTGATACGTGAAAGGAATACGCTCTGGAAATTAATAAATATATTTTAGTATACATTTTATTGCAGTCATTATAAAAAGTACAGATATACCACTGACTCTATTATGCAATACCAAACAATTATTAATAAAAAAATGGCTGGTAGACGATGCGGGACCAAAAACTACCGCAAAACATTCGAAACGTCATGTTTTCAAAATATATATACTATACATATGTAATTGAGGCCAGTCGTGGCGCAGTGGCGTGGCGCACGAAGTGTGACTGTAAAACCGACTGGTTGTGGGTTCGATCTCCACTCGAGGAGATGAAATATTTACTTATATAATTTATATTTCCATTTCTTCGCTCTGGTGCTTCGAGGCTAAGCGCGGCGTTGAGTTCTACCACTCAACACGCAATGCCTCCAGAATTCGGCAGAAAGTGGGGAACGGAGTGTCTTAACACTAGGTTCCCTCTGCTTACCCTGCTGTGTGCGGGATACAGCGTGAAGCTAAACATGAACATATGTAATTAATTCGGTTAACGTAACTAAACATATTAAAGATTTTATTAAATTTTCATATAAGTAACTTACGGTTTGCCACCAGGTATAGGCGCTAACGCAGCCGGTCCGATAGGGGGACGTAGGGGTTCATACGCCAGCGCCGCCCTAGCGGAGTAGCCGGCGAGGCCGTACGCGTCATGAGCCCCATTTCCCAAATACGGATACTGAAGTGCTGGAGGTTTGACCGCAGCTTTTAAAGGTGCACCCGCTGCGCCCACACCGCTGGCTCCAGATGTTGGAGTCACAGGCTTTGAGATAGGCGTGCTCGGTTTCTCATCTAACTTTTTTGCTGAAGGTGTTGACGCGTTACTTGATGTGCCTGACCTGGAATTAAATGGTATTATGATTAAAACATAAGATCTTTTGCTTTTTTTTTACATTGCGTAAAAGTATGTAATGATTTTTGTTAGTAGGTATATAAGCATGTAATGTTTTTCATTTGTTCATGTAAAGTACCTTTTCCTAAATATTTAATACAAATGCTTGAAGCTTTATAAAGTCAATCTTAACTTAAATTAATATAATAATTATGTAGAAACACAGAGTGTTATTATAATGTGTTAACTTAACTATGAAAATACTATAAAGTATAAAGATAGATACTGTAACTATAAAGATTGATCAATAAATTGAGAATTCTAAATACCTTATATAGAATAGGCACGAAACTAACTAAAATTCATAAAACAATACACTACATAATAAAATATTAATATTAAACGCCAGTGGAGCGTTTACACATTTACTTTATCACCAAAGAGATCGTTTCAACTTGTTAATTATCAAATGATACCCCCGGGGGGGTTTGAAGTTAAGTAAACGTAAGTTTAGCTAAAGATTATTATCAACGGCCATCAGTCAACCGTGTATAATCTCGTTGTAGTAACGGGGCTGTCGCGCCGCGTTGGTAATTGATTTAAATACATCACTCTTGCGAATACGTTAACGCATGTAGTGTTTGGATCATTACACTGCCTTACCTACTTATATTACATAGTTTTTTTTTAGTATTTAAATAGAACCTAGATCCTACAGTACGATCAACAAGTCGTGGTCCCCTTGAAGTTAGGTTTTCTGAATTTTTACTCATTGTTCACTAGGGAAGAAAATAATCAAAGGTAAGAAGAAATCCTAAAATCCAATCCGCGCAGCCATCTAGCTAACTTCAGGGCGGCCGAGACTTGTTGACCGTACTGTACATGTTATGAAATGAAATTGTATTGAAATTTACCACAAATGCGTACACCAATCAACAATTAAAGTGGAAATGAAAACAACTTACAAATAAACTTTAGAAAATATTGATATCGATAAGTATATACTTTGATATGTTTATTATTTTAACCCTGGACTATAAATATGCACTAATAACGCAATATATATTATATATACCGGAATATCTATAAAAAATATGACAAGAAAATAAAAAAAAACTATCAAGTCTAATATGTAAATCCAGATTTCAATAATACTACAACAAGTCAATAAATTAGATCAACGATTACAACTCATAGTGGTCAAGCCTTACCGTGACTACCAAATTAACTTTCGACTGTTCAATCGTTGTACGAACAACGAACCTTCCACAACAAATGTAACGGATAGTTTACAAACTACGGCTTCCCTTAAATGGATGGAGCGATTATCATGAATTTACAGTACATCGAGCTAAGGCGCGACCGGGTGTTGGGCGAGTGGCCCCGATACATGTTTGTTATACAGATTATCTCGCGCTATAAATGTTTTACGACCTTTTGTGATTATTCATCTGGTAACGTTAGACTTTCCAGTTTGGGTTTGTTGGACGATCGTGATTTGATTTTTTTTCTATTTTTTATGGACAGATAAGATATCAGAGGCCAGTCGTGGCGCAGCGGCACGAGGTGTGACTGTAAAACCGACTGGTTGTGGGTTCGATCCCCACTCGAGGAGATGAAATATTTACTTAAATTTATATTTCCATTTCTTCGCTCTGGTGTCGAGGTTAAGCGCGGCGTTGAGTTCTGCCACTCAACACGCAATGCCTCCAGAATTCGGCAGAAAGTGGGGAACGGAGTGTCTTAACACTAGGTTCCCTCTGCCTACCCTGCTGTGTGCGGGATACAGCGTGACGCTGATTTAATTTTAATTTTTAATAGATAAGAAATCATTTTAAAAGATATAAAAATTGTGTAACTCACCTAGGACTGTGTGGTGGGTGTTCTTTTTTAGGTTGTAGTTTGTCTAGTCCGTTCTCTCGCGGCGAAGGTGCGCCATTGTGTGGAGATGTCGGTTCTTCACTCGCGTCGTCAACTACTAACTCCTAAAAGATGAGAAACATATTCTTAGTATCGATTATTAGAAAAACATTTAAGAACAACATAAATAAATATAATTAGTAGCATAAAAAACTGCTATTAACTATTACGGACTTTCCGTCTCTTGCGACTAACACATATGTAATTATTTACGTAGTAATTTACATCCCTCAGATAATATGTTACTTGGAAATACTGTAAAGTATTACTTTTTTTTATGATGAAGTTACATCGTAATAATTATGCTTTAGTTCTATCTATTTTAGTTGTTCTTAGATACAGTAAACCAATTTTCCTGGTTTCCATATTGTATACACCGAATAGAATTGATAATAACAGAAAATCTACTTACATGACCCATATCCTTTTCTTCTTTTTTCATTTTTTTATGATCAGGTTCCGCCGGACTCCGCGTTCTATATTTTTCCCTTTCACCAGGAGATATGGAATTTCTCTGAAACAAACAAAAAAACGCTGTTTAATTTACAATAAATTCACGAAAAAGTTTCATTTTACATGCATGCGGTATCCGGTCCTGTTGATATAGCAAGTAAGAGTGGGTAAACATAATCAAAAGCGTTTACGGGCGAGCTTACGTACCTACGTACCAACGTATAGCATCAATCAATCGATCATTGTTCGCAAATAAATCGGTGCGCAGCGATGCGAGAGCTACAGTCAATATCAATATCAAAACACGCTGAGGCAGAACAAACTGACCGCATGATTAGCTCCGGGAGTGGTCATCGCCCCACTCGCGGCCGGGGAACCCGGGGGAGTGGGGTGGAGCGGGCGCTGCGTTCGGACGAACGCGCAAATACGATCTAATGAAATAATCATATACGTGTTGGCCGATGCCGATCGCCGTACTGCTGAGTGCTGACTCGGTCCGTGTTGACATTGCCGTACAAAGCCCAGTGATGTATTAGACCACAATTAAATTTTAATCTAATCTATATTCACTCGGATTCTGAACCTATTGTGTATTTATCACAAATATGGCACCCTAGTCTAAGTTATAACCGAATGACATTATAAAGGCGTTGTTGAAATTCCTTAGAGAGGTCTATACTAGAGAAGACTAATTTTGTGAGGTATTAACTTAGAGAGGACAGTAACAAGTTGTTAATTTATAAGCGAGCGGCAAGTTGTCACCGCCCGCTGTGACCTACAGCCCGCTAGCGAGATATCATCTTACTAGATATGGCTGTTATTGTAAGAGTAAAATATTTTATGAACAGAGTGCCTGTTTACCAACGTTTAAATTTTCCAAATACTTTTATTTCTATTAATTAAATTATATATAATTATCTCTGAATACGAAACGCAAACCATCAATTCTTTAGTTAATTACTTAAAAAGATTGTTACCCAAACCGAAAAACAAGTTGGATTTTTTTAGTACACATACGTGTAGTGTAGCCGAAGCCCTAATTTTACGAGCACCCGCTCTCTATGGCATTGGGTATCGAATTTCAAGTAGGTAGTGCTATTTCGAGAGACCCACGCCACAGTGCGAGTCGTAAAGCGACGTGTCGGGTTCGATTCAATGTATTATATGTAAGTATAATATGTTATAACCCCTGCGAGGTTCCAGTCGTTCACTGTGGGGTAAGCTGTTGTGGCTAATCGTTAATTTAATACAGTTTGTGGTTCGCTGCCATTATAACATAAATGTGTAATAACGCCGGCCATTTGGCCGAGACTGAGAACAAACTTCTATATCGTTATTATGACGTTGATATACGTACGTAGGTACCTACTTTTTCGGTCGTAAATATCAATTTTTTTATGTTTATTAATTTTGAGGTAGATACTTTCTAATAACAAAGTTAAATCTGTGTAAAAAGACGTGAGAAGCTAAAAGGACACGATACACAAGAAACCTATTTTATTTTGGTCAGGGAAACGAATAAGGCTTATCTGTACTTTATCCCATTACGTGGGTCGACCGCAAGAAAAAGGCAATCGAGCCGACTACAATGGTCGGGGGTTACACCGCTAAACAAGGCGCTACAAGCTCCTACGGAGGACGCGCAGGGCGCGGAGGGCACGGAGGACGGTGGTCGTCGTCGTGTCGCATCACGTGACGTATAAAGTGGCAACACACAGGCGCGCCGTTAACGCCGCCCGGGCTTATTGTCTGCGGTCACGCGACGAGCCGTTTAGCCGCGCACGCCGCGCCGGTTAACCGGAAGGGGGGCGGTTAACCGGACGCTGGGGGCGGAAGCGGGGGAAATAGATAAATAGACCGCCCACCGCTCGGAAATGTACGGATTGAGTTCGGACTATATTTCAGACACAATAGTTTTCCAAAAGTTATTCGATTTTCTGCTGTTATCGTGACTACCGAATCTACCCACATTGGTTTATGGTCGACGAAAAGTTTATCTCTTATTTTGTATTACACTTATATTTTATTTCAAGTTTAATAATAAAACGAAGTTTTGTAAATTTCAACTTTTTTTTTCCAAATAAATATTTTTTTACTGTTGAATAAAGACTATAAAAAAATCTTATTATAACCAGAATACGAAAATGCCAAAAATGTAAACCGCCGCATAATAATAAATGAATAAAATAATCGTTTACAAAGAGAGAGTATCTAATTCGAAGCGCGGCCAACAAACAAGTCACAAAAAAAATGTATCTTTTCCAGAGGCGATTACCGAGAGGCGCAGCGCGACTTTAAAATTAACTTCGCCGGTTCATTCGTATACATAAATAATGAAGGAATTTCTGAATACACATTAAACTCCTATAAAGAATACATTAGCATAAATTTATGGTAGCGAGTCGGCATTTCGAGCGTGTTTTTACGTGACTCGTAAAGTTTATAGTCGCGAGTGGTGGATTGCGTTTACTGCGCGCGCTATCGGTTTATGGCCGACCCCAAATAACCGAATTGCCTGATGCTCGTTGTCGAGCTGACGTGTCCCGCCACCCACTCCGCTGTTACCACCGCCGCCGTGCCGTCAGCGTGACAGCCGGCCGCCAAATGACAGTGCATTACCTAAATGTCGGGTAATTCACATTGCGAAATATATCTACTCGTAATATACTATATACTTACTAACTGCAGTTAATATTTTTTTATTTAAATGTACGTAAATATGGCGAGGTTTTTGTAGATAACGTCGTATCTAAAAGATATTTTATGAAACGAATTAATTTAGACCTTTTTGTTTTTTTTTTAGTTTTAATTAATTTACAAACGTAGTAAATAGACGTCTTAATATTATTTTCTTAAGTGTTTCACCGCGTATGGCAACGCGTACGACACATGTTCAAGATATAATCTCACAGAACCCCTACACCATTTCAAGAGTAATTAGCGCAATTAACATAAGGGGGTTGGCTGGGGGGTGCAACCACGGGGAGCGATCGCTTTCACGCACGCAAACAAATGTCACGTGGCATAGCGCCGCCTTAATTAAAACGATAATTGAGTTGACTTGCGAAACTCGTCTGCCATTTCGTAATTTTGAGAGAAATTTTACTCTGGAACTCCCCTCGAAACTACGAAGCCCTTAAGTGTCAACGGCTTTAATTTTGTGTTAGCGTCTACTTTGCGGTCGCGATTCAAATTTTAATACGGTGTACGCAGGCCCGCTTTGTTGGAATTACTTAAATAAATTACCTCGAATCGAGTTAAGTCACCGTGTTGCGAGCTAACTCGCTTGGAAAATTGCTACTGAAGAAATAAATCATCTAAATCTGCGGCGGCGACGTTGACTTTTGTATAATTAAAGAGTTCGTGAACCTTAAAACAATAAGAAGTACCTACTCTATATATTAAAATATATATTTAAAATTCTATTAGTTTATAATAAAATATTTATTTGAATATATATTTCCGCGCAAAGCGCGGCGTTGAGTAACGCCACTCAACACGCAATGCCTCTAAAATTCTGCGGAAAGTGGTGAACGGAGTGTCTTAACAATGTGCTCCCTCTGCAAATACTTATTTTATAATAAAACTGTGATTTCTTTTTCTTGAATAATAATAATATATCATATCAAAATCATAAGTCACATTGACAAATGCCATCTCGTTTAGACGCGACCCTGTGAAAGGGAGGGTGTGTCAATCCCTCAGAGATTCCTCCGTCGGCAATATGTGTAGACACTCAACTACGACTTAATACCGTGGATAAACAATTCGTTCCACCTCTAACGATTCGCCTCCACAAAATAATATATCGAAAAATTAATTTGTCAGGGTGAACGGCCGTTTGTAAATTATAAATAGGTAGATGTGTCTATGTATGTTGGAACGTGTAACTTTATTTGAGGTTTATTTTATTATTATATAAAAATCTAGTAGTTATAAAAAGTATTCACGAAATAAAATAATAATATGTTTATGTGTAAAATTATTGAGCTTATCTAGCTCAATAATTTTACCTACCTACTAAAAAAAAAAGTTAATAGTAATAGTGATTAGCATTTAAAATAAATCAAATATAAAATATTATGTGTACTGTATATTTTCTTTTTCGTTGTTTTTGTTAACAAAATCAAATATCACAGCGAGAGATTGTGGAACAAAGGCCACAACGCGGACAGTGAGGCCACTCACCACCACCAGCAGTGGGTCACTGTTCAAACGGCGCGAATACGGGGATTACCCAACTGTTATTTAAATGAGACTGCCCTCGCCGCCACCCGTCAATAAAACATTAAACACGTAACAAGTTTACGCTCGGCGACAACCCTAGCGGATTCCGGCACTTCGTTAATCCGGGGCGGGGGCAGCCCTAAATTAGGGTCGAGACAAGCCTTAATCCCCGCTCGGCGCGACGGGGGATTTATATTGTTATTGCTCCGCGTCCGGAGTTATACGAGGGTTGAGGGACTAATGAAAGGGGAAATTTAATTCCTAATGATTCCCGTCTTAGCCCGTAACGAGGGAACTCCGAAAAGGGCTGCGATTCTCTCTCTTTTTATGACGAATCGTTTAAAGCGAAACGGAGATCGTTCGTTTCAATTCTCTCTCCGGATCTCTCGGTTGTTTAGTTTCTCATTAGTGAGGTTCCTTGTTCGTAGCGTGTCGATCGTGTAAAGAGTTAAGCCTGAAATAGGATTACAAATTTATTCATGAAACATTTTCAATGCTCGAACACGGTTGCGAGAGGCGTAGCATATGTAAATGTGTGATAAGGCGGTGGTGCGGCGTGCGGCGGTGCGAGCGTGTTCCAAGTACACGGACAAGTCGTGTCGAGGCAATATGGGACATACCGCACGCCGCCTCGTGCCTGCCTCATGCCTGCCTCATGCCCGCCTCACGCCTGCCTCACGCCTGCCTCACGCCCGCCGCATTGTTAAACACGCCGCCGACGACCGCACGCTGCACTCCCACACTCCACTACTCGTACACCTCCACCTACCTAATATCATCGAATGTTGCAAGTGCTATGGGTGAAACCACAAACCGAAACATAATATGTTCATAGCTTCGATAGTCTCATTTTAATAGAAGAATAAAGCACCTCGACTTTTACTAGTTTGAATGATCACGAGTTTTTTCTGTTAAAATAAATAATTTATAAAGAGCTAACACATGTTAACAGAATATAACAAGTTAATAGTTGATCGTTATATTCTAAAAATGTATGATAAAAATTAATATATTTCAGAACTAGTTGTTTTATTACCACACAGAAATTACAACATAATTAAACATACGAATGTATCGTATAAACAACAAGTAGATAGGGGTAGGGTACACCGAGGAGCGCGTCCGCCGCCCTTCCGCCCATTACACTGCCAACTAATTGAGATAAATTATGAAGACGTGAGCCGGGCCGAGAGCGATCGCGCCCGCCTAACTGCTAATTACTTGCAGCGATTTCAATTATACGATTGCTCTGTTCTGTTTATTTGTTTATGATTTGCTGGTTTTAGAACATTTATTATTAGTAATATATATTTAAAAATGAAGCCAGTGGTGGTGCGGGCCACGGGTGTCAAGTATGGTATTGTAAACGCGACTGGCTGTGAGTTCGATTTCCACTCGAAGAAATATTAATTTAAATTTATATTTTCATTCTTTCCCTCTGCTGTCGAGACAAAGCGAGCAAGTTCTACTACTCAACACGCAATGTCTTCAGAATTCGGCGAAAAATGAGGAACGAAGTGTCTTAACACTAGATTCCCTCTGCCTATCCTGCTGCGTGTGAGATACAACGCGAAATTGAAAAAAAATACAACTTTAAATATAGCATAAATTTATTAGTAACGAAATAAGTTTTATGCGGGATAAGACCGCACACGTAGTTACTATGGAGTAGGTGCATGCCACAACCGCAAGTCCGCAACACCGGAAAGTACGCCGGTACTGACACTTTCTGTGTACTATGCATGTTCGTTTTCCTCGTGGCCGCGCATTTATCGTGTAAATTATAAGGACCTCTCTTTAATAATAACCTCAACATATACAACTTCTCATAAAAGTAAACTAATATATATCTATTAACATATGTTCGTGTATTAAATATGTATTATTATTATCAAAATCTAAACCTTAACATTCACATCCACAAACTAACATTCCAACAAACATAGCTATCACATACCTATACTAAAAGAGCTCAATAACATACAAACATAAAATATAACAACAAATACACTTTCGATTTATACGAGTGAAAGCATATTGGATATTCGAGTGGTAATATTCAATAGCGGAGTACTAGTGTCGTTACGGGCCACGCTCCGACGGCCGCTGTGCTACAATGGATTGATAATCCACCATTGCATTCACAAATGGTATTTTATCACTAAAGGTCGGACCTGCAGCGGCGTGGTTTCAATTACAGGTGTTTAATTTAATCGACGATCCCGTTAATTGTATTTTTTAACTGAAATCCGTTCAAAGTTTCTTATTTCTGCTTCGATTAATAAATAATACTATTGGAGAATATAATTTGTAATTGCCTTAATTAAATGTATGTTTCGAATTCGTACGAAAATCGTTCGTGATTAATTTTACGGTTTGAAATATAAGTTACCTTTGGAAATGTTTATAAGAGGTGATCGTGTAAAAGAATGCAATAATTCTTTTGTCATGTACGACGGAGAATGCAGTGGCAGGGGCGGCAGGGGCGGCGCTGGGCGCGATTCGATCAAGCCAGCATAAATCTATACGATACGCTGGATCAGAACAAAGCCGCAGAGCCGAGACGAGCAATATCGTAGCGTCCTACCTCTACTATATTGCTATGTAAACCCACCGACTACTCACTTATCAAAGCTCTCGAATTTCCGATGAAACAACGCGGTTTGATCTCAAATAATGGCGCTCATATGAAACTAAAAGCTGTTGATGTGATATATTGGTGCATATGTATTTACAGGGTGTGCTTAATATTTTGTTTTTGAATGTTGAAATTTAATCATCTGCTGCAATACGTTGCAAACAATATTAAAAGCTGACATTGTTATACCATTATCTAGTCTCAGTTAACCTTCAAGAAATGTATGTATCTTATTATACAAAAATGTTAGCCTTATAAAATTTTTATTTTTCAAAATATGATCTTAGAATCCTATATGAGATCTAATAATATATACATAAATTTAATCTTTAATTTACTTGTGTACATAGAAATAAAAGACGTAAATAAAAAAAGCACTACCGTTTAATATATTTTACTATCTACACAGTTTAAAATAATTCCCTACAAGAAGTGAACAAAAGTACTCACGTTTAAGAAGACCATTAAAAACCATTTTTATTTTTATTCCAGAGAAAAGAGAAAAAGAAAAAAAAACACAACGACTCCTATCGCGCAATCTGTTTCACTTTAGGGCGTCTTAATAATTACAAGTGGCCATTCTTTCCAATTAAGAAAAGTCTCGAGAGATAAATTGTGAGGGTTGTCTCGGGCGGCGATGTGCCAGTGCGCGGCGCGGCGTTCTACAACGAGCACGTAAACATGTCTCGGTGAGGTTCCCACCCGTGTGAAACACCTTTATGTAATTGGCTTTTAATGGTTTGATGAAGTACTAACACCCTATTATAAATAACCTGCGATAATAAACGCCGTGTGGGTGTTACTTAATTAAAGTCGGTAGCTATTAAATATGAAACGAGCGAAGCGGATCAGAAGAGAAGCTAAAATTTATTCCGATCGAAAAATGTTTTTCGGGTGCCTATTTAATAAAGAACTCGAAGAGAATGCTAACCAAGGTAGGGCGGTCTTTGCCCTGTGAGTTTTCACTTGAAGTGGCGAGTGAAAACAGGGAGGATTGGGGGTTGCGGGGGTGGTGTTCGGAGTACCTTAGATAAGGCGAGGAGGACGGAGGCGAGATGTGCGGCGTAATGAACCGGCTCCGAGCACTTTTTGTGTGGTTTGGGCGCTAAATTGAATGTTAGGCGAGATCCAACCGTGAATAAATGTGCGGCAAAAATAAATCCGTTGTTATCATATTACCGAAATGAGATCGTGAGGAGGGCTGGGTGAGATCTGTTTAATTTCATTCGGTAGTCTTCACTTCGATTTAATGTAACGAATTCCGGCGTTGGAGGTAGTGAGTCACACCCACCTACTATGTTGCGATCTATTTATATTGAAATACTAAAATATTTCGTTTGTTCAAACAGCAGAAAACGTATAAATATTATTATAGTGAACAAGCGTTGTGCAGTTACACTTTGTATTGTAGGAGCGAGCCTCAGCTGCAACAGTAGGTGCGTTCGTGATTCGTATTGAAAACATTTGCCGGACAAACTAGGCACGAACAAGGAGTGTAATACGACCCCCCCTCGCCTCAACAAAGATGGTTTATGTAAAGTTTATTAAAGCGTGCTTTCTCCCTCCACGGTCCTCCCGCACTCCCTCCCCGGTCGTAAGACGGCGCATTACTTAGTTCACCGCGTGTTTGCACAGATCGACGGCTTCGTGAATAGAGTAGCAACTGACTCCGCCGCTACGTATCGGTTTCACACCACGCCGCGCCGCGCCGCTTCTTACGGTTGCGAGTCGAGTTGCCTGGATAAGTTTCTCACTTATTTTATTATTGAAAGTTTCCTTGAAAAGTTGAAACTGGAAAATTTTGAAATGTGACTCTATTACTAAGACTGCGCTCTCCGTCCTTGTAGTCTGTAAACGTGTGATGTGTGTGATAGTAAGACAGTTGAAATTTTTTAAAATTATGTATTTCTGTTGCCGCTATAACAACAAAAAAAATTGAATAAAATAAATATTTAAGGGTGCTCTTATACAACGAATGTGGTGTTTTGTTAGTTTTTCTCATTATTGTTAACGGCAACAGGTAGACGTGTAAAATATTTATAGAATATTTAGTTAGATACTCACTTTAAAAAATAATTAATTAAAATTAAAACAAAAAAACAAATAACTAAAGAGGTTTACCATACAACAAATGTGTTTTTTCACCATTTTCCTAGATAAATAGTACGGAACCTATCATATGCAAGTACGATTGGCGCTTAGCCGGTTTTCTCACACTTCATTTAAACCGAAATTTAAAACAACATCAAATAAGCGTATAAGTAACGTTTCCTTCTTTACAAAAGTATTGCAGAATAAAGTTGATGGTAGGATTGTAATAAAAATAAAATTGAAATGTCAAAGCGGTATACGTGAAACAGAATGGAAGTAGGTTAAGCAACAAAGACAATGTTATGAAGCGGGGGCTTGATATCGATTCGCATGCATTTCGCTTGCAGTTGCGACGGCGGTGGCGGCGGCGGATGGTGAGTGGCACATCTGTGCGGCGCGCCGCGGGTGACGCCACCCTCCACCCTCCGCCGCCCTCCGCCCTCCGCCACTAGCACGATAGCCGACATTCGTAACACCTCGCGAACGACGCACTCGGTCGCGAGCTCACTTTAATGTAGGGCTGTCAAGTAACCGCCGACTACTTACCTAGTTGAACATGTTACGGAACAAGCTCAATATACCTAACCCTACCTACCTACTGAGACTCCTCAGTGTAAATGTGTTTTGGAAAATAATTAATACTATTTTTTATGTTTCAACATTGTATTTTATTATGAAGAATTTATAAATCTTTTTTAGAAATAACATACGTATGCAATAATTAAGAAACAAAATATGAAAAAAAAAATATTTAAAACAATTTTTAAGTGATTTTAATAAATAAACATAACTAGCTACTTATGTACTAAGATAAAAAAAATCAATACTTAATAATCAAAATACGTAAACATGAATTACTAAAAATGAAACTTAAAAAAAAACAATATTTTAAAGTTTAGTTTAGAAGAATATTTAAAAGTTTAGTGAAGGCGACAGCCCTACGCAGGGTGTGCCACTTGCACCACCCACTTGTTTCAGTCAGGGCCGTGTTATGAAATCAACGCGTTCGAGCACAACACTCCTCTCCACGTTGGCATTCCCAAATGGAAAAAGCAGAACGTAGAGTACACCTCTACGGGAATTTTTCAAAGCGAAATTTTGTCGTTGAAATTTTAACAACTTCAACTTTGCGAAATTGGAATTCTGTTGGTACTCACGTGTCGTTCTTCCGCTGAGCTGATACCTGCGAACAATAAACACAGCGTTATACTAAATGTGGTACACTTAAAATTATATGATTTGATACCTATTTTATAGTGATAATTAATGATTGCTTTTTTTTTTAATGAAATACATATTTTTTTAATTTCTTCTCTCTGGTGTCCAGACTAAGCGCTCAACACGCAATGCCTACAGAATTCGGCGGAAAATGGAAAACGGAGTGTTTTAACACTTCCGATTTTTTTATAACTACATAAGCCCGTCCCCGTTGTTAGATTTTGTATGTACGTACATATATACAATTTAAAGATTAATACCGATCAATTTTCATTTTAAAAAAATATATAATGACAATGGAATGCAATATGTTCACATGCCATCAAACTGTAGGTATGTCAATACAAATAGTCTGTCGTTTTAGCAAATTTAAACTACCTAGTTAGGTATAATGCAAAATTTTATTATCACATTACACAGAATTTCGTAAAGTTAAATATAATATAAATTAATTTATATTCGTTTGTGTCTCGATCATACATACATATTGAATGTCTGAAAAACGCGTTACGCGCCATCGAGTAGGATTATTTTTTTATTTGTATTACAATATATATTACAATATCTTGTTACATATTCAAAACTGAGTCCTTTCCAAGCAAAAGAAAGCATTGAGTATTAAAATGTTAGCTTCATATATCCGCACATAGCAGAGAAGGAACCTGGGAACCTAGCTTTAAAACACTTCGTTCTCCATTTAGTCACTTCTGTTCCTCACTTTCCACCGAATTGAGGCATTGCGTGTTGAATTAAAATTGTATTAAAGCCAATCAATTAATTCAATATTTTATTTTAATGACAGGTTTACACTCAATGGAAGTTTTATGAACACTTCGTGACTAAACTACGTATAGAAGAAATTAGTATGCGACTAGACTGCATTAGGCATCTACTTGAATATATAAGTGATACTGAATCAAGCAGTTAAACAGAAACATATAGTTATAAAACAGAGTCTAAGCACCAGTTCTCATAATCAATTGTCAATATTATAATATAATAATATATTATAAACAGTTAATTTTGTTATTAAGTAACAATCAACATTTTTTTTACTAACTTGTCATTCTGGATTTACTTAAGCATGTTAAAATTTTAAAGAAATTTATATGTAAATACTAAAATTGAGAAAAGATTGATTTAATATCTTAATTTGAATAAATTTGAATCAAAATCTCATTAGGAACTCTATTATTAAGCGTATAGTGTTAGATATTAAGCATATATTATATGTACATATAGTAGAACATACAATTGAATATAACGTAGCGAAATTATAATTAAGATTAAGCTTACAATAGTCAAAGAGAATCTTATATACGATACGATACGTACGATGCAAACACACCAGTAATATGTTCCGGGGCTATAGCAACGTCAAATGATAACAGCGCAATTCCCAGAACATATGCAGAGATTATGCAGCACACACGTCACTATAATTTAGCCTTAGCTCAGGCCAGGCCAGGCCGTGTCTACTGCGACCGACGAGTCAAATTAGTCTAAGTCTCCGCCATCATTAATTTATTGCGTTTCGCCACGAACGTTCCAGTCAATTTGGGATGCGATGTGAACGAATAAGATTAAATCTATCGTAAAGGTTCATATCTAGAGACATTATCGGGGGGCTTGCACTTTAGCTTTGATATGATCGTGTAATTGTTGTATTTTTCATTTTTTCCGGACATTTTTTTTGTAAAATATCAGGGGTAGTCACAAACATATTATCGGGTGGGCACGGCATACCCAGACCAATCCCCCCCCCCCCCTTCCTACAGCCATATCAGGGTCTGAATGCAAATCATATTATAATACACTCGTACATACTTAATGCATGCAGCCGACTCTTTTATCTACCAGTAATATTCATCATATTCTCCATATTAATATGAAGGAAACACAATCTAAAGAAGCGTATATAAAATATAATTGTACAAGTCGAGCACGTTTACCTAACCTAACAATGTGTTTTAATACCGTCGATATTACGTTTTCCTGTAGACGACCATGTATATTAATGTGGAACATCAAAGGCATTATCTTCTATCGGTTAATTCGGCTAAGTCTATGGGCCAGCCAAGCCAATATGTGGATATTGCGTTGTTAATACTAAGCAGAGGGGTGAGGGGCGAGGGGCACGCATGCATACCTAGTTTCAATTAATTTATATGCAATAGCCTCAATTATAGGCCATAGAGTCGATATCTACGGGCGCACGCGAATGCGGAATGTGCATCGGAACATGTCAAAACAATAGTCAAGCGATGCGAAATGTCGAATTCATCATAACAGCGGGGTGAACTGATTAATTTGCAGGATGCTATCGTGAGTGCATCAAACCACCACCACCACCACCACTTATAGCTACTATAAGATAGTATTTAATATTCTACATTGATGTTTTAGCGTCGTATTTTAATGTTAAATTATTATTGTAAAACAGAATCGTAACTAATAACTGTTTAGGTAGACAATATATAATTAAGTATTCGTGTTTAGTGTCGTGGGTATGTTTAATTTGAGTATTAAAACGTAGCGCTTGAGCGGGTCCGCGGGACGGGCGGGGGCGCGGGACGAGGGGCGAGGGGCGCGGGTGTATACTCAAGTCACCCGCAAAATTACGTTACTAATTGACTAAAACACGCGACGCTCACACCAGCAAGGAATAATTAATTGGGCGCGGGCAAGGTGAGGGGCGCGGCGCGGCGCGGCGGGGCGGGGGCGGCTCTGAGGGGCCATCTGCACGGTAACTCTTACATCAGTACACCGATAATGGCACAAATTAGCCAGGGAAGTGGCAGGCGAGGAGCCAGGAGGCAGGGGGTGGCTGAGGGGGCACTAAGCCGGAACATCCCGGAGCGCAGATTACCGCTTGCTTTTGTAATTAACCGAAGCGACGGGTGGCTTCCAAATCCATTTCTGTGTTACATTTTCATTTGCGGCGCGCCCTTGTTCCCAGATTTCACATAGCACTCGTTAAATGTTCTAGTTTCGTATACGTATAAGTTGATATATAATACAAAACTACTTTACAATTTTTGTCATTATATAAAGTTGAAAGTGACAACGATGCCGAAAGAAGTGCTTTTAGCTTGTCGATATATTTGAAATTTGTGTTCACAAATCCTATACAAACATTAGTATAGGTATCAGTTCTTAGAAGTGACTTATTCATGTTCTCAAAGCAATATCGAGAGCCATAGCCGTCAGCGATCCGAAAACACGCAAACAGTAAGTTCAAAAAGGCTCTTGTAGGTGGTAAATATTGAAACAGAAGTGGGATCGGAGACATCCACTCTGGCAGCGGAGGTGGACGCGGGAGGGGGACCCTCTAATAGTCTCCAGTGAGTGGCGCATGGCAAACAAGACGAGCATTACGAACACACGACAGCTTTTAAAATATTCATCTTATGTATTGATCCGGGCTATACCTACGTACTTTACACGTTCACCGTACATTAAGCAACGGTTTTGATAATAATTGAAAAGTAGACTAGAAGCTATTGGTGTTTTGTTCATTTTATTAAATTGAATACTGAAATCATTTTGAAAATATTCACCCAACACTCGGGTACTCGGGTAGTCAAACACATACACCTATATATGAATTTTTGATGAGTTAATTTTCAGGGCAACTTTGCCACTTTAACTTTCATATTACTTAAATATAATTAATAGTGAAGGTGCTAATTAAGCTTGAATATTTTAGTTTTGAGTAAAGTGCAATTTACCGTTGCCTTTATCGTCCGGTCGGTGTATGTCTGGAGGTTTCGCAAGTACGGAAAGGGGGTGGTGAGGCAGGCCGAGGCCCAGCAGGCCCGCGGGCGGCAGCGCTCCCTGGCCCAGCAGCGGCAGCGGCGGCGCTCCGTGTGCAGGTAAGTGCGCTGCGTGCATTTGCTGCAGCAGCCGTGGGAGGTCAGGCCTTTGTTGCTGCAATCAAATAACAGTGTTATAAACATATTAAATATGGGTAAATCAGGATTTTTCTATAGTTCAGTCTAATTATGACTACAATACTATAATAATTTTTAAACGCAGTAAATAAAATAAACAAATATTTAAGTAGTTAAGTCAAAATTGAATACCAATCTGCATTAATGAACTGATAACGACATCGTACACAAGACTTCGATTAATATGTATAATATATTCGTGCTTACATAAAAGAAAACCTGTTCTTATCAGATCGTTAGGAAATATGGCCATCTAATTACGTGTAGTCCATTTACTTACAAGATAAAAACAATGTTTAATGAATAAGTAATACTGCATCGAAATGTAGGTACCTAGCTAATGTAAAACACGAATCTGTGTGGTTATTTTTATAACAGTAGTCATTTATTAACTTATTTAAAGTACATAAAACGTTTTAAATCTTTATATATTTATAAAAAAAATATTCATTTTTTAAGGAAAACTAAATACGAGACCTATATGAATAAAATAGTACCAACATATTCAAAGTTCGGAATGTCGACGGTCAAAGTGAATTGATGTGTCACCGCAGAACGCCGTGCATTTTTAAAACAGAGCCGAGGCAAATTAAAAAGTCCTCCACGGACCCCGGCACCGGTACCGCGGCGCTTTAAAATTTAAATGAGAGCTTCGCCGCCGCCGGCGACGACTGTGCGAAATTGATTACTCCTTCCCCATTATTCCCCTTTTTCCACTTCCCTCGTTTTCCCGCGCTTCCCGTTTCTATCTCGTCACGTTTAACTTTATTATTATACGGCGCTGGCGGCTCTCTCCTCTGAACTTCAATGGCTTCCCCAGTTAACCGCTTCCGCCCCCGCGCCCGCTTCCGCTCGCTCGCGTTCACTCCGGCGAACTCTATTTTTTTCCCGCTCGGGCGGTCACGATCTTTTATTTAGCTGCCGAAAATTAATTGGTTTTTCGTTGAGGGTGGAACATATTTTTTATTGGCCGCTCATGGCTGTGATTTATTGTGTGTCAAAAGGTGGCGAGCGCCACTTAGCTGGAGTACGTTTATATCAGGAAAAAATTAAATTTAATATTGTTTTTATTTTTGTCTACGTCAAAATATTTTACGACATATTCAGTTTTGTCCACATCAGTTGTTTTATCATTACAATGATTTAATTAGTGAATTTCGAAAAAGTAAGAACATTTTTTTATCAAAATATTTTAAATAAAAATATATTCTTTACCATTGTGCAAATAAAAGAAATCCACGATGAAATCTAATGTTGATATAATCAGTACAAGTTGTAGCTAAGAGCATTCACTTCAAGTTTAAAGGTGTTGCTTCTGAAAAGCCGGGTGGGAAACCAGAGGAATCTAAACAAAGCCGAGGCGCGTCGAAACGGCTGGCATGACACGACCCGAGCTATTGAGACTCACGCCTCGCGCCCTTCTTCCCTTCTCCCACAGCCTCCCGCCGCCTCCTTCCCGTTCCTCCCGGCTCGCTTGTTATTATGAATGACAATAATGTGCCGTTCATATCTCACCGCGATATTTTTTCCGAAGTGCATTTTACTTTAGAAGAGATTAAATACCAGCGGGTCGTGGGGGATCGAAACTCGTTACTCTTAACGACTTTGCTATCTGTTTACTTATCTCGCCGCTGACTTTTGGTGTTTATATTATCTACAAATTAAAGTTTGCTGAAGTTTCAGCTGTGTCAACAAGGGGAGAATATTTTTCAATGCACTTAAGCTAAGCTTTTAAAGATAATTAAAATTTGGAAGAATTTATTTGAAACTAAATAACTTATTTTACTTTATTTTATTTGCACATATATAAACGCTATTATTCTTCTTTCATTGAAATATTATTATAACAATATACCAACAAAATATAAAACCTCATTCAATATAATACATAAGTTACAGACACCACGTAGGTATAATGTAGGTACAATGTCGCTTATCCGTTGCGTGAAAAGCTTTTGTCGTGAAAAAAAAAATGCTTCTACGCGTTCGGGTTTTCACGGCACATTTACTCTCCCCACACCCGCGGATAATTCTTCGCTTATAAATGGATAGTGTTCGAGCGGGGATTTTTACTCAGCGCTCGAAACATTTTACGTATATTAATATGTAAAACTCTACTGAAATCTGTATTTCGGAACGTTTTCACGCTTTATTTCGGTTGTGTGATACCCTACAGCTTGTTTTATTCATATTATGGTTATCAAATATTTTGTCGAATGTTAGGTGTTTTGCATATTCTGTTCACATCTTGTTTACTTTGACACTCGTCAGAAAATTCGTCCGAATGTCCATTTTATAATATAGAATAAAAACCATTTGAATTTATTTTGGTTGTTTTTATATATTTCTGTTAGCGATGCTGTGGGAATGCTATCGACACTATTAGGCAACAAAGCAAATAATATGAGTGCGTAACTTTTTACTGATTATTCATAATTTATATGACTTTGAGGCCAATCGTGGCGCAGCGGCACAAAGTGTGACTGTAAAACCGACTGGTTGTGGGTTCGATCCCCACTCGAGGAGATGAAATATTTACTTAAATCTATATTTCCTTACTTCGCTCTGGTGTCAAGACAAAGCGCGGCGTTGAGTTCTGCCACTTAACACGAAATGCCAGAATTCGGCAGAAAGTGAGGAACGAAGTGTCTTACACTAGGATCCCCCTGCCTACCCTGCTGTGTGCGGGATACAGCGTGAAGCTGATTGATATGACTTTTCGGTTTAAATATGCTTAGAAATAGATTGTAATTATTAAACACGAAAACACAACGTGAAAAATGGTTACATTTTACATAAAAAAACTAATGCAATATTTTAGAAATCATAAAGTTTTTTAATATTATACCTATTCATATAGATATTAGACTTGATCAAATTACGCTGTTTTAGTCGTTCAGAGAATGGTGTAAGCTACAAATGGGGTAGAATTGGGGGATGGTGGGGTGAGTACGCACCATTAGACACAGATCTGGAGCCCGTCGGGCACGCGACGCCAACACTTGTTACAACATAAGCTTTCAACATAATTGCGTCTAATCACATAGATACATATACCGAATGTGGGATCGAATAAATCAGAGATCGCATTTAGCATCGCTTAATGGATCCATGCCTATTTTGTGGTTCGAGGTTTATTTGAAATAACTTAATGTACCTACAATAGATTTTGAATATCATGTGGAAATGTTTTAGCGTTATTAATGATTTCCGAATAATGTATCTAATGTGGAATATCATTTGTTCCTACACTAAGTAATAAGCCATATTATTGTGACAATAAATAAATAAATAAATTATTAAGTCATAAAACGTATTTGTGGCCAGTCGTGGGTTATAGGTACAAGTGTGTGACTGTAAACGCGACTGGTTGTGGGTTCGATTCCCACTCGAGGAAATGAAATGTTTAATTATATTAATATTTACGTTTCTTCGCTCTGGTATCGAGACAAAGCGCGGCGTTGAGTTCCGCTTCTCAACACGCAATGCCTCCTGAATTCAGCGGAAAATGAGGAACGGTGTGACTTAAAAGTTCCATCTGCCTACCTGCTGTGTGCTGATTTTATAAGACCTAAAACGTAATATACATAAATCTTTACAACCATAGTTTTTTTACAAAACACAATCAAAACAAATTTATACCCACAGTTGACATAACGCAATACAAATCTAATGGGTATAAAGAACACAGAACGGATGCAATGCAATATTTATTACTGGGCCGCGAACGTGTCTAGGAAAAATGACAAATCCACATTTCCCCATCCTCCCCCTCCACTCGGTCCCCTGATTTATTCCCGTCGTAATTTTTACCAGGGCGCAGGACCCGCGCAGCGTGAACTAGATAGAAATGTTTTCACGACCCGCTTGTTGTTTATAAAGCCATCGACGGGAAAGAGATGCGCTCTATTTACACGGCGAGCACTCGTGTTGGTTCACATAATATCTCTTCAGATAATATTGCATAAACTACGCATAACACACTACACTTATTCAAATATGTAGTCGTGGTAATAATGGCTAAGTGAAATGATAAAATAAACAGTATTAGTGTGTTGTTTAACTGTTATCTATATAATAATTAAAGGTATCATAGCGAGGTAAGTGATGGGGTAGAGGCACAAGGTGTGACTGTAATATAGCGCGATAGGTGGTGGGTTTGTTTTCTACTTAGGGAAATGAAATATTTCACATTTTGAATTTTTTCGCTCTAGTGTTGATTTTCGCCACTACTCGCCACGCCAATGCTTCCAGAATTCGGTGAAAATTGGGGGACGGAGTGTCTTAACACTAAGTTCCCTCTGCCTACTTTAATTAAGCTGAAGCTAAAAAAAAAAAGTTTCATGGAATTCAACACGCGTAACTGTGACACGAGGTCGCACGTCTTACAGATCTGTTGGTTACGTGAATATTGTTTCAATGTGAACAATTGTGTCATAGGTGAACGTGAGAAGGAGATTGTATCGAAAAGCTATTACCTCGGAGGGTGCGCCACCCCTCCGGTTCGGTGACGCGGAATAAAATCCTCACCAGAATTGATAAACCTCCGAAACTTATCGACAAAGACGTTACAACACTTTATCTTTCGTAAAAGAATTCACGGTTGGTAAAGATGTTAGTGATATAATACTTATTTTATATTTGAACATAACTTTAGTTTAAATTCCTTAAGAAAGTAATCTAATATTGCTATATCATTTAATTTCATACACTTGAAAGTCATAAAACATAAAAATTAAAATAAAATAATAAAGCAAACGAGCCGTTTTTGTGAAGGAGTAAGTGATTTTAATAGGCGAGCAAACAGTCCCCAATTTGAGAAGTATTCCCTCTTCACAAATCGGCGCTCTACAGAATGGTCGCAAATCAGATGAGGAGGGCGAGGGCGTGCAGGCGGCCGCTCTCGAGGGACTCTCCCTTTGATCCCTAGCTGACCCGAAAATAAAAAAAGGTTCGCAATAAAAAAGGACCGACATACGGAAGGTGGCGCCGCTTTTTTATTTAAATTAAAGTGTTTTATAGGGAGAGGGCGATATTACGTTTTGCCGGTTCCTTAGGGGCTGTTCCGCCAGTCAATAGGGATACAGGTGAATTTTAAATTCCCAAGAGCAATGAGCTGAATGCATAAAAATCCTTTAATCTCTTAATAATTAATATTAAATTATAATCGATTGATACAAAAAAAATTACGACGTATATAATCGAATGATGTATTCGAATGATAGATCTGTAGGATATATTAAATTTAGTACATTGTTGACTTACGAAAACTAACACATCATTAGAAGGTGTTAATCATCCAAGACGATATTTATCAACTATTTGTTAAAGAATAATAAATAATACAGTAAGAATAAACACTTCAAGGTTTACGTTGAACTTTAAATTATAAATCAGTGTTGTGTGAAAGTGGCAACATTGTCGTCAGAACGCGAGCTCTAAGAGTACTAATCGAGTTGGCTCGGCGCCCGGGACTCGAGATTAACAAGAGTCTATCGGCCGCACTCTGATGAGAGACGGGCGACTTCGCCGCTTTATTTTCGAACTCATTATGCTTGAAGTGATATATTTTGGGACGCATCGCCGCAAAACTATGCAAGAATCGTTTAAACGTCCATTTGGCTAGTTTAACATGTAAATGAGAGTTATTATTAAGAAATAGGTGGGTGGCTATATTATTTTCACGAAGATTGCTTTTAAAATTTTATAAGAGTTTTAAGATACCGATTATTAATAAATTTTGAACGTTTGTGTCACTAATACATACTTTTTTTATTGAATAAATTATACTAACTTTGCACAAATATTTCATACAAATAAAAAAAATAGTTTAATATAATATAAAAATAAACAGAAAATGATCTCATTCGGTAGTAATTTTATTAATTCCGCAATGTTGGCCGGCGGCCAACTCGAGTAGCGCGGCTTAGATCGTTTAATTAACGACCGTCGAACTTTCGACCTGTTGAAAGCCGCGTGCCTTTACGAAATGAACTTACTTTACACGTACTTGTTCGTTTTAACTAATAAACTTTTATCGTGTACATTATTATGTTTGTTTGTTGAAATTTCATTGAAATATTATTTATTTATTCGTAACATAATAGGTTACTAATTGACAGAAGTTATCTTTAATTATTTTTTTTTGCTTCACGCTGTATCCCGCACATAGCAGGCTAGGTAGAGGGAACCTAGTGTTAGTGTAGACACTCCGTTCCCCACTTTCCGCGAATTTCTGGAGGCATTGCGTGTTGAGTGGCGGAACTCAACGCCGCGCTTTCCCCTCGACACTAGAGCGAAGAAATGAAAATATAAATGTAAATAAATATTTCATCTCCTCGAGTGGGGATCGAACCTACAAGCAGTCGATTTAAAGGCTTTGTGCCCCTGCGCCACGACTGGCCTCAACACACATTTTTGTTTTGGTGAAATAAACATTTATATGATAAAATGTACACGATTTAACTAAAAATTTGCAATTTAATAGCATATTGTAGTTATGCAGTTGTTTGATATTCGAGTAAATATACTCAATAGGTAACAGAAGCTGTGAATTTGTTTGGACAGTTGCCACAAACAAAGCTCCGAACCGAATGATGGCAGTATTACTAAGCATATTGACATCGTTCCTGTGGACTTGTACGTAAATCATATGTAATATAGCTTTAATCTAATAGAAATATGCTTACAAGAAATATATTAAAATTAGCTATAGGTATAAATAATTCAATATTTTCCTTAACTAGGTGAATCCGTAAATTATAATGTCAACTCTTAACTTAAGACATTAAATGAGATTTATTATTTTGTTTATATGAATAAACAGTTTCTTATACAAAGTTACACAGTTTCGCGTGTTGGTTTTAACATAATTTATCATTTGATTTTCATACATTAAGCGTTTATTCGACTACATAGTAGTGACTTTTTTATAGATATTTCTTAAATTCTTGCAAAACTTTTTAAACGTTATATTTTAAAAATAGTCTTTCCTAAACGAAAATATTAAAGTAAATAAAGTATCAAGACACTCACCCCAATAATGGCGTTGAGTTCAGTCATGGTGACCTGTTTCGCTCTCTCCACCGCCGACGCCACTTGCTGTTGATGTTCTTGTGAGAGGAAAGGTAAAATTTGTGCTATTATAGCATTTAGTCTCTTGGCGATCTCCGTCTGCAATATGAAAATAACGATAAATTAACATTATTTTGGCATCCGAAACTTTATACTAAATAGCTATCAACATGTTAATGTTTGTTTTATTACAGCACGTTAGCCAAGTTCGAATACATTTACATTTACTAATTGAAAATACCTACTACAAATCTCGTTTTATTACAATACACACCGCTCAATCAACGACAAAACTGGTGCCTCACAAAACATCCACTCAGTTTTATGTTTAAATTATCGAGTACGATTATACTATATCTATGAATAAATCGTACATTAACATTCAATAGAGATGAGGGCAATCAATTACGAAGCGACCGCTAACAGCGGAGCGCGTTTCCCATATAAATAGATATACGAAAATATTTCCACATTCCGACGCGTTTCGATTCAATAATATCATTTTATAATTGTAGCCGATAAGTTGGTCGCCGGCTATGGGCTAACAAATAAAATTAACACGATAAACAATATGCATGCGGTCAAACGGAATGATGTATCGTTGCCCGTTACCCGTTGCCACTCGCGTTTATTGGCTTTGTTCGTTCGTGTTTTCCGTTCCGTTTAAGCGTACATTAATTTTATTCACAGATTCGCAGTGAATCGAGAACGTATTAACATAATGAGCCTTCTGAATATCGAGCACTCGTATCGGTGTGTTGATTTCACTAAAGTGGTTTTACAACGTGACACCTTATTTTTATTTTGTCCATTTGCATTTTTATTTAAATGTTGCCGTTTTAATGTGGTAATGCGATTCGAGTTCACAATCGTAATGTAGATAGATAATCGATTAATATTCATGTAAATATATTCTCGTATAAAGTGATCAGGATTTGAGGCCGTTTTGGCGCAGTGCGTGATGGCAACACGAAGGTTGTGATTTCGGATTGGGAGAATGTTTTCTTTTATATTTTCTTTTCTTAGCCAAGATACCAAGGCAAAAGCGCCGCGTTGCGGTCCACCATTCACCATGCAATGCAGAAGTGTATTGTGCTGAGTGAGCTGATAGAAAAAACATATTGTCGTTTTAATGTGGTCATCTGATCACAGAGTTCATAACATACATAATAGATCTTAATAAGGTGATATTAATTGGTTTTTTCGTAGAAGAAAATAAACATGTATACAGACAAACATTTATGACTTTATTATTAGTAGTCAGTGTGGCATAAGAGATTTGAGTCAAATATGAAATATAAATATTTAGTTTGTGTTTTAGTCCAAACTTACGTGGTAATGTGCAAGAAATATGAGCGCTTTGCAGTCACAGCGCCACAAATTGTGCTCTCGTTCCACGCTGAATGGACTATTTGTCGCGATCCGTACTTTGGGCCATTTATATTCCCCTTCAGCTTTATTTTGCCGAGGGAAAAAACTGGTATTTTATTGTTGTTTATCAAAGAGAAGAGATGTATTATTATTATACGTATATAGAGGCCAGTCGTGGCGCACAGGCACAAAGTGTGACTGTTAACGCAACAGGTCGTGGGTTCGATTGTCACTCGAGTTAAGAATTCGATGGAAAATTGAGAACTGAGTGTCTTAACACTACTTTACCTTCTACCCTACTGTAAGCGAGATACAAAGCGACTCAAAAAAGAATTGTATACATGCATGAACCCACCATTATGGCTTCACACATACATAACATTGAAAAATCAAACTCTTATACAAATAAACAAAATCAAAAAGAAAATATCAATAAATATATAATATTCAAACAAAACACATAAAAATGTACGTATCCCCGTCCGTACAACGGGCAAGTGACGCGAACAAGCCGCGACGCGCCCGAATTACCGCAAATTACATTACATCCGCCATCGCTCCCGAGCACCGAGCGCCGAGCGCCGACACCACGCGATATTGCGATACGGGCGTTAAACATCTGGCTGGCTATGTTTTTATTTTTTTTTTATAAAAGCTTTAATATGTTTCTCTTTTATTAATATAGATAACTTATAGATTGAGGTGGTCGTGGGAGTGTGATTAATTATTATTTATAAATATTTTCATGTTTTCCCTCTGACATCAAGGTACAAAACCCGGCGTTGAGTTCCGATACTCAACACGCAATGCAACGAAATATTCGGCGTAAAGTGGGGAACGAAGTATTTTAACACTAGATTCTCTCCCTACCCTATTATCTGCGGGATACAACGTGAAGGTAAAATGAAGAAAAAAAAATTATAGATTATGTCTTAAATTAATATAGAATATATTTTCGTATCACCTTCAAGCATCGCAAATTTTATAATTATACATGATAACCGAAATCAGTGTAATGTATTTTTTTATATTTTTTTTAATATATCTAAATATATACATTTTAATTAGTCAAACCAGCTGGCAAGGAAAACAACGTTACAAGTAAAAAAAATGTATAACTTATTTATAATTGCTCAAATTTGGCAGCGTAAAAAGTGAAAATTTAATTGTATAATTCAACAACACATTCGCAATGCAAAATAGTATAATAAATATATTTATTTATTATTTTTGATTGTAGGTACGTCGTTGTGATGAGATTGAAACGTATTCGAATCCGCGATTATGGGTTCAAATTCACATATGGCCTTTTTTTATTTAACAGTGCCTAGTGGGTATAGAAGAATAATCCGTTTCACAAATTATTTAATTACATTATTTAGTTACAGAGATCACTCTGTAACATCAACTTACACACACATATTCTCTCAAAATTCTAATACTGGATATACTAGAAAATTCTTAAAAAAACATTCTCTTACATTACCCAAACATAAAAATATTATATTTCTGTATCTACTATATGTATATATCTTTATACCTTACAGCAGCTGCGAACAGCGCGAGAATAAAAAAGACCATACAAAAGGGCCGCAAAATACGTACTTTTGCGGGTTCTCGACAAAAGATATAGTAAGGTTTGTCATTAAGGAGTTCATCCCCGCGCGAGAAATAAAAGAGCCGTGGGGAGGGGAGGTCGGGGGAGGGAAGGTCGGGTGAGGAGGCGTGGGAGGGCGCACTAATGGCTCCGACACTCATCCGCTAATGCCGCGGGTGACTTCTCTTTTTGCACGATTTTCACGTGGTTTAGTCGGTCGAGCTTTTAATCTGGAGTTGCATCTTACGGTGACGCTCCATTTGTTCGTGAATATACGAGTATATCTATCTCCACTCACCTATTTTGAATACGTTGGGAGGTTTTAAAGACTTGAATGCTGGATATTGAATAAATAGTGTAACTAAATAATTATATAATATTTAGTTTTTGTATTTATATATACTTACTACTTTATATATACGTACTTTTAAAGAAGATAAATTAAAATTAAATCAGCTTCATGCTGTATCCCGCACACAGCAGGGTAGGCAGAGGGAACCTAGAGTTAAGACTCTCCGTTCCCCACTTTAAAGAAGATCTTAAATGCAAATATAAAATTTAGACACAAAAACTGTTATTAAGAATATTTTAGTACATTTATTTATTATTCAATATTATTACACAAAATACGGCCACCAGTAGTGCAGCAAAGTGCTGTGGTAACCGATGCGGTGCGAAGTGACAGGAACATGGACAAGACCAGGGTGCGGAGTGGTGTGGGTGACCTGAATGCGGGTCGCGTTCGTGGTTGCACGCCGCAATTTATCGTCTTATCTGGAATTCACGCTGTTGCCTGCACCAGCACTTTGGGATTTGGGAAACGAATGCGTAAAATATCACAATCCTTATGAAAACCAGTGTTGTTTTATATTACAACTTAGTTGTTATGACCCTTTTTTAGAAATCATAAAAAAATATCGTACCGAGATTTTTTTTTATAATTTTTTGTGTTTTGCTAAAAGATTTTTTTTCTTAAGTGTGAAATAAGAATTTAAAAATGTTAAAAATAGTAGTTATCATTTTTAATATAGGCGCAATAAAGAAATCACATAGGTAAACTAAGTTTAATTTTGCTTAATTCTCTTCTTTGTTTTCTATTTTTATAAAAAGTATATAAACAAGCAATTTAATTAAGAAACTATGTGCTATATAAACCATATTTAAGGTCAGAGAACGTTTACTTACGTGACATCAGCCTTATATTGATATCCGATTTAAGAGTCTCACCATCACTACTATATTTAAATAAACAAGATAATCTGGAAAATAATTCTTATTTGGTTAAATATTTAATAAAATAATTGAAGTGGACTAATACATCCAATTACTTTCTAAGCGTAATTAATAGCTTTGTAGCTTTGATGGAGACGATATAACTATTATATTACAGTTCGATCGTTAATTACAAGAGATAATTAGTTCTTGCTACACAGTGTGGTGCTAGGCATAACTATACGATTGACTATACCTACATTTAAATTAAATCAGCTTCACGCAGTATCCCGCACACAGAGTGGTATGCAGAGGGAACTTAGTGTTAAGACTACGTTTCCAACTTTCCACCGAATTCTGGAGGCCCAGAGTTCGATTTGCCCATCGAACCCACAACCAGTCGCGTTCATAATAACACTTTGTGCCCCTGCGCCACGAGTGTCCTCAATCTACCCACCTACATCACTTAACGTTAATATGTAAGTAGGTAGGTAAACACGTTTGTGAAATTAGTGATTCCGTACGCGAGATAAACCGAACTGATGCGGAAGTGGCCCCAGTCGCCTCCACTGCGGTCTGGACCTTCATTAATGGCTGCCAGCTCTTTTTATGAATTATTTATGCACACCGCGTCAAGATTATCTTACCCGCAACGCTCCCGCGAAATTTCCACTTTATTAAACAAAACAGTGAGTGAGGCCAGTCGTGTAGCGCAGGTGCGCAAGTGTGTGACTGTAAACGGGACTGGTTGTGGGTTCGATTTTCACTCGAGAAAATAAAATATTTTTTTTAAATTTACATTTCCAATTACTACCTTGGTATCGAGGCGCAGCGTTGAGATTCGCCACTCAGATCGCAGTGCCTTCAGAATTTGTCGGAAAGTGGAGAATGGAGTGTCTTAACATTATTTTCCCTCTGCCTATTCTACTATGCGTAGCGTGAAGCTGATTATTAAACAAAGCAGTCGTTTATAAAGTAGGTATAGACGGACGGACGGTTCTATTGTATTGAAAATAACATAGCTCTTGTGCAAAGCAATAAATAATTCTCCAGCGAAATGGCAGTCAACTCAATAAATGGACTATTATAGCAGCAGACAGTGGCCAACATTATCATTGATTCGTATCGCATTCGCGTAGCAGTTCTAGTACCTAATTATTTAAACGTACTCCGCCGTGGAACATTTGTGGTCAGCAAGTATGTACTACGCTGTAGGCCAGTCGTGGCGGGCACAAAGTGTGTCTGTAATCGCGATTAGTAGTGGGTTCGATCCCCACTCGAGGAAATGAAATATTTATTTTAATTTATATTTCCATTTCCATACTTTGGTGTTGTGTTCCACCACTCAACACGCAATGCGTCCAAAATTCGGCGGAAAGTGGGGAACGGAGTGTTTTAACACAAGGTTCCCTCTGCCTACCCTGCTAAAGCTGATTTATTTATAGATATGTACTCGTATATGCTCGTAGGTACCTAGATAGTTCAGCCACACTTACAACATTTACTTAAGCCATGTCACTTCCTATTACACAATACAAATCAGGCGCAGTAAGCATGAATAATTAAAAATAATTTCACATTGTTTAATACATTTCTTACATACACACATACATTTTCTAATACAATTACTTCGATACAGTAAGTATTACTATTCGAGGTCTATCTATAATAATAATCGAATAGGAATCTCTGTATAAGGGTTGAAGCGTGTTATTAATATTCATTAAAAACAAATGGATAATATAATTATGCGGCAAGAACAAGTTGGTTCGAGAGCCGTCGAGTGGGTGAGTGCGGCGCGGCTCGAAAGACATCGTTATCTTAATATCGAGAGTATCGGCTGAATGGAGTAGGTACCTACCTACTAGGTAGTAGGTACTAGCAGCCGCGGCTTGTAGGCACCAGCGCGGCGCGGTGGCGACGGCGTGCAATCAAATAGTAATTGTATGACATATGTATGTATGTAAGACTAGTGTAGAAGAGTTACAGATGAGATAATTAAAAATTTAAATTACAAATCTGTTGGTTTAATGATATAATGTTATATATATACAGTTGTATTAAGGCAGGCAGAGGGAAAGTAGTGTTAAAAGACATTGCGTGCTGTGTGGCGGAACTCAACGCCGCGCTTTGTCTCGATATCATAGCGAATTAATTGAAAATATATGCAGGTATAATATTTTCATTAATTAGTAACTTAGAGTTGAATATGACCAACAAACAAAAAACTTATAGGTAAGCATATAAAATAATATCATTGATATACCTACCTATGATATTAAGTAGGTACCGGAGGATAGTTTATCTCGTCTTCAAATGATTTAAGATTATTCGAGAAGAGTTACTAATAATTAAGAACTAATAAGTACAAAACCAAAGTTATTAATTAAGAAAAGGACTTAAGTCATTATTAATTAATCAAAATGAATTAAAGGTCAATTACAATAAATATTAAGTTTATTAACACGATATAAACTATCAAGATTAATTTTACTAATGAATATATGACGGGGGTCACATTGTATGTGAAACTTTTGTTATTGACACGAATTGGTGAGTTGTGGGCAATTAAATAGATCGTTCAGAATTGTCTACTTAATATTGACTCGTTCATGTTTCTCGTCAAACAGGGAGACAGCTTCCTAGCTACCCTTGTTTGTTTAGGTCCATGCCGAACGTTTACTACCCTTTGTATATCCTGCCTCCTGCCCGCTACCAGGCGTGAAGCCTTTTTGACTCGGCACTTTTTTCAAGAGGGCTTATGAGCGCGTACGGACTAAAGCCCCTTCTAATTGTTTGCGATCCTATCTTATCCGAAGTGTAAAGATTACATTGCTGTTTATAGCTGTGGATACTCTTAAATTGCTATAATAATTGTTTATAGCTGTGGGTACTCTTAAAATAACTTTTACTCGAGTTATTTTAAGTAATTTTACTCTGGTTTAGCTCTGGTGTAGAGACAAAGCGCGGCGTTGAGTTCCGCCACTCAACACGAAATGTCTCCAATATTCGACGGAAATTTTCGACGGGGAGCGGAGTGTCTTAACAGCAGAACAGAAAAAAATTTAAGTATAAGAAGAATAGACTTCCCTGTAATTTGATAAAAAAGAAATTATATGATAATTAATCAGCCTACATTAGAAAATAACATGTTCCATAGACAAGTCAATCACCACCACCACGGACCACATGTACCACTTTTTGTTGGTATTACCGACGCTCGCTTAATGACTGCGCGTTTCTGTCGCCTTGTAACTTGTGGTTGTGAGAACATTGTACGCCGGTACAATGGGACGCCGACACAATACTAGAAACTGGGTACAAGTTTATTTTGCTAGTGCAATACCTACTGGCAATTAGTGTGGTTTGTACAAAGTAGTTATACAATACACCGCTACGTTCTATCTGCATAATATTTTGTAAATATTTAGAATGCAAATACGTTATACAGTATATAACAGGGTAAGCAGAGGGACGATAGTGTTAAGACACTCCGTTCCCCAATTTTCGTCGAATTTTCAAGGCATTCCATACTGGTTGGTACTAGAGCGAAGAATTTTTTTAAAAATTTTTATAAATAATAACCCATTAATCCGATTGGGGGAAACGAACCCACAACCGTCGTGTTACAGTAAAACTCTTGTATTCCTGCGCCACGATGACTTAATAAAATATTTTAATAAATGGTGTAATATGGTAGCGTATTATTTTTCGTTACAATAACAAAGTTTATCGTTAATAACTTACGATTTCTTTGCACTGTCTGTACGTCGAGATAACGCTGTTATCATGGATTTATTCAAAAATTGATTGGATTGATTACATTAAATCGAAACAATTTTATATGATAAATGTAAATGATAAACTTGGTATTATGAGATCAGTTTTGAATGATAAAGTGCCAGCGATAAGGCCTGTTGACTTTAGATAAGCTTGATATAAATAAATATGTACGTATTCTGCGTGTTCTCTTATATCTTCTAATCATATATGTATAACATAACCACAATCACGATTTAAACACGCTGAAAATCATGTGTTACGATTAACAATATGTTTTACGAAAAGAAACTTCATAGGTAATTTTTGTACCTATAGATAATTTAATAATGCCTGTCGCTTTGCTCTTGCCACTATATTTAGATGAAACCAAATATATAAGTAAGTGAGTAAATCATATAAATATTTAATTAGGCACTCCGTGAAACACAATAGTCGTAGCGGGCGGAGGGCGGAGGACGGAGAACGAGGGTGAGGGTGAGTCGGCATGTATACTCGCTGTGTTTGCGCAGGCTGTTTGTATGGCCACCGATGCTTACTGTGTGCGCTGCTCCGACCTGCGCTCAATGTTGTTTACCTTACCCGCCAGTGCACTACCTACTATATGAAATAAAGAAGACGAACTTGCAAATTCTACGTAGACGAATACCTACTTGTTCAAGTGCCACAAACACAACACATCTTTGTATAGGCACCTACCTAGGTTTACTACGACTCGTGATACTCTTCTTAATAATAATAATTTTCAAAGTTTCTCATTATTCTCGCCAATATCGGTTTATGTTAATAAATATGTTAATTTAGTAAATGTCAAAGCATTCAGGCATAACTACTAATGACTATACTATATTATATTATATGGCTAGCCTTAAAAATAATTAAATTAGCTTAAAAAAATGGAAACGAGATGACTCTTATAATATAACGTTATTTTTTTATCATTAAGAGTCTGATTAAAATTTATAACATGCTGTATTTGCTATCATTATAAATTTTATAGTTTTATATACATATTTTATGGCCATCTGCATTATAAAAAGGAATTAGTCATTCATTGTACTCGATAACAACGTTTATAGGATAAGAACGGAATAAATTATGAACTAAAAGGAAGTAAAATAAATAAATGAATCAGCTTCACGCTGTATCTCGCACACAACAGGGTAGGCAGAGGGAACCTAGTGTTAAGACACTCCGTTCCCCACTTTCTGCCGAATTCTGGAGGCATTGCGTGTTGAGTGGCAGAACTCAACGCCGCGCTTTGCGTCGACACCAGAGCGAAGAAATGGATATATAAATTTAAGTAAATATTTCATCTTCTCGAGTAGGGATCGAACCCACAACCAGTCGATTTACAGTCACACTTTGTGCCACTGCGCCACGACTGGCCTCAAAAGGAAGTGAAACCAAATAAACGTTCACGTTGAAAAGAAATAAAGTTGTACCTTATTTAAATGCACGATTTACAAATGGAAAATACAAAGTGTATAGTCGGAGCGGCGCGGATTGGGCGACCGCGACCGCAACCACGGCGCTGCGGGCAGCCGCGGCCGAGCCCACCCCTAGCCCCCGCTAAGCCGTGCCGTCGTTCGGGCGATAGAGACCGAGCCGTGTTAAATTGTTGCAAATACTTGTATGTAAGTAATGTATTTACGTGATAGGTTAATGATCTTATTATATTTGTTTGTGTGTTGTATATATTGTAGCATTTATTGTATTATTGCTATTAACTGTAGGTAATTTACTTTTTTTACTTTTTTCATCTAATTATTTTTATAATTATAAAAATAGGTAGGTATTCTTAAATAGTTTTAAACATTCATCCATCACCATAATTTGTTACATACACACTACAGACACGTACGTATACATTTGTTTAAAGATACAAAAATTTAAATAAGCATCTCATATCCCTATTAATATTCAAAAATGCTCATAAATATTACTATTATTTTAAATAAAATAAAAACTTAACATAAAACTTCCACTAAGCACCATCACCACCATCTAACACCACTTCATTAAACAGGTAGGTACATCGCAGTAAGTAGTACCTACGTTATCACGCAAACACGATCACATCGACGCGACACGGGGACTTGAATACATTACCAACGAAATCAGTGTTTCAAACAGCGTTAATGAGACATCATCAAACTGGGTTGTGAATTAGTTATAGTAGGGTTGTATTATTATTTTTAACAATAACCATATGAAACTGCATGATAATAATACCTTTGGTTTAACTTTACGCTGTATACCGCACATAGCATGGTAGGCAGAGGGAACCTGGGAATCTCACTTCCATTTTCCTATTTACCGCCGAATTATGAGAGCATTGCGTGTAGAGTTGCGGAGTTCAACGCTTTGTCTGGTAACCAGAGCAATGGAAATTTTAAATATTTCATTTCGTCGAGTGGGAATCGAACTCACGACATGTTGCGTTTACTTCTATCATACCTCAATATTAGGCTTCAATTACAATACATTATTTCATGTATTGCACCTTGATATAAACTTGATCGATAAAACCTAATTGCCTGTAAATTGACGTACAAACAATTACGTTGTTAAACTATAGGTATATCTGTTATTTGATATCTACTAAATGGCTTGTTCATAGTATACGACCAATCTAATAAATAATTAATATATTAATAATTATATTGAGGCCAGTCGTGGCACGAGGTGTGACTGCAAAACCGACTGGTTGTGGGTTCGATCCCCACTCGAAGAGATGAAATATTTACTTAAATTTATATTTCCATTTCTTCGCTCTGGTGTCGAGGTTAAGCGCGGCGTTGAGTTCTGCCACTCAACACGCAATGCCTCCAGAATTCGGCAGAAAGTGGGGAACGGAGTGTCTTAACACTAGGTTCCCTCTGCCTACCCTGCTGTGTGCGGGATACAGCGTGAAGCTGATTTATTTTAATAATTATATATTTTTTTAAGATTAAAAATTATAACAGATAAAGTACTTTTTCTATTTGTTTAACTTATAGATAGATGTTAATTATTATGAAAAGTTAAGGTTTACAATTGATAGAACATATAAAAAGATATTGTATCTTATAAATATAATTCAAATATAAAAGGAGTAAAACAAATATGTAGAATTCAATGAGTGTCCTTAGCGGAGTCAACAAAAACACTTGACAATCTCATTTCTTTTGAACCACAAAGCTTTCTGTGACAATATAAAAGTAAAATTTTAGGTATCTTTCCGATTTATGAATTTAATATTCTTAATATATAATATAAGATTTTTTCATTTCTTTTTAGGGTTCCGTACTTGAAATTCAAAGTATATACCTAGATCTACGGCCCCATGATTTCCTGAAAAGCAGTTTTCTACAGTTACTTAAAAACGTTATGGCCGTTTAAATAGCAAAAAGGGCGTATTTTGACACTATAAAGGGAATCAAAATTAATAAGGTAATTTCGGTTAACCTAGAAGAATTATGAAATTTGGCTCCTAGCGTCTACAGGTAGTACTAGTTTAGGAGAAAATCTGAAAACTATATTACTATTATGTTTTAAAATCGCTAGTAAAAGTGAGGTAAAGGGCTCAGATGAAAGGACTTTGGCTAAGCCTGAATTTTAGAAAAAGCTCGAGACCTCCAATTTTGTACGGAACGCTCGGTGGGCGAGCCTGACTCGCGCTTGTCTGGTTTTTTCTCTTCAAATCTATAGCTTATATACAGTCATAAAATTTTATCGTTATCAAATTACGGAATGAAAACTTAAATAATTATATATGCGTCACAATAAGTAAATATTAAATTGAAACCGACGTATTTATACACGAAATCATACCGACGCAACCGCGTAATGCCTATATAAAATGTAAAATTAACCATGTTACATTAAATATTTGCAAATTTCCATGTAAATTGTTGGCTAATTCAGGTTATTATTTTTTAACTATGCTAAGAGATTATGTCTAGGATCATAAAATAAATAAAATAAATCAGCTTCACGCTGTATTCCGCACACAGAAGGGTAGGCAGAAGGAACCTAAGACACTCCAATCACCAACTTCTGTTGAATTTTGGAGGCATTGCGTGTTGAGTGGCAGAAACAAACTATAAGTTTATTCAATATCTAATTATTTATTTATAATAGGAGACTCACTTGGTTAAACATGTTAATAGGGGCGTATATCGTATCTAGATATCTCTAAAAAAATATTATTTACACAAGGCTTTTATTAAACTGGAATATGTCATTTGTGTTTGTAACTGAAGTTATCTCGAATACCGTTATTACAGCAACAGCATTTTTAATTGTATAATTATCGTACGTAAGCCACAGCGGCTGCTTATTAATAATTCAACACGCTTCGCACGCAATTATATGTTAAATAAACATATCCTCTATTGAATTACCTTGTAAATAGATAACTTTTTTTTCATACAAAGTATTTACCAAAGTAATTTTTTTTTAAGTTTATTCTGTAATATTAGTAGGAAGTAGGTACTCCAACAGTGCATATCTATATATTTTTTATGTTTATTAGTTGGACTATTTGTTTGTTCGTGGAGTGTGACGTTTCCCATACTTGTTTAATTTAAACAAATACGAAGCTTCATTAAATTTCGTTCAGGCGCTATGTTAATATCTCTTACAGATTAGACGGGATCTTAAGGTATTAAGTTCTTATCAGGTATTCAGACCATCAAAATAAATTATACCCTATTTGTTGCTGAGTACTAATAGCTATCAAGATAACAAAAAACAATTCAACAAAATTTGTCCAATCGTTTGTAAAAAAGCCCATAAGAAGTATTTTCTTTAGTTTCCATTCAATGTACAGAATTGGCTCGTCTAGCTGTTTCGTTATATTTATAGAATAGCAGAAATTAACATTTTTTTACAAACATATTACAAAGAACTCAAGACAAGCACAACATATGCCATGAACTTTTACATTTTATTCTTGTCTTATACAATATATATTCTCAGAAAATATGCAAACTATACTTAGTTAGGTATAGTATACAAGCGTTAGCGCTTACGCCAGACATTTAAATTCCGTAGAGCTCACTGCATTTTTCCACAGCACGATGGTGAATGGTAAATGAGTGAGTCATGGGCGTGTGGTTTACGAGTGGAATAGAAATCGTCTGTTTAAAACGAGGAGTCAAGGAGCGGACAGGGTGTCCATTATTCATGAAGACCGTTTCACGCCCGACCACCGCCGGGCCCGGCGCTGCCCTTCGTGTAACCTAGTATCAATGTAAGCTGTTTCGCAATCAATATCCGTGTCTTCATTTGTTTAATTACGGCCCCCGATAAGGGGATTTATTTGATATCTAATTACCCTTGCGTCGATGGCGAAGCACTTTCGAAATAAAAAAAAAGTAAACCAGCTTTACGTTGTATCATACACACAACAAGGTAAGCTAAGGGTTAACTTAGTGTTAAAACACTCTGTTTCCGACTTTCTGCTAAATTTTTCGAGATATTGCGTGCTGAGTGGTGGAAGTCAATGTCGGGCTTTTGCTTTGGTGCTGCTAGAGCGAAAAAATGAAAATATTAATCTCCCTCGAGTTGGGATCGAACTCACAACCGTAGCGTTACAGCCGGTGTGGCTGTAACGCTACGGTTGTGAATTCGCCGCGCCACAACGGCGTCACCTTAGACGGCTATCGAGATAAATGATAAAAATTAATAATATATTAGAATACTAAACAAAAGAATAAAAGAATGCTAGTAAATAACACTAACGTATTTAACGCCTGCCCGAGCACTACATCGGCTTCCATGCAAAGCCTATAAATATAATGACTTACGCTTCTTCTCACTTTCAATATAATCTAAGCCAATTACAAGCGTAGATACTCATGTTTGTAAATCGGATGTATATACAAAGTTGTTTTATAAATCTTAAATAGATATAAGTACATATTATATCTATTAAAAGCCAGTTGTGGCGCAGGGGCTGAAGCGTGTCATTGTAAACGCGACAGGTTGTGGGTTAGATTCTCATTTGAAGAAATTAAATATTTTATATTTTCATTTCTTCGCTTTGGCGTCGAGACAAAGCGCGGCGTTGAGTTTCGCCTTCTAATACGTGAAGCTAAGTGAAGAAAATAAAATATTCTATGTATTAAAATATTATAAAAGATTATAAAATAGTTATCACCGATAATACACTATCAATTAAATCAATTGCAAGCAGCATTAGAGTGTTTAATAAATCCGAAGGGATGAAAACGCCCCATTTTTTCACATGACGAACACATCCCTGTTGTCATTATAGGGTCCGAATTTGAAAACACAATTAGACTTAATACAGAGGTGATTGTTGTCGGGGTAGGGTCGTAGCGAGGGGTTACGGTAAATCCTTTAATTTGGTTCCCCTATCAAATGAGCGAAGGGGCAGCGAGCGAGCGAACGATATTGCGTTTAGTGGTTTTATTGCAAACCCATCTGCCGCTGCGAACCTGCGACGCACTCGGTACTGGAGATGGAGAGATAATTTCGCTTTTACAGCGAGGGGCGACGGTGCGTTCATTTAGACAATTCACAGCGCGGCATCCGCTTGTAGATATGGCGAGATAGCGCACCCATTATTGTGCGGGACCCTTAACGACACAAAGATATTGTGTTTATGAACACTCAACGTTCGTAATTTGATATGGAACGCGGTACGTAATTTTGAATCGGGCTTCGTATACGTTTATATAGTTGGTGAGTAAATATTGTGAAAATTTAATTTGTTAGTTTCTTAGTTTAAGTATATTTTTTAATATTTAAAGTATGTAACTTATAGATGCCAGTTGTGGCGCAAGCGTGCCACTTTAAACCGGAACATGTTTTGGGTTAAATTCTTATTCGAGGAAATAAAATATTTAATATTTTTATTTTCGTATCGTTCTGGTAACAATGCAAAGCGCAGCGTAGAGTTCCACCCTTCAACACGCAACAGTCTTGATAGGAATGGAGTGTTTTATCTTTAGGTTCACAGGTTTCCTCTGTCTGAAGCTAAATAATATAAGCTAACTAAAAATAAAAAAAATTAATAAAAATATATATGTAATTACATGTAAATGTAAAAGTGATATTTTCCTCATAAATGAATATTTTATAAGTTTCTTCATTTAATAAAGTACCTAACTAATTATCTAATTAATTTTAATTTTCATGAACATGTTACACATGTTATACCTACCTAATATAAATTAACAAAATAAATATAGCAGAATGCAAGTTAATGCAACAGAATTGAAAAACAAACAGGATTAAGGACATCTCGAGCGAAACGGGTTGGGCCCCTGTTGTTTCATTATAAATAGTAGCTAAGCGGATCGGGCACGTGCAATGTTTTTATCAACGAGAGCCGACGCGCGGACGACCCTAATGCAAGGGTAAACAACCCTCCGCCCCGCATATGAATAATTTCCCAACGAGGGTGAGGGAACACGAGAGAGCTATCGTAATAATTCGTAAATTATTAAATTATACAGACAACATCTTTTAATTTATTTTGATGTGATTTTTTTGTGATTTCTTTATTGAAAACGGGAAATGAACGAGTGTTTTATAACATTGTTCTAAAATTTCTAATTAAGTTACCACAGAGAAAATTAATACACAGATTAAAAATATACTTACTAGAAAATATAATAAAAAAAAATAAACGCAACGCAAGCACTGAAGCACGTAGCGTAGGGGTGTAAAAGCTCTGTAAACACGACAAAGTATTTTATCGGTGTCCTCTGAAGCGTGGAGAAGCTTGCGTTCGGCACAACCCTATTGTCTCGCTGTCGACACTTGTGACACTTCATGAAATCACTCTGGCGTTATGAATTTATTACTCTTCAACTATTGACTTCTATTCACATAGTTATATCTATATATATTTATTGAATGGATTAATTTAGAGGACTAAGCTGAATTTAAATTATTATATAGATATTTGTCGTATGTTTACATTATTAATGCTTTTATAGTAATAATTTAAGTCTAATTACAAATGTAATATTTAGTATTACTGATTTTGCTTTTTAGTTACCTATTATAAAAACATACGACGACGAGGATCACGCTTTACAAATTATATTTTTTAATTGTACATAAGTTTTGAATACACGATAAAACGGCAACAAGAAATGTTTTATCGAGTGAAAATATGGAAACAATAACATCGATTAAATATATGCAGTACGTACCTACCTACCTATATACGGAAATCATTAAAATAATCGAGAACGTAAAGCCGGTTCAGCCGTACATAATGGGTGGAGGAACAGAACAATACGACTCCGTGTCGATACAGCCACACAAAGACGAAACAATCAATTCACAACGTAAGTAGGTGTAATTCGGCACGGTTTAACTCCGGTACGGCCCCGCGACTAACAAAAGAAAATCTAAGCAATTAGTCGTCGCCAGAAAGAGCGGAAAACGCGCGTTGGACGCGGTCACGCCGCCCGACATGATGCGGTCACGACGCAATCTGTTCGAACGCGACAAAATCAACCTTATTAACTCTTTATTATATCTTTTATTTATATTACTGCCAAAGAAAAACCTTGGACGACCATTGTTATAAAATTACACGTACCGAGACATTTTGAGTGGATCGAAATAGACATTTCTAAAGATCAATCTGTTTATTGAGTGCTTAACTGTCACGTAACAGATAAAAACGATAAAAAAATCTGTATAAAGTTAAATAAAAACTAGACATATAACCTGTAGGTTTAAATTTGATCGTACAGTTAAAATCAATACATAATAGAAGTAAAATTTTACGTTTGCGGTTGCCGCTCAACTAAGCATGTTGAGTGGTAATGTAATAATCCATTACAATAAAGAGACGCATTGCACTGCACTACGCGCAACACATCGTAGAGCAAATAGCGCATTCAAGTATTGAAGCAGCGAGCCATCTGTCCGCCGCAGCGCAAACAATACGACCCTTCTAAATCACCCTCGTTGCTAGTTTGCGAGACCCTAAACAAACATAAGTTTCATATCGTCTAATATCAAATTATTCCAAAAATATACCATTTTATTGTAGATACCCACTATATCATATACTATGAAATGTTAAAAGATCGTGATATGATTCATATCTAGGGATTATCTGTATTTAGGGATTTTTGGTACTGTTTTACTTCGTATAACGTTTTTTTTAACTTTTTTTAACTATACATAAAATATTTATTATTAATAGTAACTAGTAAGATTCAAGAATATTAACAAGAAGGATATATTTTTGCTACATAACAAACATAAATCACTTATTATTTAAAACTACTATTTCAGTGAGATTGCAAATTAATATAACATATTACAAAAAAAAATCGCTTTGTACGACGAATTACGGTGGAGTCGTTATTCACAAAAATGGGGTACCTATAGAGTATGGCAACTGACAGAATATAGCGTGTTGTGAGAATAAAATGAACAGATTACTACAGAACCCCTGTGGATCACCCCTTAAGACCCAACCCCTGCAGAATATAAGTAATAACTATTCGTTACTCAAGCTATTGATGCCCTGCGGTTAGGGTTGTCGAGTACACTATAGAAGAATTAAATTCTTAAATTGAGCTTTATATTAGAAGGGTTGTATTTTTGAACCTACATGTAAATAAATATGAAAGCAAAATAAAAATATATTGCAAAAATTAATAATAAACCAAAAACTTATAAATATATTATTTAAAGTTTTTTATTTGAAAACAAATTAGTTGAAAGATAAAAGAACAATTAACTAAACCGTTTAGTCAATTATTTAAATAATAAAATATGATTCAGTTCTCTCGTAACTTTTGAAGCCTCATACAATATTAGATAATAAAAATTACAAAACTTCGACGCCGCGCGAACAAAAGGAGGCTATAAATTCACAGGCGAAATGTAAACAAAACGGTTTGACCATACTTTGCCAAGCTGCCCCGAGCCCCAGCCTCCCCAGCGGCCCCCCACGCGGTGGGTAGCTGTCAAACAACGTTTACCCAACAAGCGGGCGCAGCAATAACACTTTTTTTTTTTCAATTTTACAACATTCATTTTCCCCGTGCGCCACTTTGCCCCGCTGCTAATAAAATAACGCTATTTTTCACCTTCATCATACAATTTTACGTAAACGCCGATACGTCGGAATGTGGGAATATTTTTTTTTTGTGTTTATTTGTTTAGTCATAATGCCTTCATATTAAAAGCATTACGGTAATCGTGAGACTTTTTTATATAATAGTATATTTTTGTAAAAGATACATATAAAAAAATGTACATACCTGTTTGTGCATTTCCACATTGAGTCCGTACGACATTTCATAGTACTGAAACAGATAATACAAATTAATAAATCTGTAACATTTGACTGTCGAAATCAATGTTTTACGTGACGCAAAAAGCCCTGCCATAAGGCGCCAGAAGGCAGGGATTAGCTTCCCCAAATCATTTGAGAGAGTGACTAAACATCCGCAATATCACATTCTGGACCGCAGCCAGAAGTGTTTCCGACATATAAAAACGCTCGCGAAAATTTCCTCTAGAGCGTATTAAAATAAATTGCAAGCGATTTGGCAACACTTAATCGTGATTCATATCGGACGGGAACGACCACGCGGGGATTAGGGACTGCCAAATATCTATTTGGTCTACTGAAAAATGTTGCCAGTTGTCTTTTTTGTTACCCCGCGAAATAGATCTTAATAGCAATCTCATTTTGTTATTTTTAACAAAACTTGGAACGTAGCTAGGTATAATATTTATTTGATATAACAGTAGACAGACAGATCATCTTTTTGTTTATGCACATACATATATTAAAATAAAGTAAGAAATTTTAATGACCACGATATTATATCTTTTATAAAGAATTCCAGATACCTACTTGTTAACATGTCAACAATTTGTGCCTAATGATACATTTACAAGCGTAATTTAAAAGGACAGCCGGTCTCGTGGAGTGTACACGATATATATTATTTACTCGAGTGATTATACCAAAATAATAGGGGGCACTAAATAGACTGTCCGTTTCTATAGATGCGGGTGTCGCGCGTCGAACAAAAGATACGCTTTATTAATTCTACGTACAGTAACACTTGACTATTACAAAATATTCGTTTAAAGCTCGTAAAAGTAAATGTCAGTAAAAATATCTCAATTTAATTAGGACATCTATCTATATACTATTAAATAGCAATAAAAAAAGTCGAATTGATAACATTCTTTTCTTACAGAAATGGGTTAATAGATATGTCAATTTTTACTCACCATAACATAATGCCTTTGTATTTCAATTTTTTCACTAGCCAGCTTTTCACATTCTAATTTTAAACTGAAACAATATAAAACCAAAATTACATTTTATAAACACATGTTGGCGTTTAATAATGTTACCAGTTAACAAAATAGTTTATTTTTTTATGGTGAATTAAGAATAATAAACATGTGAGCTTTATGTGATGCTTAAATCATAGTGTTTTTAAGTTATTAAAGAAATCATAAGACTTATTTAATCAAAATACCCTTAGATAGCACTACACATAAAATTTAAAGACCACTTCATATAAAACAAGCTGATAAGCGATTTCATAACAAATAGCCTGTTTTATTGCTGTTATCTTTAGTAATAGGTCAAACAAACTTGTAACAAACTATCAATGGCGCGATTATACCACACAAGTATATCCTCAGGAATTTACGTATATGTTACACTCATTTAAAAACAAAATTGTTAATTTACTAACGATTTGATCACATTATTCTAATTGATATGTTTTATTTAATGTACCTAATAAAAGGGGCGCAGGTTTGTGTTTTTACCTGTACAAAACAGATTTTTTTGAGTTAACAGTAAAGGGTCACAAAGGGTCTCCTTGTAAAAGGGACTACTTAGCTCACAAAGGGCTGATAAGGGATGATTCACTGATACTCAGCGACAGGAGAAATCCCGGATGAGCCCTTTTTAGCTGATTTACTTTTATATCTTTTTCAAGTTGTATGCCTAATGTACTCCGATTTTGTTCTAGTTTTATATTATCTTTTATTTGTTTTGACAACTAGGGTGAGAGTGTAGCATTGACATAAAGATAAGGAAGTACGAAAATATATGATCTCTGTGTGTTATTATTAATTTTATATATATTATTTACAAAAAGTGTTGGAGTTATTAAATATATTAATACTTTTATTGGTTATATTATGTATTAATGTATATCACTGGAAGCAATAAAAAATATTTTATAAATAAACAGCAATAACAACACTTACTTGTGGTATTGAGCTTGAAGAAAGTTAAACTCTTCCTTGATACGGTCGCAAGATTCACCAACCGTGAATTTAATCGGTTGGCCAGGTTGCGGCGGACCCTAGAACAAAAGAACTAAATATTAGCCCAATAGTATAAGAAACTATATTAAAACAATTTATTATTAATATTAAACAAGCGACATCAATTCACATCGACATTAGCCAAGGTACCTCTTAATATAACATGTTACAAAAACGTTTCTATCACGAAACAAAAATTACACGCACACCAAATTACCATAATACAAATTATCCTTTAATGACTATAATTCAGCGTGAGGCTCGATTGATGTAAACAAAAAAACAACGACAACAACAGCGCCGACCGCTCGCCTCTTAACACAAAAATAAAATATGAACACCTAATAACAAAGCAAAATAAAATAAAATAAAAAAAAAAGAAACCAACTCCATAATAAGAAGCAGGAGAATAAAAATAAAACGAGGGACAACAACACACGGCCGCCGGGAGGCCAGCCGGCAAAAAATAAACAACCGTCGGTCGCCGGCGCGCGAGGAACAAACGGACTTCAAAAATAATAAAAGGAGAGTAAATAAAAGCGTAAAAGGAACTGGCGCGGCGTGTAGACGTTGTAAATGGTGCTGCGGACAATCGGGGGGGGAAAAATGTGGAAGGAATTTAGTGAATGTGACCGTGGAGGTGGGCTGCGGTGGAGTTCCACTCCCGCACCGTCTTGATGCCTCGCCGCGCTCAGTGATCACACTTAATAGTGGTGTCCACCGCAACCGCAAATAACTACTCCGTGCTAATTTTATTATAGCACGACATGATTTTAGTTTTACTTTTAATGTGGAAATTTACACGAACATAATATATTTTTACATTTTATTATAATATAATAAATACTTATAGATATTGTAATAAAATTTGATAACACGCTTTAGTATAAACAACTTGAGTAACTACCGACTAATAATAAAAATAAAATCTTGTCTCGGTAGCTGTTCCAAAAAATAAACGCAGTGTAGGACTGGTGGGCCCAATGACATGATGCATAGCGGCATTTCGTAGAAATGTGTATTCATTTGGTTTTCTTTTGTTTTTTATAAACGTACTATTTGTAAGTTTAAACTTTAAATGTTTTAAATACCTAGGGTTAGAACTGAAAGTAATAATTATCTATTATTCTAAATAAGTTTCAATAATATCATAAAAAAATCTTTTTACAAAATAGTTCAAAATTTCGAGTAAATCGATATTATTACATATTTCAATATTGGCAATATTTCTATTACCAACATAAAGCAAATAATGGGTATATGTATGAAATTATAATAGATACGTTAAATAAAGTTACCGGTTAACCGCAATTATATCGGCCGATATATCAATTTATGAAATACAATACCGAAGTAATTGGCGATTTAAAGTAATTAACATTTGATAAATTATTTCTGTAATAATAAAACCATGCTTAGGTAATATTTTTTTTTAAGTAATATTTTTTTTGTATGTTTATCGTTTAATTTGGGAAGTTAACCCGAATTAGAGAATTTCAACTAAGCAACACACATCCCCTCGAATCACTTACAATATTTAATCGTCCCTAAATTCGATCGCCCAACTTTAAATCGATCACAAAAAAATATATATCTCGACAACAATAGACCAAGTAAACGTTCCCCTCAAGAAAAAGATTCCCATAAATTATCGCCGAAAAGGTCAAATTAAAATACAATGAGGAGTTTTTGAGTGGCAGTATTGTACCGGGGCCGGCCGCCCGGATGAAAGGCCCGCATCCACAAAAACAAAACTAAACAGAATGCGTTTAAACGGATATAAAAAGAAATACGTGTTCTTATTTCAAATTATTGAATACGTCTGTCTGCCCACGTCTACCTGTTCGCTCGGCGAGAGGACTCCTTTTGTTGGCATTTCGAATGAACTGTATGAATTCGAGCGAAATTTTATCCTTAAAAATTTGTTGGAACGCATTTTACCTTTTTTTTCTAAGTCGTTTCGTATATGATGAATAAACGCGTAACCTTTGTTTCGGAACATTTTTCTTCATAAGAAATTAGCTTTCTATATTAAAAAAGTTTTTTTAACGTTTCAAGAGGCACATATGTAGGTAGGTATTCTTCGAGATATTTTAATAATCTTTTTGCAAATTGCTTTCAAACATACTTTTTGCACAATTCAATTTACAAAGCAAAAACGTAGATAAAAACGCGAATAATTCGCCAATTATTATTTATTCAGAACCGACTAGAAAATTTGCATAATTTCCCATTGATTGAAAAAGTCACGCGACGCACCTACAACTATAGCGAGCGGTTCACGCGCAGCCATTTGTTATTTCTGTCACGAAGCCATTATCATCTCCGCGTTCCGAGAAACAGGGAAACAGATCGATGTCAAATGTTTATTAGTGATATTAGATGGAAACGACGAAAAGTATACAGGTTCATCGTCGTTGTAAACTAAAGTACAGTACGGTCAAGAAGTCGTGGCCGCTCTGAAGTTAGTTTTTCTGAACTAAAAAGCGTATAGCGTATTGTTTACACGATACAAAAATAATTCATATAAAAGAAAAATTATAAAATAATTTGCAGCTAACTCCAGGGCGGCCACTACTCGTTGACCGTACTGTACCATTCGCACTTGTAAAGCAAACACGCGTATACAAATATTTAAACGCTGAGATTGCTTTTGAAATGTTATTGTCTAACATGCAACACGAACGACTTTAAACCTTATTTATTTTAATCAAAAGTACATAAAGGTGTGAGGTTTTTTTTTCACTGTAATGCATAAATTGTAATTAGTTAAACTAATATGGTAGCTATAATGTGGTTTGGAAAGCTGATTTGACTTTCCGAGAACGGCGTTCGTACGAGTTCGGTTACTCAATTATTTCTCACGAAAGAAAATGCAAATCCATCGTCCTGATTTTGGCGTTCAGAATACATTGCAAAATGGTTATTTAATATTATATTTATTATTTACATGCATTTATAATAAGTTTTTGTTGATTTTATTTAGACTTATAAAATTCATATTAATCAAAATTAATGTGTTTTTGTGAGACAGGAGGAGGACTGAACTTGAAAAAAAGAATAAAATTGAAAGAGGAGAATTTGTAGTCATTGTATTTTGGGTACGGGAGAGCTCCAGGATGTGATTTATTTGACAATTTATTAATTACTCATTACCCATTTTTATATGTACCTACATATAGGTTTGCCCATTTGAGTGGGAATCAAACCCACATACAAACAGATACTTCCTATCTTTACTACAGAGATATTTATAATATTATATTTCCATTAAAAATTAAAACAATGTCTAATTTAAATATAACCTTGTTTTAAGAAACATGAATTATATAATAATATTCATCAGAAGAATTATAATTTATTATTTAAAAATAGTTGAAGAACAGTAATGTCAGTTTGATGGCGTGTTTAGCTTGATGGACTTTGTTAGCATACTCCAAATTTGATGTTTGTGCGAACTGATAACGTTATCACATGAATGTGGGGAATTATTTTAGAGCATTGACTCAACGTACTTTATCAGTGGCCTTGCTGCGCAATCCCAAGACACGTTTTTGTTAGTAACGCATTAAGGAAGAAGTATATTAAGGGAATTTTATTCTTAATCGAAAACAGCAACCCCATATTAAGGAAATAGTTGAATATTTTTATTATTTCCATATGAAATAAAAACATTTTTTTTTTCTTTAAAAGCTAAAAATTAGTTTAATGTTTATTTATACGTAATTGATAAACAATAAAAAAAACCAGAGTTAAACAAATAACGTTTTTACATAGAGCTGGTTCACGAAAATAGTGTAAATAAAAGTGGTAAATTTGTGAAGACGTGAAAACGCGAGACGCCATCATTTGTTCGTAGCGGTAATTCTGTCAGTCAAATATTGACCGAGCGAGAGAGTACCTAGGACGCGACACGGATTTCGAGCAAACACACAAATAGGCATTTACATTAACACCCCCTCTGACCTCCCACACCCTCCCGACCTCCTCTCGCTCTATGCCAGTCATAAAGTAGAGTCGTAAAAGAGTAAAAAGCCTTCTGTCATACGTAATACGGTTAACACTCTACAAATTCAAGAGAAATAGATGTCAAATTTTCTGGGATTTAACTATATTCATATTTCATTTTATGGCAGTGCAATGAAAAGTTATGTTATTATAAATTATACACGCCTATCTTCTATATAAATTATTCACAAAAAAAATGGAGATTAAAGATATTTTTGGACGCTTGTTAATTGTTTCGAGAATTTAGTTTCTACTTTATACATTATATTAATTTTTATTCTTCTAATTTATTAGCTATTAAGATATACTCAACTTATAAAAAGGTTTAAATTAATTAAAGTAACTGTGCCAGCAACTTTTATGAATTTTGTAATGATTTTTAAATTGCTCGAAGATAAACCCCGTCGGAATTCTGTGGCAACGACAGATGTACGGCGGGCTGTCGGTTATTTAACGTGAAGAAACGTTTTATTTTTATTTAAAAACCTTCATTTTAATTTACTGACATGTTTACAATGTTTTGGAATAATGCTATAAATATTTCATCTTTCAAACATGTGCATGACATATGTTTCACTGTTCACGATTAGAACTATAATAACTTAAAAGTAATTTATCGAAAAAGCATAAGAGTGTGATACTAAATTACTATAAAAGTTTACAGGCAATTTCACAGGTAATTGAGTGTGTCCGACATTGCCTCTATAATTGCCTCAGCGGGTGGCGACATTTGTGCTTTTGTATTTACTTGCATTTTATTTTACTTTTAAACGGTCAAACACAATTTGATTTCGTACGCTGTAAACGATGTAAGAAGTATACAAAAAAAAACTAAATTCTAAGAAAACATTTAAATGTTTGAATGATATTCTAAATAATAGAAACCGTTAAAAGTAACGTGTTAATGCTAACGGGACAGTTTTCTCCTCACTTTCCCACAGAGAATGATTTATCATAACAATGCAACTAGATAATAGCGGCCACGGAGATAATCTGAGGTATGATTTGTGTGAGTGAAGGCGGCTCACCGGATGCCTGGCGGCCGCCACGGCAGCAGCGGCGGCGGCGGCGTTCATGGCGCCCGCGCTAGGATACATCCCCACGTCAAACACACGCGGTCATCGTCTGAAGCACAAATAAAAAATAAAAGGACACAGCACACACTCCACTGAAGCCACAAGATCCACACTGTACGCGCGTAAACTGGCGTGAGGCACACGCACGACCGCCACGTACGACAGCTGCAAGCGAACTGGCAGGCGGGGGGCCGCCCTCCCCGGCCCCCACCTCCTCGGTCGCCCCTCGCATGCCGCTGCCGTACATATTTTCTCGACTCGAATTTTTCGTCGACTATCTTTATGTTTGAGGAATACTTAGGCGAATCGGAGATATACGCTCTAATAGATACGTATTATTTGGAGATTTTCTAGAGGATTCGAGGGATCTTTGGATGTCGGTGTAATGCTATAACTGTTTCACAACTTCCATTACACGGCTGATTTGTATAAAATATAATGTTAAGCAAAGTTGAATCGTGTTGGTACAAAAAGAAATGACAGACAGTACCCAATATAAAGGCAACGAACTAATCATATGATAACAGCTACTTTTATTTCAAGTCACGCGGTAAACTTATATCTTATATCAGAATAGATGAGTCGGCACTCGGAAGCGCCACGAGGAGGACCAACTTTGACAGATATCTAGTTTGGCGAAAGTTTGGAGAATTGGTATCTACCTGAGAAACAAGGACAAATGTACACTTATTTAGCTCTATGTTTTTAAGAAGCTCGATGATAAACAAATAAATGTCTTTTTTTAGCTTCACGCTGTATCCCGCACACAGCTAGGTAGGCAGAGGGAACCTGTGAACTTACAGTTAACACACTAAATTCCTATTTAGACACTTCCGTCCCCCACTTCTCAGCGAATTCTGTTGGTATTGAATCGAAAATAACTTTTATGACTATAATAATTACTTAATTAAAATACTGCTAATAAATTTTAAAATGTTTTTATAAATCGAGATTATGCACAGAGAAAAAGATATTGGATATATATACTTATTATATAGATATTATATCTTGATACATATTTATTATGTCACTATAATGTTGCCTAATAAGTAGATAGAATATATCACGTTATCTTATTTTTATACTAAAAAGCAACATTTATTAGTCTTTCTTTCCAAATTAATATTTATGAATCCTGTTGACGTTGGCGCCAAAAGTTTTTTTTTGCTTATTTTTATTAATTTACCCTTGAGTGTAATATTGTATATCGGAACATTCAATCTATAGATATGAATATTAGATTACTTAATTATCTTTTTGATAAATCAAAGACAAAAAACTAGAAGTCAGTGTGTTGATATTATAATTTTTATCGATATAGATAGGTATATTTTATCATTATTAAAAATGTATGTCGAAAGTTAAGCTACTTAAGGTTCTTGTTCGGATATATTCGTATAAGTATCTATATATTTTTATTTATTAGATAATATTTATAGAAAATTCCCTTTTTTTTATTTAAGAACATAATCTAATATTTTCTGTTATATTGAAGTAAAAGATGTTTATAAAAACTTGTATAGAAAAGCGTAGGTAAATGTTGCATCATCACACCGATCATGCCAGTAAAAACATTTAATCATTATAATAGAAATAAGCTGACGATCGTCCAACGCTTCTGCTGTAGTATAAGAAATAAATTTTGCTACAATAAGAAACATCCACCGCAAGATGAGTAATAAAGTGTAAAGGTGAAAAATAAAGAATTAAATTATCTTAAATAATTAGGTATAACATGATTTTGTTTGAAAATCTATGTAAAATTTTTAGATTATAAATAACGTTTCGAAACGTATTACAAGTTGTTATTCAAGAAGTAGTTAGTTTATTTTTTAGCAATTTAAAACAAAATCAAAAAAGTTTCCTGTAAGTATCCAAATGCGTTTTTAAAAGAAAGCTTACACACTTGCATATAGGTACTACTTGGTAGTTTGTCAACAAGCAAGTACAATACTTGTAAAGTATTCGTACATCCCGTAATTTACGAAGCGCTCGCAAGTACGAGAAGTAACGAGGCGCGACAAAAACCTTCACTCCCTCATTCTTGTCTCATTTAATTTTAAATGTATAGTTTTTAATTCGTAGTTTATTTTCGTTCACCACAGAAAGGCGCGTCGCGCCCACAGAAGTGTGGGATACGACTTCTTGACAATGGACGCCGTGTATTTTATAGCCGTTATCGTCTGTTTGTCCACCTCTATCTTTGCTTTTTTTGTTTTATTTTTATTTTGTTACACTAAGCTTCTCGGTTACGAGTTGACATAAAAAACAACCATTCGATCGGATTTAAAGCGTAACTTTACAATGCGGTCTCCTAAAATAAAGTTTATAGTATTTTCCCCTGGAACTGGTCCCTCGGCACGATACGGTGCGCGATCGTCGTGATAACAAATAAATAGCAATCAACTGATGTTCTGGAGACGTCACTAAGTTGTCCCTCTAGGTAATAGCTGTTCCATTTTTATCACAAATATCTGACAGCAGTTTTATTATATTGTAAGTTTCTTAGACGAATCTATTATAACTAGGTACAACATAGTATGAAGATAAAATATAAATAAACAAACCTACGTAATCTATATAATATAAAGCATTTATCTAAACGAAACAAAACTAAAATCAAAACTAAACGTACAACATTATCTAAATAAATATCGGTAGCATTCCTCGGGCGCGATCAAAGATCAGTCGGTTCATTACTGTAATGTAAACAGCCGATTAATTGGCAAGTCTGCACAACAAACGTGGGCGAGTGGCTACAACGCACCACGCGTTAGCACCGATAGGATATAACGTGCTCGCTCTCGTTAAATTCAACATATTTTTTTCCTCTTATGTATGACTAAAAACAAAATATATCCTCAATTAGTATGTTTTCTCGATATTTGTGGTTGGAACGGTTTAATGACTTCCTTTATGTTACATAGAAAACACAAGCTGCTATCTATCCTACTAACACATAGACTACTTGTTTTTATTTAGCGTTTAAGTTATATATACTTTACTAGTTTTTATATTATCTACAAAAGAAAAAGTTTTTGAAACGAAAATCTTATTGTTTTTTTCTTATTAGCGTCAAAAATACTAAAACCTAAAATGAAAACTAAATATTTTTAACTAAATTAAAATACCCCAATACCCCAAAGTGATAATAAAGAAAATACCTATAGATAAGTACGATAGCTGATAATTACACGACAAATCTTTACTGGCGTGAGTTCGCACACGCAACTCGCAAGCGAAACGAGCTGCATTATTAAGCAGCGCGAACAATTAGTTGTATAACCCGGCCATTGTGCCAGTGCCAGTGCCAGCCTTTGTGTGTCCCGCGATTCCCAGAAGGCACAGATTCCATGCCGTTCTTCTTAATTTTTTTTTTGCTTTTTTTTCTTTTGTTGTTGAATTAATGTTTATTATATATATTAGTTGAATGTTTATTTTTTTTAATAGTCAGAAGGAAACTAGTGTTAAGATACTACCCATTTTTAACCGAATTCTGGAGGTATTGCGTGATGAGTGGCGGAACTCATCGTTGTGCTTTTGCCTCAACATCAGATTGAATAAAATCGAACCCACAACCTGCACTGCGCCACCACTGGCCTACGGAATTCATATAAATACAAAATTTCCTTATTGGTCAAAGTATTACGTGTACCTACGCCCAAAAATAATTATTATCTTCTTATTACATACTTATCTGGTGTATTATATCTCCGTTCAGCTCACTGGCGGCGGTAAGTGTATATCACTTTGTAATTATATAGTAAAAGGTTAAGTTCTTGATACATTGGATTTAGAGTCAGACTAAATCTGCCGCTTTCGTAATTACAATTGCTCGATTAGTGCGTTTGTAAATCAAGCCGAGATCGAAAGAGATGGTGGTTTTAATTAGTATTCTATTTTAAATACAGTAGCTAACCACGTACCAATATGTTTTATTTGTAGCTTCACGCTGTATCCCGTACATAGCAGAGGGAACCTAGTGTTAAGACATTCCGTTTTCATTACACTTTCGTTCCCCATTTTCCACTAAATTGTGGAGGTATTGCGTGTTGAGTGACGTAACTCAACGCCGCGTTCAGGCTCGACATCAAAAACAAGAAATTAAATGCCTTTGGAAATAATGTAGGTTTGAAAAAAAAAATATTCTATTGACTTCTGTGATTTTAAGACACTGTATCGATTATTTTCGCAGATATTAGGTACTTTTACTGATATTTGTTCTATATTAGACAGAAAATGTATACAATAGTGATACTATTATATTATCTTCTAATTAATATATATAATATTATATATGAATAACAAACGAGTCCATCGTATTCCACGTTAAAACAGTTTGTTATTACATGCATTGGATTAGTGTTGAACTTTATGATCTTGTCATCGCGGCTATTTAACGTGAGTGAACCACGTTAAATAAGTAGTGAGAGATACCTGTATATTGTAGGTATTATTACCGTTTTTATTTGCTTTGGAGATATCTAGTTGATTTAGGTGAAATAAAGTTATGTATAGAGATATGCAGCGAAATATATTTTAGATATTTTTACCATTTAAGCAAATTAAACAATGAAATTACATAGATACGTTATAAGATACGGTTATTTTGAATCCATTTTAATTTTTTTGTAAGTGTATGAAAAGTAATACATAATTTCTACCTTTATCTATACAAAATCCCAGTTTAATTATCAATAGGTATTTATTAAGCACTAAGATATTAATTGTACTTACTTGATATTTCTAAGTTAATTCGTTTTTTTTATTGGTAAGGTTTAAGTGACTATATACCTAGTAGGTACCTGGGTAGGTAATTAGGTACTGTAATATCTGTATATGTATATATTAATGGGCCTGCAATGTTGTATAAATTACATACTTTATAATACATAGGTAGGTACTTCATAAATATTTTTATTTATTTTATTTATTTATGGCTTAGCATGGTGTTATTAAGTACATAGCTGTATTCAAAACTTATTCAATGTTTGAACATTATGTGTCAGGTAACTTATCAAATACAAGGAAGTATAAATAACGAAAATAAAACGAAATTTGAACCCATAACCAACAAACAAAATCACTGTAACACTATGCTTAATTGCGTCACGAAGGCGCCAATCTTTTCATATTAAAAATACCAAATTATAAAAATTATCAAACTATCTAATCAAAGATAAATATACAAACATGTTAATTGTATTATAATATGTTTGTATGTATGTACGTATGTGGATATCTGTAATCGCGGCCTAAGCATTATCAAGGTGCCAACAGGCAGCGTTAAAGCGGTGTCGGCGTGAAGGGGAGAAATGTAAGTAAGTACTCGTAGTGGGGACTGGGGTACCTATGGGTGAATTATAATATTATAATTTGACACGGTTGCATTGGTAAAACTTGCTTTTAAATGTATTTGCAATGCTGTGGATGTTTTTAGTTTAAATCATTTGAATTATAAAGTAGATAGCTACATATAAAAAAAACAATAATATCGGTGTTAAGACAGTTCGTTCTCATTAAGATGATATCGTCCCCCGTTCTCCGGCGAACTCTGGGGCCAGAACGAGGAATTATTAAATATTTCATTTCCTCAAATTGGAATCGAACTTACAATCTGTCGTCAAGACTGACCTCTAAGAAACTTAAATTAAGAAACATTAATAAAACTTATCACATATGAAATTTTATTTTATAATACATTAATAATTTATATTCAAAAGTCATAAGGTTAAATAGTCGATTCGGCCGCACTTTAACGATATAAATTCGTCAACAGTCAACACATTAAAGATTACTATAGTATGCAGCGAGCAGGTGGTAGCCACTAGCCACTAGCCACTAGCCAGTGTAAGCATATTAGTCCCGAGTGCTGTAGCCGAGTGTACCACACGGTAGGTAGGTACAGTCAGTATAATATTGTTCGTGAAGGAATGCCATTTTAATGACCGCGGCATTGTTCGGGCGGCGTGCGTCATCTTGGTTTAAGAGCTGCCCAACTATTTCACTAGATTCTCATCTCTTGGCTGAGCTTAACTAGGCAATTGTTCATTTTCATTAAATCATTCACTCACTCACTCACTCACTCATTCACTCACTCATAGCTAGAAGCCGTACGGTTTAGAAGATTGATTTATGATTGGGTTTTATTGTGACACTGGTTACCCCACGCACATACCTAACTGCCTTCCACTTCGCTATGCCAATAATAAACTAAGTTGATTTACCTAATGATTCATATTAAGAGAATAGATAAAATTGACATAACAATGTTTCAAAAAACAGATACATTGGTTTTTAGTATGTGCGGTATAAATGCGGTATAATAAAGGTAATTTGGTGCAGATAGTTCGATGGAAGGCGACACCCGACATAAGGCGAGGCTGGCGAGGCAGACGAGGCAGGCGAGGCAGACGAGGCCAGCGAGGCGAGCAATAGCGGTAGGTATCATTAATTTTTTAGACAAGACGGTTGTGTGTTGAATAGCGATTGCGGCTACCGGACAAGCATACTTTATCGGACGGCGGTCGACACAATACGCCTACGTCGATGGCTATCTGGCCCGCGTTCCACCGCCAGTCCGCCACCGCCGCTCGCTTTTATTTCCTTTTAGACAGGTTCTTACCTCACTATTTTTCTTCTTGTACGTACTTACGTACTTCAAATGTCTCGTACCATTTATGTTATTAAATCGCGACGTACTTTATGTACGGTATAATAGTTTCAATATTCCTAAGAACCAATTTCGCTCAGCTAGTGTCTGTAATAAGCGATATCCGCAGGTACCTCTCGGTCTCCAGTTATAATAGCGTAGGCTCGGAGGAGAAGGAAGTGCCAGAGCGACCCGCGACCCGCGACGTGCCATTAGCGCCGCGCATACAATAATAATGAACGAGCCGCACCGAAATATCCCCTGTTTACACCCACTCGCCGCTCGCCGCTCTCCGCTCTCCGCTCGCCGCCGCACCGACCGACCGCATTTTATTTTTTCGCTGTCGCACATTTCGCCGTCATAGCTATTTCCACTCGAGGCATTATACTCGCGTACGTGTGTGAGTCGGTCCACGTGGACCGCTCCGTCGTCGTCGAGCGGAATCCGCCGAATCCGCGGCCCGGATTGGCCGCGCGGCTCGGATCGCTTATTAAGGGCGGAGTTACACGCGATTCCGGTTCTCCATTGGTCCGGGCGCCGCACGGAGCCGCGCCGATTGGCGGAGGCGATTTTTATAAGCGCGGCAGTCCACGTGGACTCGTTTATCTATTCAGACGCCGGCGGCGCGGTCGCGGGGGGCGGCCGGGGGGTATACGGGCAATCAGTAAAGGCGGGAGGAATACGGCCATATTTATAAGAGCTGCGGGGATGCAATCACGAAGCGGCGCGGGGGGGAGGACGCGCGGGGGGCGGCGGGCGGCCGGGGAGGGCGGCGGCCATTTTGAGGGCAGCTCTTTTTATTCGTTTTTCGCGCGGGGTGCGTCGGCGACGGGAGCGCGGCGTGCGCTAATTGCGGGGGTAATGAGGGCGCTCCACTCGGCTCGCTCACTCTATTAAACTCGCTCGCTATCGACTGCCTTATTGATTTGTCCTTAATCGAGTCGCCGCGGAGCGGTGAGACAAGGTTCGCGATCCGAGGTGTGAACGAAGCACCTTACCACCGGCCAGGTAGCCGGTCACCGCTCACCACACCGCTACATGCGCGCAAATTGAATTGCAATGATTGGAAGCACCGACCACCGCAATCACTATCGACACCGGCACAACCGACACAACCCTAGCCCTAAATGTACCTATTTATACACTTGTCTATACAATATAACGAGTTGCCTGTTCACAGTTCCTTTTGTATCGAGACATTGTTCAGTTCCGTTAAAACACGCTTTAATTGGGTATCCAATATCGAAAATAAACAACGACTTTACATAAACAGATATTTTAAAACGACAAAACAAAATATTTTATGCTAAAACGACTTCGTGTGTACTTAATAAACAATATGAAGGATATATTTAAAATCATGAAACAAATATTAGGGTAATTAAAACAATCTGTCTTTATTTATGTCATTAAAATATAAAAAAAAATATTGACGCTTTTGATAACTATTTTAAATGCCAAGATTATTTTTTTTATTTTAAAATTTAATAATTAATAAAAAATTATAAATGTATATATTTATTATAAAATAGAACATACTAGTACAATATTTATTAAAACTATTCTAATAAGAGATTATTGTTTTTTGTTCACGCATCGGCCTTGACACAGACTTGCGAATGCCGTATCTGATTAAAGAATAGATAAACAAGAGCAGAGTGACATTAAGATTTGTACTTATTGCATATGTTAATTATTTTAGTTTTTTACTATTACATTAACTTTAATTTATACAATATTCTTATTCGTGTGTTAGCCATTATTTATTTGGCTTGGCTGATAAGTTTTTTGTTCTGTTATCCTTACTTTTAATGATAGCTAATGTAGTGACTTTTATTATGTTCTATGAATTGGAATATTTTAATATTAATTCGTATCTACATATCTACTTTGTACGTTGCATAAGTAGGTATATGTTATAAATTTAAAACGAATAAGTTGATATTTAGTAATGAGGCCAGTCATGGTGCAAAGGCACAAGCGTGCAACAGTAAGCACGACAGGTTGTAGGTTCGATTTCCACTCGAGGAAATGATATTTCATATTAGCTATGGTATTCTGGCAAAGCGCGGCATTAAACACGTAGATACCTACCTAACGCCTCCAGAATTTGGTGAAAAGTGAGGAACAAAACCAAGTGTCTTAGCACTATTACACTCTCAATTTTTTTCTACCTTCTTAAGTGAAGTTAAAAGTAGATTTTAATAGGAATAATGAATCCATCGACGTTGCCACTAACATAATAACGAACTATAATAGATCATGCTTCACTTCTAGAGCATCTATTTTCCACAGTCGACATAGGTGCACAAATTATAGAGAGCTGATGTGGATGTGGACGTGGAAGGCGCAATACGAGCCCGCATATTAAGCGGGCGAGTGCATGCGAATGGCAAAGGGCTCTCGGCATACGGGCACGGAGTACATGCGGTCGAACGCATGCGGATAATGCATGTACGAGAGCGAGTCTTCGAGTGGGCTGCGGGGCTGGCGGACACGCGTGTGAGCTGCCGACTCTACAATGTCATTTAGATAGCATTTCGTAAATTCATACCTACTGGGTACCTAAGTATCTACTATTTGTTATTCATTATTGTTGTCGGGTTCACGCTGTATCCTGCATGTTATAGGACCTAGTGTTAAGACACTCCGCTTCCCACTTTTGGACGAATTCATATTGAGTGGTGGAACTCAACGCCGCGTTTTGCCTCAACATATTTTAATATTTCAATTCCTCCAGTGCGAATCGAACCCACAAACTGTCGCGATAACAGTCCTACTAAATAATCAAGTATTTACATAAACTTTTAATAATAAAGAAATTATAAAAATACCATACCTGCCTATAATAAAGAAATTAGAAAATTATTATTCTAACCATATTGATTTTAAATTTAACCATATGTAGTGTAACGATATGACTCATTCGTTATATTATAATTTATTTGTTCATAATTTACCTACATACCTACCAGTTGGTACATGTGTTGAAACTTGCTAAAGATACTTAGAAACACAGTAGGTATAGGACGTACGGTAAACAGTGGGTGGGTAGTGGTAGTGGGTACAACTGTGTCAATTGCTCACAATCGTAGCGCGTCATTGTCTCGCGTCGACGTCACACCGGCTCATTGTCTCCAGTTCTTGTCGTCTGTTCAAATGTTTACCCTTTCATTACGTTACTTCATAATTCATATCAGTAAATATCGACACTAATATCTCTCCAGTTTAACAGCAATAATCACCCGCGGCCTGAGCTCCGTCGTGTTTACGATCTCCTCTACTCTACTCTACCTATATCGATAAATTCGGATATGTTATGATGCGTTCCTAGATTAGATAGCGAGCCATTTAATATTTATAGGCTTTAGGCACGTTAAGCTTTGGGCCGAATTGATGTTGTTTAATGTGAAATCATAATGTAAGTATGTACCTAATAATAAATCATGTAGATATACGTAAGTAATGGTTACAACCTTATCGCCAACAATTTTGTATAAGTAACGACACAATTGAAGCCTAATTTCTATTCAAGTTGAACAAACATAATAGTTCCTCCACAGTTCCACAGTCAAGTGTAACAATCCCGCGCGTTCAATGGGCAGGAGGGTAGTATACTGTGCGTCTGTGCGAAGTTAGAGTCGTGATCGTGAGCGACGACAATAGAGCGAAACGTGGTGAGCGAACGATATGAAATTTCATTAACGAGGGTCGGCGCACCACTCTACAAGACGGCGGACAAACAGCGCGCGTGAACCCACGAATAATTCACACGCGAGCCCTACAAATAACGCTCCCCGCCGCTCCCCCTCCACCCTCGCGCGCCGCAAACTAACTTATTTATCGCTCCCCCGCCCTCCCCAACGAGGCTTTGTAACGGGAAATACCCGCACGTATTTTTACCGGCGCGGCGGCCGAGCAGTGTGGCAACTAGCGACATCTCTCGAGGGGCGGCGGCGATGTCAACTGGCGGTTCCACTTCAGCTACCGATGTACCTACATCGGAGTTCACATCTCGAACGTTCACTCACTTTCCGCCTTATCAATTACCGAGAGCGCCCATCGAGTCAGCGACGCAAGTTGATTTTACTACAACATGGCTAATAGGCGTGTCATTATTATAAAAGATAAGTATCTATATATCTATCTATAGGTATATCTTGTAGATAGAAACATAATACCGCGAAACGTGTTTTTCAATTACATTCGCACTTCGCAACTCGAGTGCCGAACTCGTTCAAACATTTTAATAAGCGGCAAAATGAATGTTCGGTAATTAAATGTGGATGTTACTTACAACTTAATTAAGACATTAGTCTGGATCGTTTTTAAATATACCTAATAGGCTGATTACTATATCAGTGGAGCATCTACTTTGATGTTTATAACAATTTATGATGTGTAGGTTTCGTGTTAAGTAGGTACTTATATATTTTCACAAAAAGCGACAAAATTGGGGCACTGTGAAAAAAATATTAATCGATGGATAGGAATAAATTATAATTACACACAGAATTTGTAATATAAAACATGTACCTATAGTTTGATGATGTCTGTCTTATAAATATTTAATGTACATTTTAGATTGAGGCCAGTCGTGTCGCGGCACGAGGTGTGACTGTAAAACCGACTGGTTGTGGGTTCGATCCCCACTCGAGGAGATGAAATGTTTACTTAAATGTATATTTTCATTTCTTCGCTCTGGTGTCGAGGTTAAGCGCGTTGTTGAGTGCTGCCAGTCAACACGCAATGCCTCCAGTATTCGGCAGAAATTGGGGAACGGAGTGTCTTAACACTAGGTTCCCTCTGCCTACCCTACTGTGTGCGGGATACAGCGTGAAGCTGATTTATTTTGATTTATTTTAGATGTAGGAGATTTTTGTCAAATAAAAGAAACGAATACAAAGAGATATAAACCTACATATAATATGTGATGTATGTAGATACATATAAATGCTACCTTAGCGAGTCGTTACTTTCACTATCTAGTCACGGAGCTCACGTAATTACAGAAACATAGGTAACTTTGGTAACACAAGATTAGTGTTTACCACTAACACGTTATAGTAATACCGATAGAATTCTATTTTTCAATATATTCTCTAGAAAAACTAGAGCAAGGATGAACCTAGACCTTAAAAGAAATAGTCCGTATGATTCATGAGGTAAAAAGAGGCTATTCGTGGCGCAGAGGAACAAGTGTGCTCGTGACAGGTCATGGATTCAATTCCCATTCGAGAAAGGTAAAAATTTTATATTTTCATTACCTCGCTCTAGTACCTATCGAAGGACAGCGCGGCGTCTCGCCACTCAACACGCAATGCCTCCAGAATATCTAAAACTAAACACTAGGGTCCCTCTGCATATACTCCTGTGTCTGGGATACAGCGTGAAGCAAAAAAAAACATTAAAATAATTGCTTACTTGTTTATTATGCTTAGATATTAAAAAAACAATTGTATAAAAAGCCCTCTTCCGTGATGGTTTCGTGATTACAGTCGAAAGAACCCATGGAACTCTTTCCCATAGTTGACCACAAAGATGCCACGGATCATATTAGTTATTTGATATATGTACCTACGTAAATAATTATTTCGTTTGGAAAGCTGATAGTTTAAGATGTTATCTTCACATGTCAGATATGAATGAAACAGGTATAATTATTCGAAAATAAATTATAGTATTCTTATGAGAACTTCAATAATTAAATTATATGTTCATTTGTGTTTTAAGTACGAAAGATAAAAACAATTAGTAGTTATATTCATCATAAAGCATAACAGGAACTTAGGCCCGTATTAATAAACTGCTCTCAAACCTAAGGTCGATCTAGAGATGCAGTTTTCATTTATAAATTAGGTACATTATTATTGAAAACGGTATCTCAAGATCGATCTCAGACTTCAGAGCGATTTTAAATACGGGTCTTAATGTACTGTTATTAATATCAAAGCGTTATGGCCAAAGTTCTTTTCAATCTAGTGATAAACTGTCAAAGCTGGAACCGCAATAAAGTTTACGCTTACGTTTAGTGTTAGTATCCACGCAGGTGTTACATTCTCTTATTAAAAATCCTGACACTTGGTTCAATCTATAACAAATATCTATAGGTGTATCCAAAAATTATAAATTAAATAAAATAATTTTAATAAAATAAACATAATATGATAGAAATAAGTATAAGTTATGATTATGAGCAGTCGATCATGAAAATCGCATCTGGTGTTCATTTAATTTCTTATCCACATACGGTCGCCACGCGTCCGTCGCATTCTATTTAAAGACGAGAGGACTGGGAAGTATGAACTATGAGCCAGAGGCTGCATCTGTGTCAATTGTGCGCAATTGTCGCCTGTGTGCTGTGCCTCATTGCCTTCGTTGTTGACGAGCGACGAGCGAAGAGCGAGGAGAGAGGAGAGACGTTACATCAGCCAACAATTGAGCTGTTTGTTCAATTTATAAAGTAACTCCCTCACAAAGCGTTAAAGATACACACGAGTGTGCCTAATGACGCATAGAGGACTCTCGCACTCGTTATATGTCGTAAACTTTACAAGCAATTTCTGTTGGTGCATAATGTTAGCTGTATGAGATGATACCGTTGCCAAATAGCCTATGTATTATACACTTATGACTGAGAAAACATAAAATGGCTGTAAAATATTTATATCTAGTAAATATATAGTATCTATAGTTAAATTATATTGACGTTTGAATCGTGGTCGTTAATTTGAATAACAAATAATATTTTTTTTAGTAAATATTATACTGAACGTCGTGTCTACGATATTGATTGATTTTTCATGTAGGTAAATTCTGTCTCACACAAACACCCGTCAGTGTTCAAAAACAAGAAAATACTATTTGCAGAACAAATTCAAGCTTTCGAGACATATGCAGTGCACTTTATACTAGGTGAGTAATGGTTGGACAAAGTTGAGTTACAGCAAAACTACGTAAAGTCGGAACTGAGATGATTTACTTTAGTAATAAAATTCACGAGCTGCTGCTGTATTTTTGTAAACGCTCCCACGCGTGGGTTCACTATGCGGGTTAAAACGGTTTCTTAATTTGATAAAAAATAAATAAATCAGCTTCACGCTGTATCCCGCACACAGCAGGGTAGGTAGAGGAAACCCAGTGTTAAGACACTCCGTTCCCCACTTTCTGCTGAATTCTGGAGGCATTGCGTGTTGAGTGGCAGAACTCAACGCCGCGCTTAACCTCGACACCAGAGCGAAGAAATGGAAATATAAATTTAAGTAAATATTTCATCTCCTCGAGTGGGGATCGAACCCACAAATTTCTTAATTTGATAGTTCTAAATTATTCTTAAGATTTTATTTGAATTCGATTCGATTGAGCCCAGCCGTGGTGAAGGGGAACAAAGAGTGATTGTAAACACTACTGGTTGTGGGTTCAATCCCTAAACGAGGAAATTAAATTTTAATTGAATTTATACTTTGATTTCTTTGCCGAGGCAAAACGCGGCGTTGAGTTCCGTTCCAGAATTCGGCGGAAAGTGGGCAACGGAGTGTCTTAGCACTCGCTCACTTGTCTCTTGAAACTTATTTATTTATTTGATTTATGATTTATATTATTTTAGTTGAATAGCCATATTTATGTGTAAAATATTTATATATCTAATAGGCACCTAGATGATTAAAATGTTTTAGCTTTATGTGGTATAATGTTAGTCATTACTTTAGTTCATAAACTTGGATCACCATTTGCGGTCTACGTCTCTACCCGAGTTCAATTAGTAACATTATTTTACTGGACGAACTCCCGACGGCAACGCGTCCACAGACTATGTGAAGGTTAAGTAAGTTAAGTATAAAATATTGAGCAACAACACCTATTATTTTTTTAAATAAGTAATTTAATATAAATTAAAAGATCGTGGCCCGCGGGTCGGCAATCGGTATGTAGGTTAAGTGGCGCGTTAAGATTATCGAAACAATCGTAATAAATTAAAAACAAAATCCATGCTCCCTGTGGTTGAGTGGCGAGAAGCGAGGGCGTCGGAGCGCGGCGGCGGCTCACCCCCTATTTTTTGCGGGTAGGTAACGTGCTCGGTGACACCTCGCGCGGGTCAAGTGCGGCGGGCGGGGGTGTCCCGGGGCGGGGGCGCGGGCGCTAATTCCGAGCGCGTGACCGCACGCCCTCCCCTCCCCTCCCACCCCGCGGCCGTCCTCGCCGTTTTCCCGCCGGATTTGCGTTCATGCAGTAAAATAAAAAGGGCGATTTGGCGCCCTCCATTGCCGCTGCCCGATTAGCGGCGCCCGGGGAAATTAAAAGTATTTTATTCCAACATTTATTCCTGTTTTGTTTGCATTGAATAATGCGAGCGGCGCGGTGTGTCCGTCGTGCGACACGCGTCGGGTTGTAGGTACGTAGCCCGTATGAGGGATGAGAGGGTATTCGGTATTGATGGCGTGTGTGCTGTATCATGATACGCACCTACCTCTCCGCCTCTGGGGTATTCTTGCGGACGTGTCAAACATAACGACTATTGTTGATATCCTCTAAATATAATAAAAGTATGGCGTAGTGGTCAGAGCGCCTGGTTGCTTTCCAGGAGGCGTGAGTTCGAGTCCCGTTACGTTCAAATTTTTATACGTTTTCTAAATAAGTATTTAATAAAAGATTTTAATATCTATCTATGATATACGAATTATATATATATATATCTATATATATATATATATATATATATATATATATATATATATATATATATATATNGTTTAGATACCAGTTATTAATTTTAGTATTCTATTAATAGCATCGAATAGAAAAAATAATATCATATCTACCGAGTCCGTAACAAACAAATTACTTAAACAATTTTATTCCACTGGTCCATAACTTCGTATATTACTTTAGTCCCCAAATCTCGGATTCAAATAAGAAATTAAGTTCATTAGTTTGCGTAGGTTTTGCACCCCTGCCACGTCCCCCGACCTTAGGGACGCCAGTTCTGATTTTTCTCATTTATCCCCACCCGGATCAAATTCAGATGGATGTGATTAACAACGTTTCATTTCGTCTCAAATTATATTAAAAACGTCATATTTATATTTTTTAGATACGAAGGGTGGTATATGGCTTTGTTAAGTCAAGTAACGTAATGTGATTTGTTTTTTTTTTATAACTATTAGGCACAGACTATTACTTAAAAAAATAAACAATATTTTTTTATTGATATTGCATAATTTGAAAGACATTCTTTTTTAATTATAAAACTTAAAAAAATATAAGTATATTAATAAAAATTATATTAAAAAAATTATATTAATAAAAATATAAGTCCATCTTTTTCATTCATACACTTTAAAATATTATTAATTATATTCACATAGTATAGGGTCGAGATATGTGAATTTACTCAGGCCCCGCTTGCCGCATGTGTTCAAACAGCACAGCCCTTGGTGTGTTTTTCGCTTAAACAAATAATAAAGATTGCTTGCGCACACGTTTGTTTAATATGCTTAAACGTGCAAATATGTTTTTATGTTTAAACTGTAAATCTTTTATTTTTGTTTGTATTATATTGCTAATAATAAAATATTATTAAATATATACCTACCTATCTAAAATCTTTTTATAGCTTCACGCTGTATAACGCACATAGTAGGCAAAATGTACCTGGGAACCTAGGGTTAAGACGCTGCATTCCCATTAAGATACCTCCGTTTCTCACTTGGAGGTGTTAAATATTGAGTGGCGGAACTCAACGCCGCGCTTTGCCACAATACCAGAAGCGAATATGTAAATATATTAAATATAATATTTCATTACCTCGGGTGGGAATCGAACCCACAACATGTCGCTCTATGATTGACCTGATTTTCATGTCATACAATATATCATTTAAATACAGTATGCGTTGATTTTAATATTAATAATTAATATTTATTTTTTCAATTAATTCACAATTCAAAATGTTTATCAAAACTATTTATAAAGTAGTTGAAAGTAACTAGGTACGCGACAGACAGAAAGTATTCTTTAAATATTAATAATTAAGTAAGTAAGCTAAGCACAACAACCCTCGCGACTTGTGTCAAGTAGCCGAGACAAACGTGTCAGTGCCACCGTGTCTTGTGAATTAAAACCCGTTGCCGTTTAACAAGTTTAATAAGCAAATAGGTGGCTGTGTCACGACTGGCCCTTTAGATCGTCACGTCACGTGACTCGTGAGTGAGGGGCGCCCTAATATTTCCGTCGCTACCCCAGTCTCCAACAATGATCCCTTTCATTGAATCAAAAATACCTATAATCACGAGCAAGTAGACGCTCAAAGGACCCCACTTTATTATCGCTCGTTTGTTATTTTTTCTTCTTAAAGAAGTTAAATTGTTTTTATAAAACGAATACGCGTTTAGCCCCCGTTTTTTTTTGTATTCTCAATTAATGTAATGAAATAGAAATGGGATTATGTTATTATAGTGGTTTTATTTAGGATCCTTTTTTTATATTTATTGTACAATAAGCATCTGTGTAGCTTTTACCGAATCTGTATACCATTTTGACAGTGACAGCAATAAATTTACATTGAACAATTAAGTTGTTATATCTTAGTAATGAGTTACCTAAGCATCGAATTAAAATGATGAGTTAAGTTTATTTAAAAAATACAGGATGTCGATGAGCTGCCGCCACATACCACCACACCACATACGCCTCGCTACGTTTTAAAACCGACGTGGCTAAGCACGAGAGTCGGAGTCAACTGTACAAGCATACAAGTCACACGCATGGTGCACGTTCAACTCACTACAATAAAGCGGGAAAGGTGGCCGAGGTCGGGTGTCGGGGGGGGTGGAAACCGTTGTGACGAGACGATGCAGTTTGCACCGCGGCCTCTTCCAACCTTCACTAACTCGCGCCCGTGTTCTTGGGAATCGTTTTAAATTCAAGAGCCGCGCGATACTCCTCGAGCAACAATCTGCCTTATTTACAAGCGCTACGTACGAGAATGACGTCGGCAGGATGCCATAAGTCATTTTGACAACGACCGCGCCGACACCGTCGCTAAACTAGAAGCTCTACGCGAACGACGGAGAGTTGAGAATCGTATAAATAATTCAGAGAACGGCTGGCGGCCGGGTGTGAGTGCGGAGGTGAGAAATACATTAGTGGTACCGTTTTCTATTGGTCGTTGCTCCTGTGTTGATATTAAGCAGTCCACGTGGACTGCTCCGTGGTCGCTTGTCTCGTTTTTTTCGGCGGGTGGCTCGCTATCCATCCCATTCTAATCTACAACGAAACGTGGAATGTCATGTCCGGAGTCGTTCAGAAAGTCGTGAGCGTGCATCGTGCTTCGAACTTCGGCCGTATTGCCAAAGGAATTACGTTTAAAAATGACATTTACAAATTGAATTCAATTTCTTCACGCTACGGTCGAATTTCGTTCGGGGACATTTAGTTTTTACGATTCTATAAACAACGAGTATTGATAAGCATTTTTAAGTCAATTAAGGTTGTAAGCTAAAAGCGGTTGTTGCTACATTTAAATTATCGTCCGGCATTCAAATAATGCCATTTTTTTTCGTGTCGGCACGATTTTATTTATAGTTATGTGTTATGGTAAATATAATAATGCAGCGTGGGTGATATGATACATCCCATATCGAATCAAATACGGAGTATTATTCATTAAATACTTTGTTATGGTTATTGTTGTAATAAGTACTTTACAATTTTTGATTTTAAATAATTAAATTTATGGGATGTCTTAACGTCTAACTTATGTAATTGTTAAAATGGTGCGTATTAGTTAATTATAAAAGGATAGTATTTCATATTGGTAAATAATGCACCGACTAATATATCAAAATATTTTTTTAGTATGAACAAATCATTTAAGTAATATTATCACAATTTTATAGAAATATTAAAAATAAATTAAAAACGAAATGGTAAAATTAAGGTTGAACTTATTTACATTGCGTTTCTTGTGAACCTTCTATAAGAAATTCGTAAAACGCAAATCAACGCACAGTACTGTCACCTAGTGGCAACAAACGAAGTACTTGGGATATATTCTTAAGAGATGGCGCTATTTTATCTCATTTGCTAGTGTTCTTTATTTGGCTGTTTGCGCGCCACCTATTGTTATTTGAAGAAACTACGTTGGATTAACAAGCCTATGAATGAAAGCCTATGGTTATACTATTTTGATACATTATGGTATATTTCATACTTTTTACTAAAAAATGAAACAATTCTTACAATTGTTTATTTCATTTTTATATATTTTATAATGAATAAAATGCGCTTTACTTTAGTAGTTCAATTGTTAAACTAATAGTGGAACGTCAGTGAATATTTACAGTGAAATTGAACTGTCAGAATGACCGTGTAAATGTCAAAAACCTAAAGACAAAGAGTGAAGCGGCGAAAGTTGTTTATTATTATTTATTTAAGTAGAAATTAGAATTAGTAATCTAATCTTACTGAACAAAAGAATTATTAAACAGAACATTAAATTAACTTTATAAGTCGAAATTTCAAGCCACCACATATTTTTAGTACCTATAAAAATATAATTGATGGTCAAAGTACGAGTTACACGTATGTTTTACTTTTGTTATAGTGTAACGATAGAATATCTCTTATTGTAGAAACGATTTTAATTATAATCGTTTAATAAAAATGGCACCAAAGATTATATTATTGTTCAGTGGGAAAAGAAAATGTGGTAAAGACTTCGTGACGGATCATCTTAAGTCATTGTAAGAAACTTTTTTTATTGATATAACATCAGTGAATATAAAACTAGACAAAGTACATAAAAGAGTTTTTTGCGTTTTTGACCTTAATATTTCATTGTAGTTTATAGATTATTTTTCAATTCAATATTTTGATGATTTGATGAGATGTAAAACATTTTAATTAACTAAATTTCTTTTATAGATTAAGTGATCAATGTGAAATTATAAAAATTTCACAACCCATCAAAAGTCATTGGGCAAAAGAAAAGAAATTAAATTTAAATAATCTCTTAAGTGATGGTGAATATAAAGAGCAGTACCGCCTAGATATGATAAAATGGAGTGAGGAAATGAGACAAAAAGATTATGGTTGTTTTTGCAGAGCAGCATGTGAAAATGGTAAATATTATATATCTTAGCAAAGAGCTCATTGTGGTGCAGTGGCGTGTTGTCTGAAAGCAATTGCAATAGTTATGTTTAGATTCCCACTAAAACATTGAATTAATTTCATTTCATTTCTGATAACAAGTCAAAGCATGGTGTTGAGTTTCACCACTCAACTTACAATATTTTGATGATTGGGCAACTTGTAATTCTTGTGTAGGTTTTATGGGGCCTCTACATTTAAATATGCATTCAGCTCCACAGTCCAAATCATATTTGAAATGATTCTACTAATTCTGTCAACAAACATGTGCTTACTTCTTTTTAGCTTCACATTGCATCCCGCACACAGCAGGGTAGGTAGAGGAAATCTAGTGTTACGACACTCCATTCCCTGCTTTCTGCTGAATTCTGGTGGCATCATATGCTGAGTGTCGGAACCCAATGCCACTCTTCGCCTCTACACTTGAGCGAAGAAATAGAATTAAAAATTAAGTAAATATTTTATTTCTTCAAGTGGGGAATAAACCCAAAACCAGCCGCTTTTACAGCCACACTTTGTGCCCCAGTGCCACGATTGACCTCTGTATCCATAAAATGCTAGAAATTTCCTTATAATAATCTTATTCATTCATGCAAAACTGATAAAAAATATTTTATACATATTTTAATATTTGTAAAAGAGGTTAAATAATTATTATATTTATTTTTCAAGTGACCAATAAAATTGACAAATATCTATTCTGGTCATTGTTTTTAAGAAAGGAAGATTACAATCTTATAGAGTGTGGGACTGTAAACTTCTGCTCAGGGGGAAAGAAATATTTTAATTTCTCTGCTCTGGCTCACTGAACAAAGTCCAGGTATAAGATTTGTTACCCGACACAATGTCTCAAATTTAAGGGTACTCCTTATGCTTAGTCTATTTTGCAGTATAAAGTCTGAGTTGGTTTTTTTTTAAATTCTAGCTGCAGAGAAACCTGTATGGATTGTCAGCGATATAAGACGAAAAACAGATATGCAGTGGTTTAAAGAAACATATGGTGATATTATTAAAACAATTCGACTAACAGCAGATGAAAATACTAGGACTGACAGAGGTTACCAATTTAAGAGTGGAATTGATGATGCTGCCTCCGAATGTGATTTAGATGATTATACAGATTGGGATCTCATTATTGAAAATGGCAAAAATAAAACTGTTGAGGATCTTACAAAAAATATTATACTTCTATTGGAATCTTTAAATATATTACAAAGACTTAGGTAGTATTTATAATTGTATTGTTTTTTATTGAGAAGGTTTTACAAAAATTCCTATGTATTTCTTGGATCTGGAGTTGGGTTTAAATAGTAAATTATATGAATGGTTCATAGACGTATTTTAAGCTTAAATGTTATTTTTGTATATGTACCTATACAAAACATATAAGGGTATTTTGTTGGATAAAATACAATTGTATTATTTATTGTTTTTATTTAGAAAAATAAACAATATTTTTAAATATTTTTAATTTTTTTTTATTAAACAAACCTCTCGGAAGAGAAGAATGTTGGAGTTGTTTATTAATAATAAATCTTATTGAATATATAATTTCTGCAAAAGTAAATAGCGCTCGTAATTTTGCGTTCATAAATTTTTATATATTTCATTATTAACAATCATTTCTCCATGTGGAACTAACTCTCTTAGTATTCTTAATTTCATCTCATAGTATTCTTCTCTATTTAATCAAATAAGATGAAGAGTGAATCTTCATCTTATTTGATTAAAAATGGTGCAGACGAATCTGTTGTGTAATAATAAGAAAAAACCGTAATAGTCTCTTAGAGGGACTCTTCTTTCGATGTATAAAAATGAAGGTCTGGAGTATCTAAGAGCTCGGTTAAACTATGTGACAAAAACTTTTATTGGTGTACATATGTACACATAAGAAATAACAAAAAAAGTCTAATAAGAAAAACCATTATAATACGTCACATCTGATTTAGTTGTCTCTCCTTCCTACTCTGATTTTGGCACTAAAAGTTCTACTAAAATAATCAAGTAAAAACCTGCTTTTCCAAAAAGAAATGAAATCCATCCAAAAACATCCTGTAAAAAACCACCGAAGTGTCAATGAAGCTATTGATTTTTCTTTAAAAAGTAATTAAATCTCCAGGTAAAGCCAAGCCGATTCTAATTTTTGTTATTGTGTTTTTTTAATTAATATTGTTAAATTTTATGTGACTTGACCGTTGACTTGTAGATACACACATGTATAGTAATTATGCTTAAAGAATATTCAACGGATGTTCGGCGACAGGTTGTGAGCTCGATTCCCTCTCGAGGAAATGGCATATTTAATATTTTCATTTCTTTGCTTTGGTGTTGAGGTAAAGCGTGGCGTTGAGTTCCGCCACTAAACACGCAATACTTCTAGAAATCGGCGGAAAATAGGAAACGGAGACATTAACACTAGGTTCCTGCCTACCCTGCCGTGTGTAAGGGCGTAAAGCGTGAAGCTGTAAAAATAAAAAATGTGTATATCTACGTATCTGATGGAATTAAACACAACCGCTTAACACTTTTTGTAAGTTCCACCACTTTTGTAAGTGTAGAAATGACGAAGGTTAATAAAAGTATTGTAAAATAAGATTTGTTATCTCTCTGTTTACGGCCGCCAGCCTACTTCGACTCGTGCGGGGGGCGCTCTTGTCGCTGATGACATCCTCTGAAGTAGCTACATAGTGCTTGCACTTTCTTAGAATTATGAAAACAATTTGTTCATGATTGAATTTCAATCTGTTGCTAAATGCAGCATAAAAAAGAATAATGAGTAGTTTGCGGATAAAGCCGCGAGTGGGCCGATAGTAAATAATAAATTTAAAAAAGATTTGGCAAATGATGAATATTCTGAGGCCGGTCGTGGCGCAGAGGCACAAAGTGTGACTGTAAAATTGACTGGTTGTGGGTTCGAACCCCACTCGAGGAAGTGAAATATTTATTTACATGTATATTTCCATTTTTTCGCTCTGGTGTCGAGGCAAAGCGCGGCGTTGAGCTCCGTCACTCAACACGCAAAGCCTCCAGAATTCGGCGGAAAGTGGGGAACGGAGTGCCTTAACACTAAGTTCCCTCTGCCTACTCTGCTGTGTGCGGGATACAGCGTGAAACTGATGTCATGTGCTATCCACATATGTGATCACATCCATACATGTGATCTCTCATTGACACATGAACTCACATCCTCATATGTGTTCTACAATCACATACTAGTATATGATTGTGTGTGAGAGAGAGATATATATATGTGGTGCATTTCTCATCTGTCATTCGTAACGTAAAAAGAATCCTGGACTTGAATGTAATAAGTGTAGTGTTATAGTGCATGCTACAGCGATATGCTCAGGACTAACAGCGAAACAACTAAATTCTCTGACATCAGCTGGAAATTTAGAGTGGACATGCTGTGACTGTTTACGAATATCACCTCGAACAAATACAATATTCTATACAAATTCAATATTATTATCCATTCAACCTGTAAAAACTACTCAATTATTTAACAACAGAAATAAACAAAATAATTAAAAAGCAACTAAGAGAAACAAACAATATAGTAAGGATAATGTTGACGAATTTCTGGAGTGCATGGAAGCTTTCACGGGCAAAGTAAAACAATTAGAAACAAATACTATGAATTTAGAGAATAAGTATAAATCAACCGAAAATAAAATGAGTGCTTAAAAAATAACGTTTAAATGAAATGAATGAATGAAATAAAAATATTGAAATTATGGGAATACCTTATCTAGAGAACGAAATTTTTGGAAGAAATATCAAATGCTATAGCGAAAAAATTACAAAAAGACGTTGCAGATATAAAAAAATTAAGCGGGTACCAACGACACGTGAGAGATAAGGCAAATTAAAATGTATGATGAAATTAAAAGAAATAATTAGATTAGGCAAGCAAAAACGGCTCAAATCTATGTTGTCAATATACTATCAACGACAGACAACAAAGAAAGTCATGGACATATTTACATAAGAGAAGAATTAAGTTATTATAACAGAACTTCTTTATGAAACGCTAAACAAATGTGTAAAGATAAATTGAAATTTGTATGGTGTAAGGAATGGAAAATACTTGTAGGAAATCCGAAACGTGTAAGATTTTATTATTAGAAGTGACGAAGACCTGAAGGTGCTATTCTAGTAAACAAGTGATTTTTTATTCGTTATGCCGATGTATATATGACTGTTATATAAAATAGTTTCTAGTATAACATCGGATAATATTACAGAGATCTATGATTGTGTAGATATAAACGCATATTCTAAGCATGTCTCTAAGTATAACAATAATTTAACTTGTATCCAAATTAATATAAAGTCAATTGTTAAAATTTTTGTCTATATAGAATTAATAGTCGCCAAAAGTTTGCTAAAATAAGTATAGATGTTTTAATATTAAGTGAGGTCCGTATTACGGAAAATTTTAGTACATTATTTCATTTGAGGAGGGCTATAGTAATGATGTTTCGTTCCGGTCGGAACATGGTTCTGGAACAATACGCTAGACGCCTGTTCCGGAACAGTTCCGACTAGGTGGACATAACTGTTCTGTAACAGGAATGAGTCATTGCAAACTCTACAACAATTTTCCGACTGCTCAGTTTGTTCACACGCGTTCTCTGTTCCTAAGCCACGTCCCACTAATTCCAACATTTAAAATTTAGAGATTTAAACTGTTCAGAAGAACACCTATTTCAACATTTAATTTCAACGACGTTAACGCTCCAATTGTTTCGTTTTCCTTCGCCCTTCGTGTTGTTTATTTGTTTCTATCTTTTGTGGCTATCTTTTATAGTTCATTTAGTTATTTCATATTTTAATACGTAATACTAATTGTATTAAAAATAATAAATTTATTATCGTTAGTTGGTTTAATTTAATTAAAAAGTATATAATAGTTTTGATAGGAAACTACTGGGATTAAAAACTTATAACATTTTGGTAGTAGTAGTATAGCAACTTCAAAGCTTGCTCTTAAAAGTGATTACTTTTGTTGTTAATCCAATATGGCCGCCGTAACAAAATGACGGTGTACATATTTCACAACCTACTCAATTTGGGTATCAATTGAAAGAGCTTAACTTGTAGAATACAATACATTAAAAAAACTCAAATCCAAGATAGCCGCTAGTACAAAATGGCGGATTAGGTACATATTTTTGTTCAATCACCCCAATATGGGTATCAAATGAAAAGAAGACGGATTTTATTTCATCTAATACTTTGGTGCTAGTAAACAGGGTCGTATGATATGCTTGAAGATGACCATAGGTACCCAATAATTAATTGACACAATCCCATTGAATTTGAGCTCATATGATTCGTCTTAATGAGTACTCCGATGCTAAATGGCAACCAGAGTCTTATAATGGAGCTGGAAAATGGCATCAGAATGGTAATCAGAGTCTGATGATGGGACTGGAAAATATCCATAGAAATTCGGTAATTAAGCGACGTAATTCTATCGAATTTGGGTTTGTATAATTCATCTTAACGAGTACTTTGGTGCTAGATAGTAACGAAGGTTTGACGATCGAGTTGAAACATATGAAAACACAATACAAAAAGGTTAAAAATAAAATAAAAAAAACTGAAAGTACCCCATAGAATTCCGTTTTTACCTTTTAAGATACGGAACCCCGGAACGAAAATTGGAACATGTTCCGAAGCCGGCATGGAACAGTTGGGACATGTTTCTCATTTTTGCCGGAATGTAAAATCACTAGGCTAAGTATGTATACGCAGTTACGTAATCATCATAAAGGAGGTGGTATTATTATAGATATGTTTTGTAAAGAAGCATATATTTTGTAAAGAAGCATAAATTGAAATTAAACAAACACGCAAAAAATGCTATACAAATGTTCGAATGTACAATGTCCGAATACACTATAAAGAACTAAAATTGAAAATATTGCAATGTTATAAGGCAGAAAAATATAATGTAAAAATAAATATAAACAAACATGGGTAAATTTTAAGGTTGTAAAAGTATGTAGGGAAAATGATAGGAAGTTTAAAGAAAGAAGAAATGATATTAATAATAGGGTATTATGAGTTGAGTATACTAAAATAAGAAACAAATGTAATAAAATTATACATTAGCAAAAAGACAAAAGTTTTCAAAACGAAATCAGATTACATAAACACAATCAAAGAAAAATATGGGAAATACTGGATAGAATAACAGGTAGAATTAAAGAAACACTAGATAGTAAAATTTCAGGCACTTTGATACTATAAAAAAAAAAGATAATAACACGCTGTATCCCACACACAGCAGGGTAGGCAGAGGGAACTTAGTGTTAAGACACTCCGTTCCCTACTTTCCGCCGAATTTTGGAGGCATTTGCATTGGCATTGAGTTGACTGGCGAAACTAGACGCCGCGCTTTGCCTGGACACCAGAGCGAAGAAATGGAAATATAAATTTAAATAAATACGAAAAAAAGATTTGTTCAAAATTATAAATAATGGTAAAACTTTAATATCTGCAGGTGTTGATAATATAAGTCCCCTCGATATTAAGTTTATCTCTACAAAAATCACACAAGTCATAGGTTACTCAACACAATTGTTCATTCGGGCTTTTACCCTGACAACTTAAAAATTGGAGTAGTTAGACCAATTTTCAAAAAAAAGATGTAAACAAAATTGTCATGATGTAACCCTATTACAATTTGGGCTGTAATAGACAAAATAATAGAAAACTTTATATCTAATCAAATACACGAATTCTATAAAATAATAAAATATTTGTCAACAATACGGCTTTCAATTTAAAAAAAGTACGACACAACTGCTATCTGATTTAACTAACTACGTTAATGCAAGTTTAGATAAGAATAAACATGTAATGTTGTTCAAATATTATAGAGTAAAGCCTTTGAAATCCTGAAACATAATATTTTAATTGAAAAATTAGAAAATACAGGCATTAGGTCCCTCGCTATGGCGCGAAAATTTAGCAAATCGGGCATATGTGGTCAAAGTAAATGCCCTATAAGGCGAAAAAGTAGACGTTACTGAAGGCACAGCTCAATGTTCGTTATTAGACCTCCTTCACTATTTGGCATATGTAAATGATTTACAGCATGTAATAGGTAAAAACTAATATGCGGATGACACCTGCCTGGTAGCAGCAGACAGAGACAAGCTCAAGACAGCTGTGGAAAATCTACAATGTGACTTTAAGTTGCTTTGTAAATGGTCACATAGATGTTGGTCTAGTAATAAACTTACAAAACACAAAAGTGAAGACGAGTACGTAATTATATCTCACGACCACAATAATAATTTGAACTGTAAGGCTCTCGAAAAAGTTGAAAAACATTTATACCTAGGGGTTTTTATAGACAAGAGATTTCATTGACACAAACATATTGAATATATATGTAATAAATTACGGTTTATTACAGCAAAACTCTATTTAGTAATAAAAATATATTTGTAAAAACAAAAACCCCGACTGTATAAAACTAAAAAGAAAATAAACAAGTCCAATAGTTTATTAGGATTAAGAGTCGGGACCTCTTTAAATTATGCGGGGTTCCTGGTAAAGATTTTATTGATTCAAGAATTACTTATAGGTCCCGACTGTTAATCCTAATAAACTATTGGACTTGTTTATTTTCTTTTTAGTTTTATGCAGTCGGGGTTTTTGTTTTTACAAATATTTTTTTATTTTTCACTTTTTTGTTAGAATTCATTATGGTAATCATAATCATGATATACCTTTTTGAAATCCTCGTAGTAAGCTCTTGAATTTGAGACCCATATTGTGGTATTCGAAACGAAAATTTTTTTTTTCACTAAGTCCAATGGCGTCCCACAGCCGCCATGATTGTTTTTATTTAACGTCACCTATCTAAGAACACTTGGGCTGCTAATACGAATCTAACGATACCTCAATTATGTAAATCCGTTCAGCGGTTCTGGAGATATGAGGTAATAAAGAATAATACATACATACAAGATACGCGCGAAAAACATAACTCTTCCTTAGCAGTCGGGAAAAAACAAACTACGCTTCAAAAGTAAATTCCAATTATATACATACATACATCTTTAATGGATAGCATAATAGCTCAGTAGCTACGGTCGAACATTTAAAACTCATCTTAATGAATCTTATCATCAGTCATGTCAGCAAGACATAAATTCTACCACAATGAAATAAACTTTTTGAATATAACAAGATTACCAATACAAGATAAAGTAAAACATATTTTACTTAAAGAACATTTCTTTCACTACAACAGAAACTTTAAAGAACACAAAATATTAACGAGATCTATTTCAAATAATACAATAGAAACAACTAGAGCTAACAATGTTTATGGTAAAAGGACTATAAATTACATAATCCCAAGACTAATTAATGAAATAACGAAAACCCTTAAAGATAAAATTACTAGTAGTAGTTTTTTTTTAGAATTATTTAAGAAATGATTACTGTATTATAATAATTAACAAAAAATATTTCTATTTCTTATAACAAAATGAACACACTGTAGCTTGACGTTTAAAACGTATGCGTAATTACAAATACACGTCTTTTCGCGATCTACGAGTACCTCACTGTCACACTTGTTGTAATTTTATCATTTTTAATGTTTGTTAAAATTGTTTGTAATTTGTATGCTTGGTATGTTTTCTATAACTTAATGTGTTTAGGAATGGGCAGTGATCATACAAGCCAAATCGGGCTTAAGACCGCGAAGAAAAATAATTTTGATGTACTATGTTATAATTAAATAAATAAATAAATATGATCTGCCATCCATACATAACTGGGGAACCGAGTGTCTTAACACTAACTTCCCTCTACTTACCCTGCTGTGTGCGGGATACAGCGTGAAGCTGTAAGAAGGAAATGCAGCGCGAAGCTGAAAAGAAAAACAATTAAGATTTTTCTATTAACATATATAAACAAGAGAATAGCAGCCCTAAAAAATTAAGATCGTTTAATCTTATAATGTATTTCCGCTTAATAAAGACGGGATTCAATGAGGAGTGAGTCGTTGTGTAGTTAAAGTTGTTGACTTCTCATAATTAGGTATTTCCAGCGGCTTTATGGGCGTGTGAATATTTTGTACGTTGAAGTAACAGTGTTGAACACATAAAAATTTCTACTATTATATACTTTTATCGATTCTATGAAAATATGAAGCCATTTATCTTTTGTTATATGTATTTTTTTGTACAATATTTACTTAAAGTTGCTTAACTTAGTAGAAGATGTTCATATTAACATGATATGAGATATGTATGTTATTTGTAAATATGAAAATCTTCACCTGATAAGGGTACTGTGTCAGGTGACAGGAATTTCATACAGAAATATGTCTTTACAATAGGTGTCGTCTCATCCAAAACCGTATTATGTATTCAGTTTTTTAATAAATAAAACAACGAGTTAGTTTGAGTTAGTTTATGTTAATTATATAATTTATAGTACTTGATTAAAATTAATTTAGTCGCAATAGTAATTTTTTGAAAATAATAGCGATCAAGTGACAAACAAAATTAATATTGAACAAAAACTACTTGTACTTAATTAACTTAATAATAAATTATTAATTTCATATAATTTACTACAATAGACAATATTGCTATGTACATACATCGACAGAATAAAGCGGTTGGTATCATATGGACAGAATGGTTACGTAAAGACTCAAGATGTCGAGGTGGACCTTGATTTACATAAAGGCCTATATGAGATAAAAGTTTTTGTGCTGAACGGTAACCTTCGTTCTGTGCACTTATTTTGAAGACGACGAGACGAGCCCTCGCCAGCCTCCAGCGTCCCCGGCGTGCCGTCGATTGCGGCGGTGGCGGTGGACGGGCGTTGCGGCGCGGGCGGGTATCGACGCGGGTGCGCGCGCACCCGTTCGATTTCCCGTCCGGGCGGCGGCGGCGGCGGTGGCGGCGCGTTGCATAACCGTGCGGCGGCACTCCGCGCGCGACCCCGCTCCGAGCGCCCGCGAGCGCGACCACCGCGCACACCCGCGCCCACACGCGACCGCGCGACCAGCGCGCCCGCGCGACCACGCGACCACGCGACCACGCGACCACGGGCCTTGGAGTGATAGACCCTAAGTGTGCTTCGTACTGGCTGTCCATCTGACACGGAGACGGAGCGGCCGAGGACGGGCCAGCGCTGGGCCGGTAGGTGTCGCAGTGCGCGTCCTTTGTCCGCGGGGCAGGTGGTGGCGGTGGTGGTGGTGGTGGCGTCGCGTGCTGAATAATTGACGCGGAGGCTGGCCGGTGGCCGCTATCGACCCCGCTCGCGTGACTCGCGCGTATTACCCGTGGCAAGGACGCCGCGCTGGCTGCGGCACTGCTGCGCGCCGCCACAGCCGCCACCGCCGTCGCTGCTGTCATCCTCCGCCCCGTTCTTAACACCTAAACACACTATGTATTATGTTGACACTCTTTAATTTTGCAAATGTCATAATATGTCATAAGAGTAGAGAGAAACATTAGACAAAGTAACCAAATACACATTTACAAATAGTATTAAAAACGTATATTTTTTAAAGTAATTACTTATTTAAACATACATTTTTGGGATAATACAAAGCCAAGGTGACTTATTGTGTCTTGTTACGTAAAAGCTAAAATATAAAGAAAGTCTAGGGTTCGTTACATAACTTCATTGAAGAAAACCGTTAATATATAACTATACAACGAAATTTAGAGCGATAATTCTGAAAAAATACACCTAAATGAACTTTTCGTAGCCATCGTAGCAAACCGTAGCAGGCCAGCGTAGCAATCTGTAGAACTTGCGTTATTTCTATTTTTAATTTACTTGTAAGTAGTAAATATGTGATTTTGATTGTAATATTTTAATTACGTTTTCTTTTTTTTAATTATAATACGTTTTCTTTGATATTAGTGTAACTTATATTAGCAATATTTATTTTTATAAAGCTTTTTGCTATATGCAGATAGGAATAAATGAAACTTAAAACAAGTGCTTTTAAAGCACTCGTTTTTCAATAAATGTTTAACATACTACTATTACAATTAACTACTACTATTACTACTATTTTCTTATGTTATATCCTTCTATATATCGTATTTAAAAATCCCTACTATAGCTGATTTGCTAAGTCTTTTGTGTTATCAATACGAACATTTATTTTACCATTAAGTTACTAAGCAACAACTGATTACTAAATTTGTATGTATTTACAAATTTATGAATAATATAATTTTGCGATGTGTAGTTATTTTTTTTTACTTCATCCTGTATCCCGCACACAGCAGGTTAAGTAGGCGGAACTTAGTTTTAAGACGCTCTGTTCTCTCTTTATCGGCGAATCCTGAAGGCAATGCGTGTTGAGTGGTTTTACTTAACATCGCGCTTTGCCTGGACAGCAGAGCGAAGAAATTAAAATATTGAATATTTTAATTCCTCGAGTGGGAATCGAACCCACAACCTGTCACGTTTAGTCACACGCTAGTGGCCCTACGCCACGATTGACCTTTATTTACAAATTCACTTACGAATAATATAAATTTCCGATGTGTCGTTAAATAAATTTTTTTATATATATATATTTTTTTTATTTTTTTAATATCCGAATGTATTTGCAAGTGTAATTTACCTCGTTTACAGTCTTGCTAATATACAAAAACATATGATTATCATGCATTTACTAATATTTTTTCTGAAGCTAAATAGTATATCTATAAATAATTGAAAATAAAAATATAATTTTACTAACAAAATATTTAAATATTTAGCAGAAATACGTATATTTATAGAAATACTAAAAGGAATCTTAACAAATGGTAAAAATATATAAAGTAAATAGACAAAATGCGGAGTTCAGCTCGACCACTCAACGGAGTCGTTACAAGGTGAATTAGTTATTTCAATTTACAATTTTTTATTCTATTGTTGGTCTGTAGCATCACAGAGAATTCGTGATGTCTACCCCAAGGGAGGGTAATAATTGTGTTTTTATAAATATATATTAGTATTTAATCATTTAGAAAACGTGTAAAAATTTTACCTCTGACCACTAAGCCATACGTTCGAACATAAGGCTTAGTGGTCAGAACGCCTGGTCGGTTTCCAGGAGGCGCGGGTTCGAGTCCCGCTATGTTCAAATTTTTATACGGTTTTTTTAAATGAGTAAATTTCTTTCCTAAGTGTGGAATAACACTTTAAAAATGCTTAAAAATATTAGTATTTTTCATTTTTTATCTTCACGCTTTATTCCACAAAGCAAGCTAGACAATCTAGAAAGTAAATGTTGGGTATCAATATACTACGTACTCTACTTCCAGTACATATTTCAGACATTGTGTGCTAAAGGACAGAGCTCAACGCCGCCATCATTACCAGGGCAGAGAATGTACAAGTTGATTTGGCCTAATTTAAGCATTCCCTCGAGAACCGAACCAAGCAATAACTAAAAGAATACTAACCAATTATAGGAAAAATATGGAATACCTAAACTATATATCAACTTCACGCTATACCCCCAACAAAGCAGAGTAAGCAAAGGGAACCTAGTGTTAAGACACTCCGTTCCTCACTTTCCGCCAACTTCTGGAGGCATTCCGTGTTAGGTGGCGGAACTCAACGTCGCGCTTTCTACTTAAAGTATAAAATTAATTCTATTAATCTAATTAAATAATTTATTTCTTAAAAAAAAATAAGATAAGATGGTCTAAATATGACATTGTTTCAGCTGCCCTTGAGAGTTAAGGTATCACGGCCTCCATTATATACTAAAGAAATTTAAAGTAGCTTCTCGCTTTAGTGCTTGAGGGTAAAATTGAAAGAGAAAGGAATTTAGTGAAACCGAAACTTTGATCGAGATAGCACATCACCTTCATCTTATGCTGACCTGGGTTGGCCCTTTTGATGGGCGTCAAGTGTCGCACCAGCCGGGGCTAGTGGAGTGGAGATAAAGGCCGGGATCGATATAACTGCATGTTCCATCCAACTTATAACGTGATATAGATAGCTGTTGACATTTTTAGATACATACATCAGTTTAGCTTTGTGGTTTTAATGCTATTAATATTTATTGGATAGTAGCGCTTACAGTTTTTTTTATTTATTATTTATTAAAATAAATATTTCTAAGTATTATTTATAAACTTAATTTACGAAGAGTGTTGTAAGTGAAAATAAATTACAGTGACTATAACGCTCATAATAAATAAAAAAATATACAAACTTATCTTTGTATTTTTTTATTTTTTTGATACTTCAGGTATTGATTTATTAGTGTTATTTACATATCTATATTGTGAGGATAGTATACCGAAAATATAAGTCATGTGTGGAGTATATTCTGATGAATATATAATCAAAATCAGCTTCACGCTGTGTCCCGCACACAGCAGAGTAGGCAGGGAATCTAGTGTTAAGACACTCCCGTTTCCTACTGTCTGTCGGATTCTGGAGGCATTCCGTGTTGAGTGGCAGAACTCAACGACGACTCGACACCAGAGCGAAGAAATGGAAATATAAATTTAAGTAAATATTTCATCCTCGAGAGGGGATCGAACCCACAACCAGTCTGTTTTGCAGTCACATTTTGACCCCTGCGCCACGACCGGCCTTCATCTTCAATCTTTTACATCTTAGTTACCTAATAACTGCCAAAGTACCACACAAGATCCATATTCCCTATTTGTACTTACGGTTGTTGGGTGTATGCGCACAGAAACTTCCAGTAAAAAATAACAAAAATCTGGTTTGCTTTTACAACATATGTTTTCAAGAAGTTTATATTTGAGATAGTAAAAAATCGATACAAGAACGCTATCTATTGACTAATAGTAGGTACTAACGAATCTTGATAACGCAAAAAACGTTCTGTGGAGTTAAACACTAATTACGACGGGAGGAATATTAATCATTTTAATACTAAAGAATATTAATNATTATTTAACACAGTGATAAAAAATGATTTAATATTCAAAGAAATGTTTTGAATAGGTTCTTCAGTCCGTTCGTTCGTTTGTTATTAATATTATTTTAAAAAACGTATAAAAAATAAATATCTCAAGAAAAAAATGCTCTGACACTGTAAAAATATCCCGCAGTATTATTTCATAACTTACCTGTATGTTGCATGTATGTATGTGCCAAGGGTATTTTAGAGTACAAAAACACCTCAAAATCCTTTTAAGATAACTTTGTCGTTTGTCTGTCTGTCAAGAGTATTTTGTACAAGATCGCTTAAAGGTTAGATACCTCAATGTTCAAGTCTATATTCCCTTAGAGCACAAAAAAATCTATCTTCTAAATCATCGCAATCAAATGACGATAAACTATGAGGGTTTATGCATCGTTATTTGTCGCATTTTCTATCAAAACTATACAATTCCCGTTGATACACAATTACGAAATTTGTTAAGAAGTTAAAACTACGGTACGGCACGTATAAAGGAAAATTCCAAAATTATTTTTCAAAGATTGACAACTTTTTGTATTTGTGTCACAGAAAAAAACTATTAGGTACAAATTTTAATCTGTACTTAATTTGATACAAAATGACAACTTTAATAAGTTATTCTTTTGGTGTATCTCCATTCTTGAAACTGGTACGAAACTCCCGGGTCATGAGTACGACTTGAACTTGACCGAAAATATTGATTATTTCATAGATTATATAAAAATGCCTAATAACGTGCTTTCTATGTATATTCTGTATACCAATTATATATTTACTTAAAATATGTGATTAATTTAAAAACTGTACAGGAGCTAATATAAGTTATTTTACAAAGAATATAGTGAATACTTATCCAAATAAATAAATTAATAATTAAGGCTGTTTGTAATATCTCTATTTCTTAAATGAATAATCATCTAATTCAAGCGGGCAAAGCCGCGGGCAGGCCGCTAGTTTGAAATAAAAACGATGAAAACTTAACATAATTGCCATCAGATATTCATTGTTGTTTGTACAATATTTACTAAAAAAGTGTAATGTCAACGTCATATTATTATAATAATTTATTAATATGACTTCAAAAATTACATAATTTGATCATATTTTTATCCATGACATAGAAAGCTTCTTGAAATCTTAAATTATAGCAGACATATATTTATCCAAAACTAAATAAGAATTTCTGTGTTGTGTGTGCTTAAATAAGAATTTGTGTGTAAGAATAACTATTTCAGAAGTTACAGATAAGCAAATTTTCACATGAACTATTTATTATTCACTATATTTAGATGTTTAAGTATTGAATAAAACCTAGTTAAGACATTATGTTCCCCATTAAGTCACTTTGCTATTTTTCGTAAAATTTTGGAAGAATTATGTTTTGAGTGGGGGAACACCACTACGCGCTTTGCCCCGTTACAATAGGAAATAAAATAAAGGATATGAAAATACAATATATTTCACTCCTCCGATTGGGAATCAAAGTCAAAGTCAAATAATTTTATTCAAAATAACAAGTTACATGCTTCATGTTTTGAACGTCAAATTTACCACCAGTTCACTAAAATTAGTGCCTCAGACCTGAGAAGAACCGGCGCAAGAAACTCAGCGGGACTTATTTTTTTAAATCAATTATACACAATCAAATTTAACGTTTCTGACAATGATACTTTGAAACAGACTGGAGCAATTCCCAAGGCATGTTATCATTTATTTAATCATTAATTTGGTAATAACCTTTAACACACAAACGTCTTTTCACAACTCTTTTAAATTGTGATATAGAACATTCTCGGACGTTTTCTGGGATTGTAAAAGCGTACAGTTTTTCCCATATAAGAATTACGGACCCGATGTAGTCGAGTTACAGGTGCAATAAGTTTACTCCTATTTCTAGTATTGATATTATGTACATCACCAATTTTGGCAAAATCTTTACTATTCTTCTTAATGTACATAACATTTTCAAAAATGTATTGAGATGATTTTTTTAACCGCAAAAGCTGCTGAGCTAAGTCTATTCCCCAATCCATCGATATGAGGTCCCCACTGTAATTTAGAGTCAATGGTGATACCAAGAAACACCGTAGAATCGACAAGATCCACGGCTTCACCATTCAACAGTACATCAGCTTTAACAATTTTTGTGTTAGGTGTTCTGAAGATTATAAATTTAGTTTTTTTACTATTCAATAGTAAGTTATTAACACTAAACCAATGTACTACTTTCGATAGAGCATTGTTTACATCGTCATATATGTTTTGTCGTCGTTTTATTTTAAAAATCAATGAAGTATCATCAGCAAACAATACTATATTATGGTTCTTTCCCACCCACTTTCTTGCCATTTACATCAACCCTCTGAACTCTGTCAGCTAAATAGGAGGTCAGAAGATTAAGTGCATGTCCTCTTATGCCGTAGTAGTGTAGCTTCATGGCCAATGTGGAGTGCTGAACGCAATCAAAGACCTTAAACAGGTCACAGAACATACCAAGAGCATCCTGCGATCCCTCCCAAGCCTCATATATACTTTTAATAAGTCCTACACCAACATCAGTAGTCGAGCGACCTTTAGTAAAGCCATACTGTTGATCATGCAAAAGCTGATGTGAGTCAAAGTGCATCAGCATTTGATTTTAAATAATTTTCTCAAAGATTTTACTAAACGAGGGTAGTATAGAAACAGGTCTAAAATTGTTGGGATCAGATGTACTACCCGATTTAAATATATAAATATAGGTATGACTTTACTAAATTTCATTAAGTTAGGAAACACACCATACTCTATACAATTATTAAATATAGTCGCGAGGTGAGGAGCAACAGCGTCTATTATATGACTAATTAATTTAACAGAAATTCCCCATATATCTGATGTTTTCTTAATGTCTAGGGACTTGAATATCTTAACAATGTCTCTTGAGTTAACTACTTTAAATTTAAAATCTATATCACATTTGTTTACGTTCTCCTTAAGTAATGATTCAGCGACTGTCGTGGAAGATGTAAGTGTTTCGTGGAAGATATAAGTGTTTATTGGTGTTATCGAACCATTGCATTTAGAGTCACACGCTTGTACTCTCGCGTTACGAATACCTCGGAAAAAGCCGTAAAGACTAAATTTCATTTACCAACAACAATTTTCATATAAAGAATCTATCTACAAATAACATTCTTATCCCATTTTAGTTTTCGATTTAAAAATATATTTCAAACGAAATGTTCCAGAGAACGCTAGTAAAGGAAACCAATATAAGTGAGAGGTGACCCCAACAGGGAATATTGTATATATATATATGTATAAATTATATTAGATTGAGCCCAGTCGTGGCGCAGGGGTTCAAAGTGTGACTGTAAAACCGACTGGTTGTAGATTCAATCCCCACTCGAGGAGATGAAATATTTACTTAAAATTATATTTCCATTTTCTTTGCTCTGGTATCGAGGCAGAGCGCGGCGTTGATTTCTGCCACTCAACACGAAATGCCTCCAGAAATCGGGGAACGGAGTGTCTTAACACTAGGTTCCCTCTGCCTACCCTGCTGTGTGCGGGATACAGCGAGAAGCTGATTTTATATATTTTATCAATAGATGCATGATTCTAAAAATGTTTTATTATAAGATAACATTAATCTTTTTGTAGTAGTAGTTTTAGTTATTGATTTACTTACTTAACTTTATGCGCTTAACTGTATCCCGTATATAGAAGCAAGAAGGATTCTAGTATTAAGAGCCTCCTTGCCTAATATCCGCCCAAATTAAAAAACAATGCATGTTGATTGGCGGAATTCAACTCTTCGCTTTGTCTTGTTTGTTACCAGAGCGAGGAAATGAAAATATTAAATAATTAATGTCCCCGAGTAGGAATCGATCTCACATCCATCGCGTTTACTCATCAGATGCTACGCCACTGCACCACGAAGTCTTTAGTTTTTGAGTGGTTGCTGAAAATATTTAATTTCGTCAAGTAGAAATCGAACCCACAGCCCGTCGGGTTTACAATCACACGCTTGTTACCCTGCGCCACAAATGGCCTCACTTTTTATTGCAGAGAACATCATTTAGACATTATTAAACAACAGGAGATTTAAACAGTGTAGGAAGGTATTAATTAGGGATAAGCAATTACCTACTTAATTTAATAACTTAATTTTCATTATCTTTTTACATCTTGCCTTACATCTTTTACCGCAAAATATCTCGTTCGAAATTAAATCTTGAATTAAGGTGAGTGAATGCGCTTTATCGCCATTATTTTTAATTGCAATGTATTTCTTTTTCACATTTCTATTGTCACTTTTGAGTTGGAGAGTCAAGGGCTCATTAAAAAGTCATAATAATTATTTTTCCACCCATTATTAACAATACTGTATTAATACTTATTTAGAAAACGTATAAAAATTTAAACGTAGCGGGATTCGAACCCGCGCCTCCTGAAAACCGACCAGGCCGGTTCTAAATAAACATTTTTCTTTCCTAAGTGTGGATTAACACTTTAAAAATGTTAAAAATACTGTATTAGTCAGATATATTTACATTTTTCAGGATTATATTGTTTAATATCAGTTAATTTAATGAACCACATGTACCCGTAAGTAAAAAGTGAGAAAAATACGAAATTCCAGTCGCGGCGCAGGGACTCAAGCGTATGACTATAAACGCGAAAAGTTGTGTTCGATTGCTCGACGAAATTATTTTTTTAATATTTCCATTTCCCCGGCTGATTTCCGTTTTCATGTATATAGTTAGGGTTGCCAGAGTCAGGCTTATCATTTCCGGGATATTTTTGGGCATGAACGCATTCAGAATTTTCGTGTCCGATCCGAAAAAACTACCTAGAACTGTTGGTTGATAACTTTAGTTTTTTGTGCAAATCCTTTTTACTGTGTAAACTGTCTTAAATAAATTTATCTTATTCAAGGTTTTACCTCTTTGGGACTTAAATAGTAAACATTGATCGAATAAGACTACTATTTATTAATTTCGGAACAGCACAGTGAAATTACTGGACACGGGATAATACACAAAATTCCAGGACAATCCCGGATTCCCCTGCTATCTGAAAATCCTAATGTAGGTCTACCTGTGTTCCGTGCCTAAATGTAAGGTATCGCAATTTACCATTATTTTAATAACTTTATAAAACATTTAATACTAATTTGTTCTTCGTTATATTTCAAGTTTATATAGCATATTAATCGTAGCGTTCATTATTAAATCAGGTTTTTAACATATTTCAAATCCTGTGGCGTGCATTATAAAACACGCTAGTATAACATTTAATTACATAATATTATACTTTTTGTCGTCCAGTGCCATAAACGATTCACATTTTCCGCAAACAGTTTCAATTCATTTATCACATGAAATCACAGTATGAGTGTAAATCCTTTCTTAGAAAATCATATTAAAATCTTGTAACCGTATTTAAAAGGCAGGGAGATTAGACTCTACTACATTTTTACTTGTTAGAACATAAAATTGTTTAAAAACCGACGTACTGGGTAAGTATGTATATCTTTGGCTACGCGCGAGGCTTTTGATTCATCACCGGTCTGGATTTAATTTCCTTTTGCGGTAAGTCTATATTTAAAATAATTTTGTCAGTCACAGTCTCGGTCTGATTCCACCCAATATTCAATCATTGACATGAGCCAAATGTGGATAATGGAGTTACTTATCTGTATGATATGACATATCTGTAATATGATGAAGGATATTCATGAAAATAAAAAATAAATAAAATGCACAAGCTTGTGACTATAAATGCGATAGTTTGTAAGTTCGATTTCCACTCGAGAAAATTTATTATATATCTGGTTTCGAGGCTAAGCGAAGCGTTGAGTTCCACCACTCAACACGCAATGCCTCCAGAATTCGGCGGAAAATAGGGAACGGAGTATCTTAACACTAGGTTCCCTCTGTCTACTCTGCTGTGTGCGGGTTACAGCGTAAAGTAAAAAAATATATAGATACTATTGGTAATATAAGACTTAGAAAGAACGATTGCTGCAAATTTTTATAAGCATTTATATCACGTAGTAACACTAGGTCTCAACAGTGAAAAATATTTCACGTCTACAGTATGTACAAATATATTACTGTAATTTCTTATTTCTCAATTTCTTTTTACTTTATATATTATTTACCACTTTGGACATTATTACTTTAAAAGTAACTTTTTTTATTTAAAAATCTATCTAGTGAACCGTAAACATACAATACCAAAAATATACATAATGGTACACTTTATTTATCCATATTTAATTACTTATAGCGCATAAATACTGTGGTCTAAATTGAAATAAAAGAAGTTCGTACAGTCACGGGTCACGCACGCCGTCGCCGCTTTTTCGGGTAAGCAGTATACGTGAGAACACGACAGCTAATTCATATTGTCACATTATTGTCCCTTGAGGTTCGAGTGGTGCAGGGGCACAAGCGTGTGTCAGTAAGCGCGACAGGTTTGATTCCCACTCGACAACCTGAAGTGATTAATATTTAAATTTCTTCGCTCTGGTGTCGAAGCGAAGCGCGGCGTTGAGTTCCTTCATTCTGCACCTATCTCTATCTGCGGTTCTGGATAATAAGGTTCTGAATAAAACTAAATCCTAAAAAAACCGTAAATATTATGTAAATGGGTTAAAAATGCATATAATTGAGATTAACTGCAAGCGCGTTTCACAGAGACTGTGGGAACAATGTGTAGGTTTAATTTGGTCGGGTGATACGCGTAGATGTACGCATAGTCCCGCAGTGGCGCCTGAAACTTGGAACCTTGAACCGCCCGCCCCACGCCACCCGGGGCCTGCCGCCCAACCACCTCCGGCCTCGAAAAACCCGCCTTCTGTTTTCTTTATCAGTCCCTCCCCCCCCCTGTAACTAATTTCATGTTACTGTTTTTTTTTCATATATATTTAAATGAATATTGTAATATAGGTTAATTAAATATGTATTGTTATAGATTATGTATTATTTATTTTCAATTTGTTTTTTTTATTATCTATTATTATTCATAAAATATTTTATTAAATGAATAATGGATAATGTCTCTTATGTAAAACGAAGCGATATTTTTTTTTAATTAAAATAAAAACATAAAACATTATCAATTTTCACAACATATTTTCTTTAATGAAATTTCTAATATTTATATAAAACAAATGAATATTTATTTAGTAAAAAAGATATTATGAAACTGCTGTAAAAGTTAACGATTTTGACATTTTCGTAACGGATCATGAGTCAAGCGACGCAATATTGATTTTTCCTTTCTAGTACATTTTAGTACGATTGGCTGAATGTCCATACAAATCTAGTTTTAAATATTTGTTTTTTATTATAATACCTACCTAATAACCAACTTATCCACAAAGGCCATCCCTAAATCTTATTTAAGCTTAAACTTAATTACATAATTATATTTACTCTAATCTCTAACATTTTCCTTACTCTTTTTACAAACTCAGTTCTAATATATATATTAATATTCGAAATACAATATAATATTTACTACCAAATTAACAAAAAAAAATATTTCAAACAGACATTTACAGTTTTCTAGTGACACATAACATCAATACAATAAATTGTCACTAGCCCTTGCATAGTAATTAAAAAAAAACCCACCCTGTACCTAGAAAGGGGGTTGTTTTGCGGCGCGGTCGTCGGTGCGGCTGGCACGGTTCGCAAGTAGGTCACCGATGTAGGCGAGTACACTTGCGGCCAGAGTGATTATCACCTTTGATTTTGCATTTATTTACACGAACCTGTCTCGGGTCAATTTATTCGTCCCTGATGATGCATTACGATGCAGGTTTAGATTCCATTTCATATTTAGGTTCCTTTGTATCGATTTCATTATTTTATATAGAGTTTGTTGAAAAGTTGTATTTTGGCTACGATCTCGGCTTCGCCCTTGAAAAGAAACAAATAAAAGTTCTAAAATTAATAATTTTCGATTCTATTAAATTAATAAATGCCCTCAATTATTATTTATCTCATACATGTATCTTCCATGTACAGACAGGGATCAGTTGCAGTTTTATTATATGTATAGTAGTAGCATATTATGCTATATACATATATATAACACTAACGATTGGCTGTGGTTTCGCCCGCGTGGTAGAATGGTAATATCTTAGAATATAAGCGCGCGCGGTATCTCTGACCGCAAGTACATCATTACGATTCATGTGATATCTATATAAGCCTTACTTGATAAGTAGAAAATGAAATATTTATTTAAATTTATACTTTCCTTTGTTCGCTCTGGTGTCGGGGCAAAAAGGTGGCGTTGAGTTCCGACAATCAACACGCAGTGCTTCTATATTTCAGCGGAAAGTGCGGAAGGGAGTGTCTTAACACTAGGTTCCCTCTGCCTACCCTGCTGTGTGCGAGAAGCTGATTTTAAAAATTAAATTAAAAATTAAATTAGCTTCACGCTGTATCCCACACACAGCAGGGTAGGCAGAGGGAACCTAGTGTTAAGAGACTCCGTTCCCCAGAGCTGATTTTAATACAATAATATTTACTCAATTCGGAATTCCTGAGATTAGCGCGTTCAATTAAACAAACATTTCAGCTTTATAATATCAGTATAGATACAACAAGATGAAGAAAACTTAACATCTGCTTGAACATCTTGAATTACCTTAAGGCAAAACCAACTGACCTTACTATACAGGTCAACCATTATGACAAATTGTAAGTTAGCCAACTCTGTCGTAAGTAAAATTTTTAAAAAATCGGAAGTTTATTCGTCCACTTTTAATCATAATATTTTTTTATAACTGAAGTTAGCACATTTTTTTACTATTTGCTATAATATGTATGTATGTATCTTATTTTGTACTAGGTATGTTGAGTTACGCCCAGTATTAATAACCTATCTCCAACGTCAATCTTAGATTGTTTCATACATTTATACAATCTCTAGATAGGATAGATATATGAAACAATCTAAGATTGACGTTGGAGATAGGTTATTAATATGGGCGTTAGTAGATGTAAATATAAGGTTATAAATAACAAAAATATAATTTTATCCTTAACTTGTCTCTCTTCTATATTGAATAATTAATATTTTTAGGTATTAAGGCACAACAACTGCAATGCAGTGTTCTATGTTGTCAAATGATATAAATGAAAGCGAATTCTTTGTTGACTGATTAAGGTCATCTACGCTGTGCATCTGTCACATCAAATGCAAAGTATTCTTTTAGCTTTACCCTGTATCCTCCTCGGGTATATTTTTTTTTCCTGTATCCTCCTCGAGTCCTAGCAGGGTAGGTATAGGGAACCCGGGAACCGGAAACCCGGGAGTGTTAAAAACGCTTCGTTCCCAATAAACACTTCCGTTTTCCACTTTCCGCTGAATTTTGGAGGCATGGCCTGTTAAGTGGCGGAACTAAACGCCGTGTCTTTATGCAAAATAGCGAGAATTCAAAGTAATTTCACATATTATGTACATATTGAAGGTACGTCGTAACTGTGTCTATTTAAACAAACAACTAGCATCAGTAGTCATTATACAAACTTATACTAAGAAAAGAATACAGTCTTTAATTTTTTTACGCTTCAAGCTGTATGCAAGCCCCATGTAACAGGGAAGACAGAGGGAGCCTTAGTGTTAAAACACTCCGTTTCCCACTTTTAGCCGAAGGCCTTGGGTGTTGAGACGGCACTCAACGACGCGCATTACCTCGACGCTAGAGCGAAAAAATAAAAATATTAAATATTTAATTTCCTCGAATGGGAATCGAACACATAACTTATCACGTCTACAGTCACAGCCTTGTGTCTCTGTGCTACTGACCTCAAATAAATGGTAAATAATCTTTGAAAATATTAGGACCTTGAATAAGCTTCTCGCTGTTTTTTTTTGTTTAAAAAAATAATTTAAAAGATAATGCTTACAATGACATTACTCAAAGTATTGTCCATCATTAGAGACCACTTTCTCCCATCTCTCTGGTAGCAGTTGAATCCCTTGTCGGAAAAACGACTCATCTTTCCAGGCAATCCAGGAATCAAGCCATTTTTCGGCTTCTTCAAAAGAATGGAAGCGGTGCTCGCTTAAACCGTGCGCCATCGACCGAAACAAGTGGTAATCGGAGGGGGCTATGTCCGGTGAATACGGCGGGTGGGGTAGAACTTCCCATTGAAGTGTTTCCAGGTAAGTTTTGACTGGTTTTGCCACATGTGGCCGAGCATTATCATGTAATAAAATCACTTTGTCGTGTCTCTGCTCGTATAGTGGCCGCTTTTCTTTCAGAGCGCGACTCAAACGCATCAACTGAAGTCGATAGCGAGCTCCCGTGATAGTTTCATTAGGTTTAAGCAGCTCATAATAAATTACGCCCTGCTGATCCCACCAAATGCAGAGAAGAAGCTTAGAACCATGGATATTTGGTTTTGGCGACGATGTTGATGCGTGACCCGGCATGCCCCACGATTTTTTTCGCTTTGGATTGTCGTAGTGAATCCACTTTTCATCCCCAGTGACGATACGGTGCAGAAAACCTTTTCTCTTTTGCCGTTGAAGCAACAATTCACACATGAGAAAACGTCGTTCTACGTCTCTCGGCTTCAACTCATACGGCACCCAATGCCCTTGCTTTTGGATCATTCCTAACGCTTTTAAACGTTTTGAAACTGTTGACGCATCTACTTGTAACGTTTTCCCGAGCTCTACTAACGTCTGACATGGATCTTCTTCAAGCAATGCCTCCAATTCTGTCTTCAAATTTTGTCGGTGCTCCAGAACGCTCTTTGTCTTCAAGGTCAAAATCATTACTTTTGAAGCGCCTAAACCAGTCTCTGCACGTTGTATTCGACAAAGCATTGTCTCAACGAGAATTCTGTGTGCTTCTGCTGCAGATTTTTTCTGAATAAAGCAGTGTAATAAAATTCCCCGCAAAAACACTTTATTTGGCACAAAAGTACACATTTTCACAAAGGGAAAATAAATACTACATATTTACATTTATATACAAATACTTTGACTTTGACACTGTAGTAAACACTATTCTACTATAATTTGAGGTTACATATAGTACTACTTTGGTGATTCGTTACCGTACGAAATTCCATGCTGAGTGCCGCAACGCCATCTTTAAAAAAACAGCGCGAACTTATTAGATCCTATACAATAATTAATCTAATCTAATCTAGCTCCACGCTGTATTCCTAGCGGGGTAGTCAGAGAGAACGGAGCGCCAAATGCTACGGTCCCTTTATACCTCTTTCGCCTCGTCCACTGTCATTAACCTCTTCATACATACCCTCCTCGTCCTTTTTACGTGACTTTCCCTCAGTATCCTTGATACTATGTTTTCGACGGTCAACCGAAGTCTCCACCTACCTCTCTTACCGCTCACTTTTTCATAAATCTTTTTTAACATTCTTTCATTACACATTCTTCAACGTACTCAAAATAGCTGAGCACGTTTTTCTTCATACTCACCGTTACATCCTCTCCAGTACCTGACATTCTGTATATCTCTTCATTGCGGATTCGATCAGCTAAGCTAATTTCACATATCCTACAAAGAATTCGCGTCTCTATAGCATTCATCTTTCTTTCATTCTTCTTCTGTAATACCCACGTTTCGCCGCCATATACCAGCGTCAGTACCAACACTGCATTGTGTACGGCCAAACGTGCAGTTGTGCTGACGTTTCGCCGTCTCATCAATGCAGCTAAGGCTCCGTTAACCCTGTTACCGGCAGCAATACGCCTTTCCACATCCATATCGTATCTTCCGTCTCTACTGAGCATACTTATCACTTCATTCACTTGTTCTAATATCTTACCATCCACACTGATATTGTATTCCGTTCTTTCTTCATTTCTTTCAAATACCAATTTCAGAATTTTTGTCTTGCTGGCATTCAGGCTTTGACCATTATTTTCACATCCCTCTTTCAGAGTGGTGACTAATGCCTGCAACTCGCATTCTGTTGATGCAATTCGTTTGTTTGATGGTTTTGCAGCTTATAATATTTCTTTTTTATCTCTCTCATACTTTTATCCTTGCCTTAGGCTTTATAATCCTGCCATGCTTTCTTCTTTCTTTCTACAGCATCTTTCACCTCAACATCACGCCATTCGTAAGGTTTTTTGCTAAAACCTCTTTTTTTACCACATACCCCTGTCGTGCCGTATAATTAAAATATTTATATTCAACGTGAAAACCGATAATACAGTGAAATGATTATATTAAACGGTTTCATTACTGTGCGTGGGTGAAGTACCAGCTGTCTATTCAAGAGAGATGTGCCCCTATAAATATAAAACAATTTAATTTAGTTCCGCCTGCGTTATTTCTAGACTGAATTTAACTAAGTTGGATAGATTAATTAAATTACTGAAATGTCATGATACAAAATGAAATAGAGACCTTCGTTGCGCTGCCTCCTACACCACAAAATACCAAAATGTTACTTTAAACGTGACAGGTTGTGGGTTCGATTCCCACTCGATGAAATGAATTATTTAATACTTTGCTTTCTTCGCTTTGGTGTCGAAGTAAAGCGTGGCGTTGAATTCTGCTACTCAACACGCAATGCCTCCAGTATTCGGCGGAAAATCCAGAACGGAGTGACTTGCGGATGCTGAACACTAGGTTCCCTTTGCTTTCCCTGCTGTGTGCGAGATACAGCGTGACGTTAAAAATAATTTAAAACAGAATTACTTGTATAGTATATTTAGATGTCGAAATCGAAATGTTATTAGAGCGGTTGATATCTGAATTGACCTTTGTCCGAACGATGAAATGCCGTAAGGTGTTTACTCACGGCATTCCCTTAAATATAAGCCTAAATTCGAGTGACATCTAATAGCTTTAATTCAATGAGAATATAGTTCTGTTACCCTTTTTCAACCAAAATCTTAGTGACAAAACTAAAAATTTTACTTCACACTGTAAAGCATAACTAAAAATCGAGGCTAAAACTAATTTAGGTCACGTAGTTAGCAATATCTATACCAATGACATCGGTTTTTATACGATAAAAAGATTTTTCCCACTTTCCAATGGACATTGTCTGCTTCCATAGAGACGAGGCCACAAAATACGGCACGACATTGATCGTGCAAAATCAGCTTGCCTTTTATGATAGCAACTCATGGAGGTTTTTCAGTAAGTTTTATACATATTTTTCCTCATAAAAATGCAGTTTTTAATTTGTATATTGTATGGTTGTTATACTGTAACTGGAATGAACGAAGTACAATTTTTTACTTAGGATTAGGAGAAAATTGTAGATCCTTTATTGGATCTATTATGTTAGTATCTGTAATCTAGTAGTAAGCTAGTCGTGGCGCAGGGGCACAAAGTGTGACTGTAAAATCGACTGGTTGGGGGTTCGATCCCATCTCGAGGAAAGGAAAAATTTACTTAAATTTATATTTTCATTTCTTCGCTCTGGTGTCGAGGCTAAGCGCGGCGTTGGATTTCACCACTCAACACACCTTCAGAACTCCGCGGAAAGTGGGGAAAAGTGTGCCTTAACACTAGGTTCCCTCTGCTTACCCTGCTGTGTGCGGGATACAGCTGATTTATTTATTTTTGTATTGAAATATTACTTAGTATGTAAAAATATAAAAATTTGATGAGTAAGTCCATAATTATCATTATTAGCACGAAGCAAAACATGTTCATTAATCTATTACTAAATCGTTTGTTCAACGTTTATATAGAAATCCTATGATTTCAGTTTCATTTAAATTTACCTACCTATCTAGGTTCAATAACTGCAATACAAATAGAAATGCAGATATTACATTAAAAAAAAATAATACATTATCAAAAAAAAAATGCAATTAGCGTTGTTTAGTTATCTCTTTGTCTAGAATTGAAAGCTCGCTCTTCTGGAACTGCCGCACCACGCCACAACGCTTTATAAAACCTGGCTGGTATGCTAAAGCCCGCAGCCTGTGACTGTCGCACGACGCCTAGGTGTCACAGAATATGGGACATGGGCGGTCGGGGCCATTGAAATACATCTCTTTCACGTACCCTTTGAAATGCAACCTTTTCATTTATGTAAGGAAAAACGTGGTTGAAACATTTTTCATGAAAATAATGCTAGATTAATATCGCTATAGTGTTTAAATGTAGAGTTGGGGCTCGTATAGTTTCACGGTAATGTTTTTCAAAACGTTAATGACTGCGAAACTGAAAACTCTTAGTCGGTTTTAATTATATTAATATTTTGTATATAAATGTAAAATGTTTAAAGTCACTCATGGAAATAGTGCTTTTGTTCATATTATGATTATAACTTTAATATTACTGATATCATGTTACTCTACATAATATGTAAGTTTCTATTACAACTCCCAACGTGTGGTGGTAATTTATTTTATTTTCCGCAGAATTCTGGCGGCATTGCGTGTTGAGTGGTGGAACTTAACGCCGCGCTTAGTCCCGTTACCAGAACGAGGAAATTAAAATATTGAATTTATTCATGTGGAAGTCTAGCTCACAATCTGTCGCGTTTACATTCGCATGCTTGTGCCCCTAGCTGCCCTCATGCTACGACAGAATAGTAAAATGACTTTGGAAAAAAAAATCTTTCAGAAACTACGCAATTAATTTATTTTATCATATCAAATGTAAATAAATGACTCAAATATCTCCAATTATCTGAAGGTCCTATCAATAACTGATTATCGTTAATCGTATATAAATAGAAAACAATTTTTGTTTAAATTTTTGTATAAAATTTTTCGTATATAAAAGCTTTTCTTACAATAAAATGCCAATAATAAAACATCGGGTCGTTGACACAAAAAATTGAATAGTATCGTTAATACTCGTATTGACTCTAAATAAACCACTATCCACCCTCGCTTCCCTGCGGTAAACAAATGATGACTAACTAGAATTTCAAATTAAATCTGAATTACGAACTGGTTTCCATATTCTTATTAAAATAAACATATTGTCATAGAGTCGTTCATATTTGTTTTATAACATATTTTCGGTTTGGTTCGGATTGGTTTACTTAATTGGTAAAAAGAATAGAGTTTTATATTAAATTATAAGTATTGAGAAAATAAATGAAATAAAATGAAGAGTTTTGTGATAGTAAGAAATATATTGTAGATTAGCTACTTAGTGAATAGTAAATGAGACATTTAAAAGCATCACATCACAAGAACAAAACATTACTTTCTTTTATAGAAAATAGACGAGGCCAGTCGTGGCGCATAGGCACGTGGCGTAAAGGCGACTGTTGTGGGTTCGGCCCTCCTCGAGGAAATTAAATATTTATTCTAAATTTATATTTCCAATTCCTCGCTCTGTGTTGACACCAGTCAACACGCAATGCCTCTAGAATTCGGTGGAAAGTTGGGAACGTGACATTTCCTCTGCCTACTTTGCTGTGTGGAACAGCGTGAAGCTGACTTAATTTAATTTAAAATAAAATAAATGAGCTTCACGCTGTATCCCGCACACAGCAGGGTAGGCAGAGGGAACCTAGTGTAAGAGACTCCGTTCCCTACTTTCTGCCGAATTCTGGAGGCATTGCGTGTTGAGTGGCAGAACTCAACGCCGCGCTTAACTTCGGCACCAGAGCGAAGAAATGGAAATATAAATTTAAGTAAATATTTCATCTCCTCGAGTGGGGATCGAACCCACAACCAGTCGGTTTTACAGTCACACCTCGTACCGCTGCGCCACGACTGGCCTCATTAATTTAATTTGATTTTATAAAATAATGTTTTGTAATATAAGGTTTTGTAATAGTACAAAATAATGTTTTGTAATAGTCATTGCCTTCTAACTGGTTAACAGCTTAAATATGAAATTATGCAAACTTACACATTTAAATATAATACTCCTAGATGATCAGGCTATAGAGGCATCATTAGTTGTTTTTTTTTTACTTTTTTGTTTGTAATGCTATTGTATAAGGAAAGTTTGTAAATTCAAATCTGGTATACTATATATCACAGATCAATAAATCAATTAACTAACGTTTTCTTAACGTAGATATTGGACGAGATATAATATTATATAAAGCGAAATATGGTTACAATCAACATTATTAAATAGAAATACCAATACTACTTTATGCAACTAGTGTACGTCAGATATGACAAATTTCTAAGAAAAAAAAATAATGAAAATTGGTTAAATGTCTTCGGAATAAAGCTTTTCCCGAATCAAACAGATTTAATATTCAGATATCTGCGGTGTGTCTAAAATTTAGGGGAGATCCTTGTACTTACTGCTTGTACTTGTATTATAATAAACTTGAAGTATTGTTTTTTTATATATCTCATCTCATCATATCAATATTAATAAACAGGCATACTATTAAAAAATATATTTTTGAGGATAAAAAAATGGGAACTGATTTTGTGATTTTATCCTAAGCTAAGGCTTAGATTTTGGTGTGTGGTTTGAATAAAACGTCCGCTGTTGTTGGTTTCTGTCACAAAAACTTGGATAGGGTTTTTTTTCAAACAAAACTCCATATTCATACGGTAACTAAAAAAATTCCTTAGTGTAAATGTCATAGTGAAATTTAGAAGCTTTCAAACAGTACTGAACTAACTGGTTCCTCATCAGTAAACATCCTTTTCACAGCATTATTGGGATTGTACACGACTGTTGTATTCTCGCTTTCTTTGTTATTTTTAACATAACGGCCTATCAAACATTTTGAAATACTAAATTCTTCAGCTGCCTTTCGAATTGGCCATTGTTGTTTTATCTTCTTTTAGCTTCGTTGACGTTACTTATATTGTGCTAAGTCTTGTTACTTTTCTCTTGTTTTTTGGTATCTAAAATAACAAAAATAATAGTTGGGATATTCCCAAGGTACAAAAAAATTAGTGTCCCAAGGTACAAAATTGTTCTGTTGTATTTAAGAAGTGAAGTCCTGTAGACTGATTGAATAATCCATCAAAAAATTGCAAAATAAGTAAATAAGCTAATGTATAGCTGATCCTATTCTATAATTTTATAGTAATGTGGAAGTAGGTATAACATTTATTACATTTTAAAGTACATTAGAACTTAAACTCATAATTATTTATTTATTATATTAGTATAATTGAGGCCAGTCGTGGCGCAGGGGCACAAGGTGTGACTGTAAAACTAACTGGTTGTGGGTTCGATCCCCACTCGAGGAGATGAAATATTTACTTAAATTTATATTTCTATTTCTTCGCTCTGGTGTCGAGGACAAACGCGGCGTTGAGTTCTGTTACTCAACACGCAATGCCTCCAGAATTCGGTAGAAAATGGGGAACGGAGTGTCTTAACACTAGGTTCCCTCTGCCTACCCTGCTGTGTGCGGGATACAGCGTGAAGCTGATTAAATTAAATTCTTAATTGACGCTAGTATATAGCCGGTTTTCTGTATCAAATACCCATTTCTAACAAATGTATTCAATCCTGTTCAATTTCCCCGACTGCGATCAATACTGTACGACTTTGTATCGATTTATTTGTAGAGTTTCATTGTTCTCAGAATAGATTACTTTTTATTCATAATATGTAATTATATACTGTAGCTTATATATAAAACAAAATAACGTGCAGCATAAACTTTTTTTAAATTTCACACTGTATCACATACTAACTCGAGTAAGACCTTTCAATGCAGGTGTCTATTTTTATAATTAAGCTCTTTTATACATTTTTCAATAATATTTTTTATTATAATACATTTTATAGAAATATAATTAAAAAAAATAAACGTGAGGCCAGTCATGGCGCAAGGCCATAAGAGTTTGGCCACTCTACACGCAAAGCCAACAGAATTCCACGGAAGTACGGAACGGAGTATTTAAACATTAAGCTCCCAAGTTCCCTCTCCATCCGCCGCTATGTGCGGAATAGATAAAACAACAGAAATAGCTCATACATTACTACGTTTATTTAATACAAAAAGAATATAAGATTGTTATCCCAGCGAGTATATAAATATGATATCCATTAATGCCACATTAAATTCCTCATATATTATCCACAATAGTGATAATGTCAGTAGCTATAGCGTGGTTCTATTCATAGAAGTTTCTAGATCAATACTATATACTAGGGAATTTAACCTCGACTGTATACACTTGCTAAACATAAATTTATAACTTTAATAAGGGTGAGCGAAATGCCTTCATACAGTGTATTGTGTTGCACTAAAGAACTACAGTTCTTTAACTGTAAAATAGTACTTAAAAATATATATTTATATTATAAATATATAGTTGTAATATTCAATATTTTAATATTTATTTGAGGTCAGTCGCGGCGCAGGAGCACAAGCGTGTGACTGTAATGCAGGTTGTGGGTTTGTATTCTCACTCGAGTAAATGAAATATTTAATATTTTCATTTCTTCACCCTGGCATGGCTGTCGAGGCAATGCGCGGTGTTAAGTTCCCCCACTCAACACGCATTGCCTCCAAAAATTCGACAGAAAGTGGGAAACGGACTGTCTTAACAGTAGACTTCCTTTGCTTAACCTGCGGAATACAGCGTGAAACAGAAAAAATAAAAAAAGTCACTAACAAAAAAAAACCCAATGCAAAGCTCTCAAGCATCTGTTGCACTACTTCGAAAAACTATATATGGAAAATTAAAAAAATATTTCCCTACAAAAAGGTACGCGGCTGAAAGGCGCGCCACCTCTCCATTAGGAGAGGAGGTCGGTCCCTCAACGCGCAAATTTAAAGAGTCAGGTAAATAGAAAGTTGAACGACCTCTCCCGTACGTCATGTTGTGTTTGCGGGAAGCCATAATCGTGTAATGAATACCGTCACCTACATACGCTTATATCGCATACGCTATGATACCAATTTTTGTAGGGCTGTTTAGATCGTTTCACGGTTTATTATTTGTGTTTTTTCACTATGCTTCATTTGCCAATAAATTGATTTTATAATTTACACATTCAATCAGGAACAATTCTGGGAAAGTGCAAGCCCAACGTCGCTGCTTGGGAGGATGTCATCGGCGGTAAGGGCGCCTCCCGCAGGACTCCCCTAGGCTTGCGGCCGAAAACAGAGCGTCGATTTTTTTAATATTAGATACAATAACAAAATTTAATTTTTATGTTTCAAACTAGGTAGCAACATTATCTATGGCATTGGTCTATAATTTTTTTTGTCTATTGTTCTTGCGAATGGCTGTATTGAATAACTCCAAGAGAAAAAATAAGTTTTCCTAAATAATCGTTTTTAATTAGTAGCCCATAATCTAATCTTTACTTTTACATTTACTCAAAAAGTCATATAGTTTTGTATCTGATCTGATATGTATCTAAAAAAAATGTAAAATATCACCTTGAAATTTTCAATTATAATTTGTCACAGAATTCTTTATTCGCCAGTTTGTTATAGAACTAATGAAATGAAATGTTTTGTAGTACAATATTCTTAAATATATATAACTATTTCTAAATCGCACGCGGTTACTGTAATTCGATAGCATTCATAGTTATTGTTATTTAAGGCGAATTAAGAATTAAATCGTAATAGATTAGAATGAAATTTTTGATTATTAATCGAAATTTAAATGTTTACTCAGTATATTTCCGACAATTAAAATGAGGCCAGTCGTGACGCAGCGGCACAGAGTGTGACTGTAAAACCGACTGGTTGTGGGTTCGATCCCCACTCGAGGAGATGAAATATTTACTTAAATTTATATTTCCATTTCTTCGCTCTGGTGTCGAGGTTAAGCGCGGCGTTGAGTTCTGCCACTCAACACGCAATGCCTCCAGAATTCGGCAGAAAGTGGGGAACGGAGTGTCTTAACACTAGGTTCCCTCTGCCTACCCTGCTGTGTGCGGGATACAGCGTGAAGCTGATTTAATTTGATTTAATTAAAATGTCGTTAGTGTTGAAAAGGTTATGTTTTTTAGTTAAAAAATTAAGCCATTATTCGTTTCTGTTACCGTTCGATTAAAAATATGAAAAGTGTATATTTAAAAACGTTTACGTCTCTTAAATTGACATAGCCTGATGTTGGGTTTCATCAAACAGCATGCAATGTTTCGTAAGTAAGCTGGAAGTAAAGAACAATATAATTTATCACTAGTATGTAATGTTTGCTTGCTCCGAAGTGAAAATGATGAAGAAAGAAAAAGGTTCAATAAAATACAATAAATTAATTTCTACGGAATTTCTCGTAGGATATGTAGGAGTAGGCAGATTGAGCCTAGTTTCAAGATACTCCGTTCCCCATTGTTTTGGTTATTTAAACATTAAAAGATGAATAGAATGGAAATATTGGGTACTTCAGTTCTGCGGGCTTACAAATATAAAATGTAAATGGATTGCTACTATTTATATTTTCTACCCGCTCTCCTACCTTATACTCGATAAGCATTTTTTTGTATATGAAAATAGAGCTTAGTTAGAAAGTGTGCTAAGTGTGCTGGCACTAGCGCTGTAATAACGAAAGTAAGTTTCCTGTCCGCTATATCGAGCGTAAAGTGAACCCGCAAATCGAGGGGTCATGCATCAGGTTATCTGCCGGTGACCGGGTCGGGGGTTGGGGGTCAGGGATCGATCGACTTCATCGCGGGCCTCTAGCTGCTACAGCGGAAAACGCCAATAAAACATTTGTACCAGATCGTATGCGAAACACGAACAAAGGAACCGTTGCACTTACTAGTACTTATATGTATATGACCCATTATTAACCTCATGTTCAATTATGCCTTCATACAGCAAAAAAATCTATGGAAAAATGTTTGAAGAGGTTAGCGATGTGTGTTCGTCGCGTATAGCAAATTCTGTGTGGGTGTGTATCAACAGCTTTTTTTTTATCAATCGCGTTAGCATTTCTAACGACAATGTTTTAATTTCCTTCATGTATAGATGAAGCTATAAGCTCGTTTGCAACGGTGCGTTGTTGACTTTATATATTTCATTAATTATACGTAAAGTAGTATGATGCAATTACATACATTTTTTTTCACTTCACACTCTACCCCGCATGTAGCAGGGTAGACAGAGGGAGTGTGTAGTGTTAAGACACTCTGCTCCCCGCTTACTTCCGAGTTCTGGAAGCATTGCGTGTTGAGTGGTAGAACTCACCGCCGCGTTTTTCCTCAACACCAGAGTGCTCTTTCACACGCTTGTGCCTATGCGCCACGACCGCTTCATGATGTATGTATCTTACTATGCTAATAAAATAAAGAAAATTACAATCATACTTGACCAATTTAATTACTAAGAGGCTAAATTAATTGGCGGCTCACCTTAGTTTTAAGCCACATTGAATCACTCTTGGATCATAAACGGCTCTCTACCATTAGAAATCCCTAAGCGGGACGCGCCTTGTGTAGAAATAACTAAATCTTATAGGACAAATTTACATTTATATTGAATCGAGGATAACCAATTTCTATAAATTAGTTACAATACAGTACAATAGTAAGTTTTGCTCATGTTTATTTTCTTATATTATTTATTATTTTTATTATTTTAATGCTGGTAAAACAAAAGCTGAAACTATATTGTTTAGGTAACGTCGTCGTAACGGTAACGTGACTTATAAAACTTCAAAGGAGACTGAAACTTTTGGGCCAAAACGTAAAAAATTGAGATGTGGTCTAAAAATTACTATTTTTTTTATTTTTAGAATAGTAAATAATAAATTAATTGACAATCTGGAAGTGGAGAAAAATGAAAAAAATAAGTTTTAGATTCTTAATCGATTAAAATCAATCATATTTTAAATGAGAGATCTGACAGCTGATTGACAATGACACCTTGTTATTGAGGCCAGTCGTGGCGCAGCGGCACGAGGTGTGACTGCAAAACCGACTGGTTGTGGGTTCGATCCCCACTCGAGGATATGAAATATTTACTTAAATTTATATTTCCATTTCTTCGCTCTGGTGTCGAGGTTAAGCGCGGCGTTGAGTTCTGCCACTCAACACGCAATGCCTCCAGAATTCGGCAGAAAGTGGGGAACGGAGTGTCTTAACACTAGGTTCCCTCTGCCTACCCTGCTGTGTGCGGGATACAGCGTGAAGCTGATTTAATTTTTTTTTTACCTTGTTATTGATTTTTTTCATTTTTTGCTTCTCTTATTACGTTCGTGTCGATGCGTTTTGAGTGCTTTCCCGTTTGTTTGATATTTTCAAGCTTTGTTTTTCTCGGATTTTGACTCTGCCTACTTTGTACGACCCTCGCTTCCTCACTGGACTCCGAAATCTATTGGATTTTACGACCGCCACGCTATGGGTATGTATATTATGTTTGACGGCGTTTGTATGAAATGCACAACAAATACAAGGTTGTATTGATTGTTATCTATTTTTTAGATTATCCCTTTCCTCATATACTACCGGTTAATGGTTTCAAAATGTAGAGTTTACATTTGCAGCTGGCTGATATAACATTTCAAAACATTTTAATCTTTCAGATGTTTGTTTAAGAGTGATTTTTATATTAAAATATCTCTCATTGTTGCAGTTGGCGCCAAATTACAGTTTTTGCCTTTCACTGAAAACAAGAGCGGCCGTGCTCAAGTGCGCAAAACATGCTCTTGTTAACCGACTTTAATCTGTGCTCTTGCTAGTTTTAATTATCTGTTTTCATTGCCACTATTTTAAAAATTTTGTATATTTTTATATTTTTACTAAAGTACTGTTTTTTAAAAAATCAGGCTTTGACCATAAAATTGAATGTCTAAAGAAAAATATACTTACTCAATGTTGATATTTATATTAATTATTCTACGAAAATCGTTTGTATCAATGTTAAAAAATATTGATATTTAATAATGTTTTTACTGTGTAAAGAAATTCTTTAATAAAATTATAAAAATGTTGTTAAGAATACACAGTTTGTTAGCTAACAATCTATTTTTCTCTTTGATGAAAATACTAAAAAGTGAAATAATAAAAAGTTTGGTATTTTTGAGTAAAATAAAACATTTGTAAAACGTAAACTTAAATATATAGCGTCGTTAAATATTGTATATTTAGAATTTTAGATAGTTTTTGTATTGATGTGTTGATATATAGCTCGGGTTAATATTTGATCAAATACAAATAATAGAAAATGGTTTAAGGCCAGTCGTGGCCGTGGTCGTGGCGCAGGAGGACAATATGAAAACTGTGAAAGCTGCTAGTGGGCAACATTGTTCTATTTCAATAAGTGTTTAGAGTAAAGTTAAACTTGTAGTCTCAACTTGTTATAAGTACTAATTTATTTGGTTAATTGCTCCAAAATTTACATAACGGTAATAATAAAAGGAAGCTTTAATTTACACTGTATCCCGAACACAGGAGAGGCAGAGGGAATCTTGTGCTTACACACTCCGCTCTTCATTTTCCGCCGTGTTCTGGAAGTATTGCGTGTTGAAGGCGGCACTCAAGGCCAAGCTTTTTTCTCGACACCAGAGCGAAGAAATGAAAATATTAAATATTTTATTTCCTCGACCGGGAATCGAATTTACAATCTGTCGCGTTTACACTACACAGTACAGTAGTAATTTAATTCACTTTTCTGTTTTATTGGGGTGTCAACTAACTAACGACTAAAAGTCTAACAACAATATAATTTACTTTACGAGAGCTTTTAAAAATATTCTCCTTTTACTGTATATGTATGTCACGGTCCTAACATTTCTCTATCACACAATTTAGTATGTCAGAGTTCACCGCTGGCTGATATAAAAAGTGATTATGTTCGAGGCCGTTGTGGCGCAGGTGCACAAGGGTTGATCTTGGGTTCGATCCCCTCTCGAAGAAATAAAAGAAAAATTTATATTTACATTTCTTGGCTCTGATGTCGAAATAAAGCGCGGCGTTGAGTTGTGCCACTCAACACGCAATGCTTCCAGAATTCGGCGGAAAGTGGGGAAGGGTCGTAACACTAGGTTCCCTCTGCCTATCCTGCTGTGTGCGGGATACAGCGTGAAGCTGATTTGATTTTATTTTGTTAGAAACTACCTTTCACTGTTTTATACAGTCTTAAAGCGTCTTAAATAGCTGACAAATATGTTTAGGCGTAACCTACTTTTGCCTGCACCACATAATATAAAGTTGACCTCAAACATTGTGGTGTAGTATTAAAATAATTAGAAATATTTTCGTTGAAGTACGCTAACGTGGTTCATGTAATTATGGCATGCACTGAGGTCGTTGAGAAATCAATAATAAACAAGACCTTGTAAATCCTGCCTGTATAAATTCCTTATTTCATATATTTAATTTATAATGGTAATAAAATTATTAATAAGCCTATATAACAAAGTATTTCCAATATATTATAAATTTTCAGTGTTCCGTACGTCAAAAGAAAAATACGGGACACCGATAGGATCATGTTGCTGTCCTTTTTCCAAACTATTATTTATCTAGAGATAGCGTAGAGTTGAAATTAATATCAAATATTCAGGTATATATATGATCCCTTGAATCTTTTGAAAAAATTAAGCTTCTAAGTCAACACGATAAAAACATACGAGCATTATTTATGCATTGATTTTGTTGTATTTTGCACGAAATTCGCTGCGTATTTCAAAACCTATAGGGTACTTCCCCTAAACTTACAGTTATCAAATTTCGCATGAAGTGAGAACTAACAATAGAAATATAAGAAAAAATCTTCCGAAAAGTGAGAATTTATAGTTATTTTATAGAAAAAATAATTACAAACTTATATTTGTAGTTTATTTCATACAAAATTAGTGCATATTCGTAGGCATATGTTTGTAGAAATTTGAATTGGTGAAGTTTTATAAATTGTACTTCCCGTTGACCTACAATCCCGAAATGGGTACGGAAGCATCAGTGGTTGAGTCCGATTCGCACCGGTTATTTATTTATTTATAATTTTTAGTCATATATTTTTAATCATTATAAATAATAAAAATAGTTTTTAATTATTTTAAAAAATATAACAAACTTCGAAACTGAATCGTATAATAATTTAGTTCCTTTTCTTACGGCCTGGTCTATTCGCAGAAAATAATATATAAACATCGTTCATGCACTTCGAGTCACATTGTTCTACTTAGAATGCAAATAAAAGACAACGTAGCTTGTTAAATAATATAATAAATACAGCAGTTATTTAGATTTTCTCTTATTATTTAATATATTCTTATTTATACTTTATTTAAAATACATACAATTATGCATCCAACGAAGCATTAAATTACATTTATATTGTTCAAATTTCCATTTCAGAGGCATCCCGCTTAAGTATATAGTATATAGATTAAGGTATAAATCAGCTTCACGCTGTATCTCGCAGTGTATACAGAGGGAACCTAGTGTTAAGAAACACTGTTCCCCATTTTCTGCCGAAATTTTCTAGGCTTTGCGTGTTGATTGGCGGAACTCAACGCCGTGCTTTACCTCAACACCAGAGCGAAAAAATGATAATAATAAATATTTAATTTCCTCGATCGGGAATCGAATCCACAACCGTCGGTTTTACAGTAATACCTTGTGGCCCTGCGCCACGACTGGCTAAGATGTAATAAACGATAATTCAGTACCTCGTGTTCTTTGTTGGATTTTGAACAAATTGCATTGTATGCAGTGCAACTGAGCCGTTTAATCTCTATTATGCGGGTGAGCCATTCTGTGGGCAATGGGCTTTGAAGTAATACCTAAATCCTCTTACTCCTTGACACCGCTTCAAAATCAGATCATATGGAAAAGTGCAATAAGCTTCCATATTAAATAACTAGCGAGCGTCTTGCGGGTTCGCCCGCTTGAACTGCACAATTTGTCTACTATTTTTTTTTTATGGAAAAGACAAGGCAAACCAGCGTTCCAAATTAAATATTTTTTGTGTTCTTCTAACATTATCAGTTAAAGACAGTATCCGTATATTAAAACTAAAGTTACAGCAATTTAGTCGAGCAAAATATATTTGTATTTTTTTTATGAAGCGATTGAAATAAAACTATTGTAATTAAATGTTAAAGGAATGTTGTTTTAATATTTATTTTGTTGTTAAATACAATAGTTAAAACTGCATTTACACTGGTCAAGCCATTCCTGAGATTAGGGTGAACAAAAGAACAGACAAACTGACAAAAATTGGGTTCTGTAACATTGTTAAATGCACCCCAAAACAATTTTTGTCCAGTTCTGAAAACCTGTCTAAGAATAAAATATGTATAATCAGCTTGTTAGCTAAGCGTTGTCAATTTGAAATATTTATTTTCCTAAATAAATAAAAGGGTGAAGATACATACGGGTGTAACATTTGGTTTATCAACTTGTTGTGGTTTTCACTTTAATGTTGTTTACTGTGTAAAATTAAAATAAAATTAAATCAGTTTCACGCTGTACCCCGCACATGGAGAGTAGGCAGAGGGAACGTAGTGTTAAGACACTCCGTTTTTCAATTGTCCGTTTGAGGCCGTCGTAGTGCAGAGACAAGGGAATGAAGTTTTATTAATTGTTATTTTTATTTCTTCGCTCTGGCACCAAGGCAAAAGCCCGGGGTTAAGTTCCGCCTAAACATGCAATGCTTCCAGAATTTGGCGGAAAGTGGGGAACGGAGTGTCTTAACACTAGTTCTCTCTGCCTATTCTGCTGTGTGCGGGATATAGCGTGAAGCGGATTTTTTTTATCTTAATATGTGAATAAAACAACATTATATGTTGAGGTCATTGTGGTGGAAAGGGACAGCCTCTGGCTGTTGATCGCGATTGCTATAAGTTCGATCCCCACTGTGGAGAATGAACTAACGTTTTTATTTAACAGTTCTCGTTGACAAAATTCTTGAAAATACTGAACTGACTGAAAATGTATTGAAAATTAGGATAGCTGCTAACACTGCTATGTGTAGGAAACAGTGTAAAGCTGAAAAATAAAATAATATATCATATTATAATAACATTAAATTTGTATTTTTTTAAAATGATGGATGGAGAAAACTTTTAGTGGACTTTTAGTAGAGCACTTTTAGTGGAGTTAGAACTTTTAGAGGCACAACAAGAATCATAAAAAAACCCTTTTATAGTAAAAACCATAATCATAAAAAATATCTAGTATTTTTGGAATACTAGGACAGTAAACTGTAGAATAAACTTATGAGTTATTCTGTCTCGACGTTCGACGCCGACCTGTCTGGAAGAATTTGGCTTCTACTTCTATTTTGGCAATCTTATATACTCTTTCCTTTGGATACCTAAAATGAGGTTATTAGTGATGATAAATATATCAAGTACATGTTATTTATGTAATATAATATGCACTAATATAGGAATCTGTAGGTACCTTTACTTATATTTTATAACTATATTTTCTTTAAATATAACAGAAATCGATGAAAACGAGAGTAAAAAATTAATGAAACCCAAATCATCAATTAAAAAGGTTATCAAAAATCGACACGATCCATACAGCAGTATGAAAGAAGGATTATTTTAAAAACGTTACATAAACATGTCTGTGGGGTAGTACGCATGCGCAGTGAGGGCCAGCGACTGCGGGCACTCCGGCTGCGACGGTCACACTCCGACGGGTGTCTCACTTTGTTCCTCCCACTCTATACTATTATATAGTTTACATTGCTGGTCTAATAATCTTGTGATTTAAGTGAAATGTGCTCTCGAAGCTTGTGATTGATATAATAAGCAAATATTGAAAAAGATTGTGATAATGTTTTCGGTTTTTAAGTTAATTGGCTTTAATCAAGAAGTGTCTTCTAGATTAGGCAAAGGAAATAGGAAATATTGACAAATGGTATGTACTAATAGTTTTATACTTACGTATTTATCGTATATACTGATAATATAGGCAAGATTTTTTTTGTGTTGGCCTTTTAAAAAAAAACAAAATTATTTTTCCCACTTTATCCCTCAATGAAAGTTAGGCAGAGAGAACCTAATGTCAAGACATTTGCTTCTCCATTTTTTGCCCGAATTTGAGACATTTCATGTTGCATGAGGGAGATCAGCGCCACGCTTTGTTTAGTCAGAGCTGCGAAGTTTTTTTTTATATAAGTGTAACTATTTGCAATCAGTAATCAAATGAGGCGTCATGATATTTCATGACTTGTAGAGGCCCTTATCCAATAACAAGGTCTCTTATATTAGTACGAAACGAATCTTTCGTCCAGTTTTAGGATGTTAGGTTTCCTTAGGCGTTGGTATTGAACTGGGTCAAACAGTTTTACTAAAAAAAACTAGCTTCACGCTTTATCCCTAGCGGGATAGTCAGAGAGAACGGAGCGCCAAACGCTACGGTCTCTACATACCTCTTTCGCCTCGTCCACTGTCATCAACCTCTTCATACATGCCCTCCGGGGGGTCCTCATCTTTTTACGTGACCTTCCTCCAGTATCTTTGATACTGTGTTTTCGAAGGTCAACCGAGGTCTCCCCCTACCTCTCTTACCACTCACTTTTCCATCATAAATTTTTTTTGCCATTCTTTCATCATTCATTCGTTCGACGTGCCCATACCAGCTGAGCAAGTTCTTCTTTATTCTCACCCTGACATCCTCGCTAGTACCTGCCATTCAGTGTTTTACAGCTAGCTTATTTTAATGAATAGAGAAGCGCGACTTGTATCTAGACTAGTATTAGCTATTTCCTCTCTAATAGTAGAAATTTCTGCAAACTGATTAGCTTCGGTGATAGTTTTCAACACAGCATTCTGTGAGCGCTGATGGACTTCAATGTTTGAGTTGCTGGACCTCCCCCAGAGTTGGATCCCATATGTCCAGAGAGTTTATTCTCCAGTGACAGTTTGGAGTTCCTTCCTAGTAGCCAACATAGGCTTCTAAATCTGGCACTAATTTCATCTCGCTTTGCTCTTACATGGTTTCTCCGGATGAGTTATCGGCCGAGATGTAGACCAAGGTATTTAACTGAGTCCACACAAGTAAGAGGTTCCGTGCCTCAGATTATTGTAGGATAACGAAGGGAAGAAAATGATATGCGAGCATTTTGATGCAGTAGCTGCGAAGAAATGTAAATAATTTATTTCCCCAGTGGGAATGGAACCAACGACTACAGCATTTACAGGCGTAGTCCCACGATGGCTTCTCTGACGATAGTGGAGCTCGGCGTAACGGTGTAAAGAATAACTAAACCTATAATTTTGAAAACAATGTATTCTCCAAAGGAAAATTTAAACCTACTACCAAGACTCGTCTAACAGACACTACGCCACTGGGTTATGACGACAATTTTATATATCATAATAAGTTGAGGCCATAATATGATAGCGCACATTCGTTTTGTATATAACATTTCAACAGGTCAAACTATTATCACGAAAATTTATTAGGACAGCACTTGACCGTGTTTTCCGAGCCTCGACATTCAGTTTATTCGAATTCTAAATAATTTAAACCAACAATAAAGTTTTTTAGAGTTAATATTTCGCCTTAGTTCACTTTTAACACTGCTGCAGGGTGCAGGTGAGGCCGTCGTGGCCCAGGGACGCAAGGGTGTGACTGTAACGCGACGGTTCGATCCCCCCTTGAGGAAATGATATTTAAATTTATATTTCCATATCTTCGCTCTGGTGTCGAGGCAAAGAGCGGCGTTGAGTTCCGCCACGCAACACGCAATGCCTCCAAAATTCGTCGGAAAGTGGAGAGCGGAGTGTCTTAACAGTAGTTTCCTTCTGCCGACCCTGCTGTGCGTAGGGTAGAGCGTGAAGCTGATTTTTTGCGGGGTCCGCTCCCCATTATTCGCCTTATTCTGGAGACATTGTGTATTGAGTGGCGGTACTCAACACCGCGCTTTCCTTCGACAACATAGCGAAAAAAAGTAAAATATCAAATATCGAACCCACAATTTGTTGCGTTTACAGTCACACTTTGTGTCCTTTGTTGTGTCACGACTGGCCTCATGAATATGAAAACAAATTAATAAAAAAATAGGTTCCTAATATCACTTAATAGTTATAAATTTACTTATTTTTTTAAGTAAATTTATAACTATTTACTAAATTTATAATTAAAAAAAATTACAATGACGTAAAATATCATAAAAAAATATATAAAAAATTTATAATATTTTTGCAATTTTCTTAGTGTGAGCGTTAAGTAGGGCTTTTAGCTCGCCGTGACCTAGTTTCCCACTACTACGTGATATGTGTCGTAGTAAGCACGCTTGTGAGCGTTCTTTAATTATTAATAAACACTAACTGTTCCTCTTTTCCATGACACAATGTTCATCACTATTTTTTATACTGAATACTTGAACTTTCCGCCAAATAAAGTAGATTGGAAAGTTAAAAAATCAAACTAAATCAGCTTCTTGCTGTATCTCTCACACAGCAGGGAACCTAGTTCACGTAGTACACTCCGTTTCGAAGTAGCTAACCTAGTGTTAAGACACTTCGTTCCGAAGTAAATTGCAAAATGTTTAAATTAAGCTCCTTTGCAGGCAAGCTTTCTTTACATAGTATACGTACGTAGTGACGTTTTATTCCATTCAAATGTTAGATAGGTGACGCAATAATAGACCTTTCATATTCTCAGCGAAGGCGGAAAGTACCAGACTTGTCGCCGCCAACAGCGCTCAATGTACACGAGATAAGTGAATGTAGACTCAGCTCAAGAAAACGCCCTACTAAAGTTGTATTGAAATTTTGTTCATTTATTGCCTTATGTTTTCGATCTCAAGAGAAATAACGTTTTTGATACCGTTAATGATTGATTTGTTGGGCTAATTTGTTGATAAGATTTGTGTTGTAAAATATTTTAGGAGATCAAACACTCAAAGAGAGGCGGCTCAAATAATGTATTTATTAAGATTTTTACTTGACATACTTAATTTATACTAGAGATGGATAATTTATAGTAGAAAATTGGGGAACGGAAGTGTCTTAATGGGAACGGAGCCTGCTCTGTGCGGGATACAGCGTGATAGGTATTTAAATTTATGCTCTGCACATAAAGCTATAGAATATTTGTCATTGAATGTTACAGCCTCGATCATAATTAGATGGCACAAATTTTTTCTTAAAAAAACCACTTCTCGTGTATCCCACACACAGCAGTGTAGGCAGAGAAAACCTAGTGTTGAGACACTCCGTTCTCCACTTTCCGCCGAATTTTGGAGGCGTTACGTGTTGAATGGCGGAACTCAACGCCGCTCTTTGCCTCGACACCAGAGCAAAGAAATGGAAATATATTATACATTTAAATAAATATTTCATTTAAACAAATAAATATTATAGTCACACCCTTGTGCCTCTGGGCCACGACGGCCTTTAAATTTTTCTTATTATTCTCAAATGAAAATCTATAATTTGGGGTTTTTTAAAATTAAACTTCTATGACTATTGAAACGTAATATATAAAAAAAATTATGAAACAGAATCAAATGTTTTGATGAGTATAGGGCAATAGCTTTACTTATTTTTTTGAAATGAAACTTTACCTTAAACTTTACCTTAGTCTTAACGGGTAGACTCGTCGACTACTGCAAAGTGTTCAACACGTCGGATTTTCAAAAAAGTATAATGCTAAATGTAATCGCAAAAATAAAGAATTTGTTTACATATTTATTATAAGACACTTAATAATAAATTCAAATAAAATAATAATAATAATTAGTAACGTGTTTAAGTGTTGTGTAATTGTCTCTTACTGGCTTAGGTACACCTTGTAGTTGAGTGTTAGTATACGATTTTTTTAGGATAAATGTGAAATGTTAGCCCGGCGTTGAGTTCCGCCACTCAACACGCAATGGTTTGAAAAATTTATTGGAAAATACTTAACTAGGTTCTTTCTGCCTAACCTGCTGTGTGCGGGATACAGCGTGAAGCTAAAAAATAAGTAGATAAATATGAAATGTAACAAACAATACGACTATTGTGCTATACAATTTATTAAAATATATACCTACCTACAGGCTAAACTAAAATTAGGTACGACATTCAAATTCTGATAAGAAATTAACTAAATATTAAGAGCGACTATATTTCATGTTATAATTTTATTTTGATATCATAACGCCTTATAAATCGATGAATGCGAGCTGCACGCAAAGTGAAAATTTATAAGTATTTCATAGAAGAAATCATTACAAATTTATATTTGTAGTTAATTTCATACAAGCATAAGACTAAGTTGTACTTCGCGCTGACCTATAATCCTGAAATTGGTAGAGAAGCTTCGATGGGCAAGTCCGACTCGCACTTAACAGATTTTTTTGTTAACTAATTTTTAGTAGTAACTGCAACTGACCACGCGTAATGAATATTTATACAATTTTATCTTACGATCTTTATGTCTTTTTAATTCGCGTATCTCTATATTCTTTTTATAATGTTTATTATATTGTTAGAATACATTTATATACAATATATATAAACATATAAACAAATAAATACATATATCCGTTTATTTAATTTTAATTATATTTAAATTAATAATAAATTATAAATAAACATTTCATCTAAGTTATTTCATATGCTTAATTAAGTTAGTGGTCAGTTTAGTCAATTAGATAGTATTTGTCAATTATATGTATTGCAAACGCAAAAAGCAACATTTATAGACACATTGTGGCCAGTGGTGGCGCAGGGGCACAAGGTGTGACTGTAAAACTGACTGGTTGTGGGTTCGATCCCCACTCGAGGAGATGAAATATTTATTTAAATTTGGCGTTGAGTTCTGCCACTCATGAGAGCGTATGGCTTAGTGGTCAAAGCGCTTGGACAACTTCCAAGAGGCGCGGGTTCAAATCTCGCTACAATGAAATTTCAAATCCCAGCCCGCTCGATGGTTGTAAGCCGAGGTTCGAGCCCCGCAGGAAGCGCCCTTACAGTCGTCGATCACTCTCAAGCAGCCATGTAGTGCTTGCATTTCTTCTGGGACAGAGTACCCTCTTCCCTACCCACCCGGTGTCGCTGTAAAAGCCAATAGGGCTAACAGCATTAACCTCAAGTTCGAAAAAAAAAAACTGCCATTCAACACGCAATGCCTCTAGAATTGAGCAGAAAGTGGGGAACGGAGTGTCTTAACACTAGGTTCTCTCTGCCTACCCTGCTGTGTGCGGGATACAGCGTGAAGCTGATTTAATTTTATTTAAAGATACAAAGTAAAAGAGAATAAAAACATACTCTTAATAAAGATTAAAGGATGTCGCCAATTTTCCCGCATTAATGTTCCTAATTTCTGCCGTTAGAGGACGAATTGCCGTTATGTAAAACGAAGCTACATTAGTGCATCCTGTTTACATGCACTCTACAATGGTTCGTCAGACATTACTTGTAATGTCTCTGTCTCTGTCTCAGTCTCAGGTGACAGACAGGTCTCAGGTTGGTAGAAAAAAAATCTTTTCTTTACAAGATAGAAAAAGTCTACTTATTATTGTTAATTTTTTCTCTATTTTTAACGATGGTAGAGAGAGATATAGTGTATTACGTGGCGGTACCAAGTGCTGCTCATTTATAACGGGCAGGATTGAACTCACTATCATTGCGTCATCCCATTTGTGTCCCATGAAACCAATTTATATATTTTTTTATTAATTTAGTAATAAATAAAATAATAACTTACTTATTTAGAAAACGTATAAAAATTTGAACGCAGCGGGACTCGAACCCGCGCCTCCTGGAGTCCCGCTGCGTTCAAATTTTTATACGTTTTCTAAATAAGTATTTTTCTTTCCTAAGCGTGAAATAACACTTTAAAAATGTTTAAAAAAAATAATAACTTTTTAAAAATGTATCCTGTTGAAGATATATTATAATAGAGATAGATAGAGAACACACACACACACACACACACACACACACACACACACATATATATATATATATATATATAATTGGCCAGTGTTGAATTGAATACACACATATTCAAATGAATCTCTGCTTAAAAATTGACAAAAAAGTTACAACTTTTGACAACACTTTAACGTTTTTAAACTTTATAGCCTTATAAAAAACAGATTACAATATTTAGGCAGCTCTATGTATATACATGATTTAATTGAGCACAAATCAGAGAAAACGAAAATACCAAGAGTCGATGAAAGCAAAATATTTTTTTTTGACGTTTTATTGAGAGTGTGATATTTTAGACAAAAACTTTATGTGGGCAATATCTAGAAAACGGTAAATCTTCGGACCACGAAATATGGAGTAAAAATTATTGGAACTGACCACCTCTATCCATTGTTTCAATGTGTCTTGGGACATCTTGAATATTATAAAATTTCGGTTTCGGCCAAAGCTGTAACCGAGTCGATTTCAGTCGAAACTGATATTAAAGCCGAAGGTTCGGTTTCAATTTCGGTTTTGGCTAAAAACCATATTTCAGCCCAACACTATAACATGCAATTTTTAACCTTTTTAAAGTTTTTATCTATACTAAGGATAGAAAAGTAATTATATATCTTTTGAAAACTGGTCAAGACGAGATTGGACGATTTCCAAGAGGCGCGGGTTACATTTTTTTATATATTTTTTAAATATATTTTTTAATAGTATAATAATAATAAATCATAACGATATTCTTTTTATTTCTATATGTCTGCTGCATTATGTGTTTTGTGTAAATTGTTTACGTTTACAATAAGGTACTTTTCAATGCCAATATCAAAAGTTGTAGATATCAACTTCCACAAAAGCAGTTTACCTTTATACTTTAAGCGCACGTCAATTACGAACTGGAAGAGAAAATTTCAAAGTAAACGAAAAATTTTATACTATCAAACTTTTTGTTAGTCGAATTTTAATTTAATTATTGCCATACTATAAGCAGCTTAGCATTTAAAATTTAATTTTTTTGGTCAACATAAAGTGATGTGTCACAGAATGACGTTTTTATTTTGTTTCAGGCGTAGTTGGAGTGGTGAGGCAGATGTTGCGCGCGCGCCGGAACAGTAGAGAGGAGCGCGCGCGGCCTGCACGCAACGCGGCCACCACCCGGCGCGCCCTCTAGATACAACATTGTATTATTATACGGTAGGTTTTATATTTATTATTATATACTTAATGTTTTTTTATTTGTAATTCAGTGGAAAATGTGTAACAGAGTGTCTTAACGCTAGGTTCCCTATGCCTATCCTGCTATATGCGGGAAACAGCGTGAAGCTTGGATTTTTTAATCTATATTCTTGCTTTATTTTATGTTAAGAACGATGTTTTTTAACGTGTGTATACATATTAGCAAATACATTTGTTATGAAGTATGTATCCGTTGTGAATAATTAACTCTCGCCTACTGTCTCTGAGCTCTTAATAAAATTAAGTACTTATTTACACTGAAAAGAATAATTTATATTTATAATATTTATATAAATAGCAAATCTCATTTCCGTATAGTGAACTGGGGAATTTATAATCTTCTAATGAAGCCCTACAGCGGTTTATACAATTGACTATGGAATTACACTCCGACCTGTGTCGTTGTTATGCGAGGGTCTTTCTTGTAATAAGATTTTTACCTTTCTATATTTATAATATTTATACATATAAAAGAAATAATTTATATATTATTAAATAGGTAGATGTTATAGGCTAGGTATTATAGGTCAGGTATTATATCGTTCCTTGCTGTTTCAGGTCGGACATGAAAAATCTCGCTTATTTGCTGGCTGTCCCTATCAGCGAGTACGTGGTGACTTTCATCTCTTTAGTAGCCGCGGCCACACTGCTCTCGTGGACGACAGGTTGTTATTAATGTTTATTTTATATTTTTATATATAATATTCCCCACTTTCCGCCGATATATTTCATTTCCTCGAGTGGGAATCGAACCTACAATCTGTCGCACGCTTGTGCCGATGCGCTGATGATGATGATGATTGGCCCCATTAATTATAAATAAAATATATGTATTGGCCAAAAGTAGTGCAGGGGCACAAATAAAATAATTATTTAAAATGTATATTTCTATTTCTTTGCTCTGGTGTCGAGGCAAAGGACGGCGTTGAGTACCGCCACTCAACATACAATGCCTCCAGAATTCGGCGGAAAGTTGGAAACGGAGTGTCTTAACACAAGGTTCCTTCTGTCTACCCTACTGTGTGCGGGATACAGCGTGGAGCTAAAAAAAAGTATGTATTGATAATGGGGAACATAGTGTCTTAACACTAGTTACCCCTACATACCCCATTACATACGTGAGGGACAAAAATATAATGAAATATATACATATTTATTGTAATATTTATTATAAAACGTAGCCATATCATAATTATCTGCAAAGCCTTTTTTTAACAAACTTATCCTGTGTAGAGGGGCGCTCCGCCCGTAGGTGGTCGGCGGGAGAACGCGGGCGCAGAGCGTACTGCCGCGCGCGCTTTCCCTTCCACACACACCCGCCCATTCACTGTTAGCAGGTAATTCGCAGAAAGTAGTAAGATATATAGAGGCGAGTCGTGGCGCAGCGGCACGAGGTGTGACCGTAAAACCGACTGATTGTGGGTTCGATCCCCACTCGAGGAGATGAAATATTTACTTAAATTTATATTTTCATTTCTTCGCTCTGGTGTCGAGGTTAAGCGCGGCGCTGAGTTCTGCCACTCGACACACAATGCCTCAAGAATTCGGCAGAAAGTGGGGAACGGAGTGTCTTAACACTAGGTTCCCTCTGCCTACCCTGCTGTGTGCAGGATACAGCGTGAAGCTGATTTTTAGTAAGATATAGTTGATTCCTATGTATTTTGTAAGATTTTTTCAAGAAAGGTACAATGTGAACTTCCAGAAGAGGTTTAAAAATTTTCCGAGCTTCCAAGCATTTTACCCTTTTCCAATATTTTCTAGAAACAAAATGGAAAATAGAAGAAATTCATTGCAACTGCTTGTCTATTTCCAGTAGGCAGTTCACTCGGGGGGAGTTCGATAGACAATGTCCGAAGACTTGGACTCGATCAGCGAGGAAGAACGTAGCTTGTTCCGACCCTTCACTCGAAGGTCTTTGGCCGCTATCGAGGCCCGCATAGCTGAGGAGCATGCCAAGCAAAAGGAACTCGAGAAAAAACGAGCGGAAGGCGAGGTGAGTCCTTGTAACATGTTATTTGGTAACTCTGTGCTCTGTGTCACGAGTGTCTAGTGCAGGTCATTTAAACCACTGAAATAACAGACGAACAAACAAATACATGAAAAAAAAAACATAAATTTAATATATTTTACACTTTGTGAAACATATATAAACAGTGAACTTGTTAGGGATAAGCAATTATAACCTGAATATATAAAATTATAAAGCCCTGACGAATATTTTTTTATTTGGACTATTCCAGACCGATTTGGGGCGGACGAAAAAGAAAAAAGAAGTAAGATTGCTTGCTTGCCCCTTTTACCTTTTTTAAGGCTCGTTTTAGATAAATTATATCAAGCAAGTTATCGCTGATTCTAAATTATATTTTCACTTATTATGTCGTTTGAAGCGACAACATTGGCGTGACTGTAGTCAAAGTGCGATAGCTTGCGTTGCATTCAAATCTATGCATATTGATCGCATTTGAACACATCGCTTTGTCAACGAAGTCGTTGATATCGAGACTCCCGAGGCTTAGCTGTTTGGATCATTTAGAAAATATTTAAGAACAACTTAAGAGAAAAGAAGCTTTTCATTATTTATTTGCAATACAATTTAAAAATGGTATTTTCAAAAGAAATTATATATAAAACTGAAAATACTTCAAAACATAATAAAAATACTATATTAAAATAAAGATACCCCTGTAATTGTGTCTAGAAACCTTTGTTAGTAATACAACATAGATATAGAAATCCTGACATTTTTGTATTATGAGCCACGTAAATGTCTTTATATATTATATATTCCTAAATTAACAAATGTAATTTCCAAAATACAAACCTTAATACATCAGTAACCTTACCAGTACCAGATTTTTGATAAATCCTAAAAATATTAGCAATGGAGAACACAAGCACAGAACATTGTCATCATCATGCATTGCACACGATTGTCATTGGCTGCTGTCATTCTAGGTCTAGCATGGTGGTACCACCTGGCTAGTTTAGCGCAAAAACATGGACGACCCCCTATTTTGATACCTATTCAAATTTAGCCCCATGAACCAGAGTTTTGTAGAAACATATTCTTCTAAAAATTTTGTAATCTGTTTAAAAGTGCCGTCTTGTGTAAGCTTATGTTTATTATGTATGTATAACCCTAGGTAATAATAAATATAAAATATTGTTTTTATAGTTACAAACTATTGATTGAGTGAATAAAACTTACGTTAATACGAATAATAAAACTGAATTTATTATTAGAATTTATTAGTTATTCGATATAGGAAACTTAAAGAATTATTCATTAAAAAAAATAGTCAATAAGGGTAACATAATGGAGGGAAACGTTCCGCAACAGCTTCTAGTTTTGCCAAAATTGCATCATGATTACACAAACAGCGACAGCAGCAGCACTAAAAGCAAAATGCTTTGAACGCGCTCACGAGACATGCTCAAACACCGTAATAATACTAGTTGCCTTAAATACCAGACTTGTCCTCATAAACCGAAACTCCTATATTTAGGATTTCCAAACTATCTCTATTAATAAGAGAACAAGCCTGCAAAATCAATAGTATTATTACAATGCCTTAATCGAGTAGTAATGTAATGATATTAAGCAGAAACTCAACCATTTTACAAAATATTTTAATTTAACAAGAACACGCGGAGCTAGTGCCAATTGTAACAAAGAATAGTGTAGTAACGAATAGCGCAATTCTTTGTAAATATCGAAACAGCACCATATACAATAGAAAATAAGTATACATTTCAAATAATTTATTTATTGGCATTTAAAATATAAGAAATTGACAAAGCATCAACAGTAACAATGCTATTAATAATATAGGTGCGTTACGACGATGAGGACGAAGATGAGGGTCCTCAACCGGACGCGACCCTCGAGCAGGGCCTACCTCTGCCCGTGCGAATGCAGGGCTCATTTCCACTGGAACTCGCCTCCACACCCCTCGAGGACATCGATCCTTTCTACCATAATCAAACAGTGAGTTTAATTTTTAACCATATTTTATATTAAATATAACCAGTCTGAAAAAAAATGCTAAAGTAAATAAGAAGTTCATAAAAATAGTAGAGCTTGTAAAATTGTATGTTAGACATCAATTTCCTAGTTTTGCAAGTAATTCATATTGTTCCAGACATTCGTAGTCATAAGCAAGGGTAAAGATATCTTCAGATTTTCGGCGACCGATGCTTTATGGATATTGGACCCATTCAATCCCATAAGAAGAGTGGCAATATATATATTAGTGCATCCTTTGTTCTCTCTGTTCATTATTACCACAATCCTTGTGAACTGTATTCTTATGATAATGCCTACAACACCGACTGTCGAAAGTACTGAGTAAGTATTATTTTTTATTTATCATTAATAATTGTTTTTGAAGGAATTAAATATATAAAATTATAAAATTTATATACCATCTAATCATTAGTAGAGTGCACGCTAGTTTCAAAATTTTTAGTGTTCAGCTAGATTTCGAATTGTCTAAAATATTAAAATTTAGATAATTGGAAGTAAAGTTTATACCTATTACTAGATTATTTATTATCTGCCTAGTTTGTATAAATTGTCAACATAATTATTTAAAATTTACGACTAAAATGTATTACAGATTTGCCCTAAAATAGAATTAGTATTTTATTAAATATATATTTTCATAGGAAGGCAAACTATATTTTGTCCATATAAGAAACTAGATGACCTGCCGCTATTAAACTTCTCTACTAAAATCGGTTTACTTGAAAAAATAGAATTTCTTAATTATGGAAAAATAAATGTTTATACGTTCACATTGCATTATTTATAATATTTCATTGAGGACTCTGGTATGTTTTGAGAGAACCGTGTTGAACGAGAGCCATCAGTGTGCGTAGAGTTACACATCATTTACCAGTTTACCACGACACTGTGATGCAGCGTCCCCTTACTGATTAGTCTTCATCTCTTTTTGCAATTCTCTATTTCAACACTACTTACTTATAACCATAAAATGTTTAAATATAGGTATGTATATCAATTTCATCTAGTTCTTAGGTGTAATTAGACATTGTACTGTTACCGCTACCTAAATACCAACTACCCTTCATGAATTAAAGTTAGATATTTAATTTAATTTTGACGACTAGTATTGTTTTATTATGACGATTTGTCTACTTTTTGAGCGGCGTTCCACAATGGAGGTGAATTTTTACAGAGTTATCTTTACCGGCATCTACACCTTTGAATCGGCGGTGAAAGTAATGGCCAGGGGTTTCATACTACAGCCATTCACATACCTTAGAGATGCATGGAATTGGCTTGACTTCGTAGTTATAGCTTTAGCGTGAGTAGTAGACAATTTTTTATATATTTACGTAGCAAAATGTTACAACTGTTTCAATTGTAGATTTTCGTTTTTATCTAATTATAATAATATATATGTTATATAGTATAGAAAATATAATGTTAGATATTTTATGTTGTTATTAATAAATAATGTAATATTATTGTATATTGACTATAAGGAAGAAAATGGTCTAAGAAGACTAGACATTCATATAAAAGGTCCTTTGATCGAAGGTCGATTGTCAAACCATAAGAGTTAGCTCAATAATAGCATTATGTAGTTAGATATTATTAATCTAGATGTTATGGTTGTGGGTGTGTGTTGCAGTTATGTGACGATGGGCATAGATCTCGGCAACTTGGCCGCTCTCAGAACCTTCAGAGTTCTCCGAGCTTTGAAGACTGTGGCCATTGTACCGGGTAAATTTACTTGTATAATTATATCTTTAGAACAGCTTATATATTAACATATAGATTTATGTATTAGGCAGTAATGAAGCTTATAGCAGTTGTTTAGTTTAAATAACTTGTAGCAAAACGAATGGTATAAGAAATATGAAAAAGGCAAATATGCGTAAGTATCGGTTTGCTCTAGCTATGAACCATGACTTTATTACAGCACTGAGTGAAATGTTACAATTAGCTGTTCTGGTAGTGTAAGCTGTTAGTTTGACCAAGGTAATGCGACCCACAGGTTTGAAGACCATTGTGGGTGCCGTGATAGAGTCAGTGAAAAATCTTCGAGATGTGATCATATTGACGATGTTTTCACTGTCTGTGTTCGCACTGATGGGCCTGCAGATCTACATGGGGGTACTTACGCAGAAATGTGTTAAAGTATTCCCTGAAGATGGTAGCTGGGGTAATCTAACCGACGAGAACTGGGAACGATTTTGTCAAAATGAAAGTAAGTTTTTGTTAATAATATAATTATTGGATAAAGCATAATAAACTTGGCAGTATAATATTATAATATATTACGTTTTTAGCAAATTGGTATGGTGGAGATGGAGATTATCCGCTGTGTGGGAATTCATCAGGGGCTGGGTAAATATAGAATTATATTATAATGTATAATTATTTAACATTAACAATTTAAAATATACATATATTTATTTATTTTAGTCAATGTGAGCCGGGCTATATATGTCTACAAGGTTATGGTCCGAACCCTAACTATGGCTACACGAGTTTTGATACCTTTGGCTGGGCTTTTCTATCAGCTTTCCGACTCATGACTCAAGACTATTGGGAAAATCTTTATCAATTGGTATGAATATAAAAAAGAAATATTTAATGTCGATTACAATAATATACACTTAATTTTAACTCGCTTCATTTATAATGTTAGGTACTTAGATCAGCTGGTTCGTGGCACGTATTGTTCTTCGTAGTGATCATCTTCTTGGGCTCTTTCTATCTCGTCAACTTGATCTTGGCTATTGTCGCTATGTCATATGACGAGTTACAAAAGAAAGCGGAGGAAGAAGAACAAGCTGAAGAAGAAGCTCTAAGGGTACGATAACAAGTTAATAATAATATGCATGATTCTTTGAAGTTATATAGTTTTAATATAAATATTTGGCGTATTCCAAGATGATTATAAAAAATGATCCATTAAGTACTGCATTTTTCATGTTCTACCACGTTAGAAGTAAAAGCAATTTCTAATATGACATGACATGACCTCAGGAAGCAGAACAAAAGGCAGCAGCGAGAGCGGACAAGCAAGAAGCTAGGGAGGCACACGCTAGAGAGCAGGCGGCAGCGGCGGAGGCGGCCGCGTACGCCGAGGCGCACCCCGCCAAGTCCCCTAGCGACTCCTCATGCCAGAGCTACGAGCTGTTCGTGAACCAGGAGCGCGGCAACCAGGACGACAATACCCGCGAGCGCATGTCCCTCCGTAGCGACCCCTTCCAGGACTCGGTGAGCACTCAGCCCACGCACAAGCCCGAATCGCACCACGAGCCGGCGCGACGACGGAAGGTCAGCATGGTGAGTACGCGCGCTCCTCACGCCTATTCTCGCTGCCAATGGTTTGATTCATGTTTTTTTTTTAAACTACTATATTAACTATTTCAATATAAAAGTGTTTTAAAATACCTGATTATAATATATTTATTTATGGATAAATTTGAAATAATTGCAATATTACTTGTGAAACGTAAAGGTATACTATTTGTATGTGTATTAATCAATCATTTTAAAGTTCTTTTGATAATCTGTTGTGTTAACTATTTCAATAATCAATTACATAATTAAAAAGTGATACAAACAAAATGATTATAAATATTCTAGTTATTCTTAATTCAGGAATTCATTGATGTTTGTAACAGTAAACGATATCCATAAAAGGAACTATTGGCAGCGGAGCACTTTCTTTTCAACTTGATATCTCTAAAATCCACGCTGCTTTCACACGACAGCAATATTTTCAATTATTAAATCACATGTCATGGAGCATTCATATTCCATTGCTACCGTATTTTACACTTCATGTCACTTATTAATATTGTTCAAGTTGAAAAGAACTACGAAGAATATGAAAAGTAAATTCTTATTGATGTAAGCTTTTAACATTATATTCTTTTTGTGAAATCTTAATGTTTGCACAAGTATTCAGATCTTTGGAGCGAAGTTCGTGATACAGAAATTTTAGTCTTTCATATCTTGTTTCGTGCATCTTTAATACTTTTAGTGCTATCTTATTTTTAAAAAATCTTATTATGGACGAGATCTCAATATTTGTGAATGAATAAGTTTTATTTAACTTTATTTTAAATCATAATTTTGCATTTATTTTCAACATGTTTCTGTCTATTTATTTGGATATTGGTTTCGAGGCATGCTATTTGTTGAACCTACCATCTCTTCTCACACTATCATTTGTAATATTTCATTTCGACTAGCCCAAAATGTATTTTTTGTCTTATACATTTTTCACACAAATAGAAATTTTGCTCTGGCTGATAGTAGCAAATAAAGGTGTCTCAGACATTTCTTTCATTGTGGCACCTTAGCATTTAATTTATGTTGTAATTGGTGTAGAGCAATAGAATATTATTGAATATTGGGGTTAAGAAAAACAATATTAGCATGGAAAAGAACTTTGTTAACTGAGCTTATAGAGGTGGAACATAGTGCACCGTAGTTATAAAACTGTTTTAGAATACTTGAATCTCCAATATTATTTTTTCAAGTGTAATTTAGACAAGTTGCATCGTCACAGACGCTAGGGCTCACATGCGTGTGTACGTAAACGTAAGATCAAATACTATTGGAGAAAAAGAGTCTATTGTCATGTTAGATTGTTTCTTTCGTAATGTGAATGTACGAACGGGCCGAGCTGAAACTGAACATATCGACGAAGGAGAGGTAGGTTCGGTCACTATAACTATATGAAATCATTAGTTTTTATAATAAAATTTTGTAAGAATTAGTTCAGTAATTCCTCAATTTCGATGAGTGATATGCGGAGGCTTCAGAATTTTAATGAAAAAGAACAGTCCTCATGACTATAGATGTAGACGTATACAATATAGCTATTGGTAGGAACTAGTAATATGCAAAAGTGCATGAAATTGAACCCCACTTTACTTCATGTGTTTATAAACAAAGTTACTTGACTAACCGTTGCTTTTATTATATATTCCATTGCCATTTGCTTGTTCCCAGATTGTTTTTATGTATTAAATGTCATTCATTACAATAAGAAGCTGTAGTTTGTGTATCACGTTGACAATACATTTTTTTGAAAAACTACAAAATCTTATTGTAATAAAGATAATGATAATTATTTTGTTTAATATTTGATTTATTTAGATTTACTTAGTAGATTTTTTTTGGATCATTCTAGTCATACATTATGTTTAATTTTATATTTCACATTTGCATCTTCCCTTTTCCAAGTTGTTTTTTATGTAATTCCTGTACCCTTTGCGGATGTCTTTTTATATATAGCTACGTTCTTGAGAATAATTACAAATTCACTTTTTCTGTGTATTAAAGGTTCCCCATCCTGAACGCATAAATAAATACGGACAGTTGTCATACGGGCCACTGCGCGAAGGCTCGCAGGTTTGTCCTCGTAGCCACATTGGTGTTTGTGTTCCCCTTCTTTTCCTTTACAATTTGACATCTATTTTTCTTTTTCTTCCTCTTCTGTAAAGTTTCTTCAAGTATTAGCTGTGTTTTGTTTGACGTGATATTGCAGCAATCATGATATCATATAAAGTAGTTCACAGACGAGCATTTAAATTCATAAAATGAACTTACATTCATATCATGCATTGATGTAATTAATTTGTCCGCACTGTTTTTACCTAATTCCATTATACTCTTTTTAGTGGTTCTCTTATCTGAAAGTTTAATTTAATATTTGTTTATTAGCACATGAAAGTAAATATTAAGTCATCGTAATGTGAACATTTGAGAAACATAATAGTATAATAGTATACTTCAAAGTAAGCTTGAAATAAAAAAGCCTCTGCGAATAGTATTGCGATCAATATTAGTTCATCTACATTTATCATACTCGATCTGAATTGAGGAACGTATTTGATACATTGACATAACTAGTATTTCTCGAATCCAATTAAAGTAATATAAATAATGTTGAAAACTAAAATCTGTTTGTGTATTCCTTATGTTTATACTGTTAAGAACTCTCTTAAGATATAGAATCACTTTAGGCTTCACTATCACTACCTGGATCACCGTTCAATTTACGTCGAGGGTCACGAGGATCTCACCAAATGGCACTGAGACCGAATGGAAGGAACCGGTATCCACCTGGAGCGGACAGAAAGCCTTTAGTTCTATCAACGTATTTAGATGCGCAAGAGCATCTGCCCTACGCTGATGACTCAAATGCTGTTACTCCGATGTCAGAAGAGAATGGTGCTATTATCATACCGGTTTATTACGCCAATCTAGGTAATATAATTTATTGCTTTTAAGCTATTTTCCTAAAGCAAAAATGTTAATATGTCAAAATAAGTTGAATAAATAGTAAATGGCAATTCTTTATATTTTTAGGTTCAAGACACTCCTCTTACACGTCGCATCAGTCACGGTTGTCGTACACTTCCCACGGGGATTTGTTGGGTGGGAAGGCACAAACTAAGGAAGCGAGGTTAAGAGGGCGATCTGCGTCAAGAAATCACAGTGTGACGTCACAACCGCACGCCTACCCACTGCCAAGGCAAGATTCGTCTCTCGCATCTCGGCCTCTTAGAGAATACGTAAGTCATTTAAATGTCTTTTTATTTTTGGAACAGCTAACAATTATTATAAAACCAAAAAAGGATATTCTACATAAAACCTTTGTGACGCAGTGGGACATCGTGTGACTGTAAATGCGATGGCGTGGGTTCGATCTTATACAAATAAATTTAAGTTATTTTTATTTTACTGCTCTGGTAGACAAAGCATGAAGTTGAAATCCGTTACTTACCGATACAGAGTGCCTTGACAGTAGGTTCTCACCGCATCATATAAATAAAGCTGTTTTTTATTGTAAATAAAACCTTACAACAAATACATATAAAAAATAACTTAAATTTCCTTTAGGAAATAAGCACAACAGAATGCACCGATGAAGCTGGTAAGGTCCTGAAACAATCTAATGACAACCCCTTCATTGAATCATCGCAGCAGCCTAATGTAGTGGACATGAGAGGTGAATATTAAATATACTCTTATTACGGAAACTATAATAAAGTTTCAATATTTTTCTAATATTTTTCAAATAATAATACATCTGACATTTTTCCTGCCTCTACATTACTTGAATATTTTCCAGATGTAATGGTTCTGAACGAAATTATAGAGCAAGCCGGAAGACAGAGTCGAACGAGTGATCAAAACGGTAAGATTTCGTATTTACTTTTAACCTTTCTGTAAATGTTTTAGTGTTTTATGAAACTACTTCAAAAATATAGATTAATAATTTAGTAGAATTTCCCTTTCAATGTGCCAATGTGTTTTTATTTGTATAATGTTGCTTTGTGTTAACCTATATTTTTTAAATAATAATCATACGAACGTTGTTTTTTGACAAGTAAAATCTCATAATCACTTATTACAAACACTTTTTTTATGTTTTAATACATAAATATACTCATATACACTACACAACAAACGAAACACCAAGGTATTTGCTCATTATGCAAAAAGCATAATTGGCAAAGAGAACCATTTGTGGGTGTCATTTATTAATATTGTTAAATATTGTTGTAAGAGCACTCGAAGCACCGATTTCTGTCTTATGATTGAGGAGATAACGCACCAGAAACTAACAAACACGTTTAAAAATTTTGATCATATACACCAAAATAAAACTAATAAATTTTCTATATAAAAAAAATGTTAACTTACAATAATTAACTTAAAATTAATTATTACGCTTGATTGAGAAAAAATAATGCTTACGCTTTGCTTATATCTATTTTTTATAATATTAGATGAATTTGCAACTATAATTAATTTAATTATTTCTTTAAAAAATATTTACTTTGCCAAATTTGAATTAAGTACGCAAGAAGCAATGCTGCTCTAAGCTTTAACCCACATATATTTATTTTTAAGTGCACTATCTATTTGACTAATACAGATTATAATCGAAAATAAAAATTTTACACTCCTTACTAACAAAGTGCACAATCAATATTTTTTTTAAATCTATTATTTTAAGAGTTGCTTCAAGTCTCTTCTTAGAATATTGCACGCTGTCGTATATTCGTATTTCTATAATTATGTTCAGAGCCTCGAGTATTGTAGTTGTAACAGTTTACTATTAAAATATAAGGTAACATAGTAGATTATAGTCAGCCCTAGTCACTTAGCAAATATTGATATATCACGATATTCATATTTTTTGATGTTTTGAATTTAACAATAGACTAGACGGCAGTATGTCGATAGAATCATCGCATTCATGTAGTTATAAGCAGAAGTAAGCTTAACGCAAGTTTGTAACTAGAACAAAGGACCGCCGTCGACGTGGTTTATGGTGTGAGCACACAATATGCACTGTAACAAGTGAGTGTGTAAAAACGTTTTGCTTTAAAAGTAATTCAACATTGCGAAACATTTGGATAAATGACAGCCAACAAAATTCAAAAAATATGAATATTGGTGTTCAAAAATATTACGAAAGCCCGGCTCGAATCATTGTCACATGATTTATCAAAGTTCAGACTTTTATGGGCCTAACGGTTTAAGATTAAAAATAATGAGCGAATACTAACAACGTTGTTTCTCTCTCTCCAACACACAAACACACGCTATCCGGTAAACGGGACACAACAGTGTCAGTGTACTACTTCCCAACAGCGGAAGACGATGAGGATGGACCCACTTTTAAGGAGAGACTCCTCGAGTGCCTCATGAAGGGAATCGACTTCTTTTGTGTATGGGACTGCTGTTGGTTGTGGCTGGAGTTTCAAAAGTACGTCGCTCTTCTCGTGTTCGACCCGTTCGTGGAACTGTTCATCACACTCTGTATCGTCGTCAATACATTGTTCATGGCACTGGATCATCATGACATGGATAGAGATATGGAGAGGGCGCTAAAAAGCGGCAATTACGTAAGTCTGTAGCAAATATACACACAAATGATAGATAAGTATATAGAACTCAAATAGATAGATATTAACAGAATCTTTTTTTCAGTTCTTCACAGCTACCTTTGGAATTGAAGCAATGTTAAAATTAATTGCAATGAGTCCAAAATACTACTTTCAAGAAGGTTGGAATGTTTTTGATTTCATCATCGTGGCCTTATCGTTGTTAGAATTGGGTTTGGAAGGTGTACAGGGTTTGTCAGTATTACGATCGTTTCGTTTGGTAAGCATTATTTCAAATTTCTCATTTCAACTACTTTATAGTGCTATAATTACAGTATATATTTAAAAAAAATATAGTATAAGGACATATTATACAATCCAAAGGAATTATGCAATTATATTACAAATGTTTGAAAATAATAAAATATAATAAAGAGTAAGTAACCTTACGTTCTCGTCATAATCACGTCGACGTCACATACATCACACACAAGTTTATTTATTTATGTGTAATAAAATATTTTCAGCTGCGTGTTTTTAAACTGGCTAAATCTTGGCCGGCGCTAAACCTTATTATATCCATAATGGGTAGGACAGTGGGAGCTTTAGGGAACTTGACGTTTGTACTTTGCATCATTATATTCATATTTGCTGTGATGGGAATGCAGTTATTTGGGAAAAACTACACAGGTTCTCTTTAAAAACCCATTTAGCATCTCTAACGAACTTAGGCTTGATTATTGATTATTCAGCTTCACACTCCCCAGTATTTCACACAGGGCTTGATTGACCATTAATCTCATACGGGACCATTCGGTCTCCGCAGTGGCTTTATAACACGGAATGTGGCTCCATCACACAAATGGGCCTGAAATAAGACACGTTATAAAGCTATTCCACGCAGCTTGTGATTATAAGTTAAGCTTTGCATCAAGTAATATAGAAACAACATGCAGCTTCGCTTCCCGAGGGTATTTAGATGCATCAGGTCGACAACTGATGGGATCTATGTCAATAACATTGGGCCAAAGAGAACTTCAAAGTGGCTGAAATAAATAAAACTGAGTCACCATAAATCAACAATCGATCGAAAAGCTCTCACAAAATAATACAATAGAAAGATAGTTACAATAGAAAATAGAATAACATATATCCCACTCATACAAAAATAAATCAACGCACATTTTTGATAGGTAACTCAAGCACACATTTGCTAACTTTAGTGTAGGTGATCCACAACTGCTCAAATGATAAGGAAGTGGTAGAGTTTGAGCGGTTGTGGGTCGTCAGAAGGGTGCCGCAGTAGCATAGGTGAAGCGCCGGTAAGCGAGCTTGTGTGACGCCTTGTTTCACAATTTGTACTTGCAGCTTCGAGTATTCAAATTGGCAAAGTCATGGCCGACACTTAATTTACTCATCTCTATAATGGGTAGGACGATGGGTGCCTTGGGCAACCTGACCTTCGTATTGTGCATCATTATTTTCATATTTGCCGTGATGGGTATGCAACTATTCGGGAAAAATTATGTGGGTAAGTCGAATTGGTGGGAGTCTTGCATGTTCGTTGGTGTATGTTTAACGTTAGTGACGTGAATGCCCGCTGGACTTGCCGATGAATCTACTTCGACTACTGAGTAGCGGTTTTATAGAACCCCGGAGTGAAAAATATTATAGAATCATTTAGAAATGTTCTTTTGAATTAGAATTCCACGATTTAGATATAAAAACATAAGTGATAGATGCTGTTTGTATCGAAGTAGATTCATCGATAAACAAGTTGTTTGTTAAAGTGTGGTACATCTGTCTGGTGACATGTTCGACTCCACGCTTTAATTCGGGCTCCGGTCACGGTTAACTGTTACTATTGTGTTGATGTGCGTCACACTCTTGTGCTCATCTTGTTAGGAGATTGGCAAGAATCGGTGTAATCCCTTCAAGTGAGCTTTTGATTGTTTTCAAGTATTACATTATATTTCCTAAAGCCCCCCAAGCGAAGGCGCCTCACTTGTGAGACATTCATTGCCAGCTTTTCTGATATTTTCTACTTCTAGCAACTTTCTACCTTTCTGCATCCGATTTCTTCAACTCAGTCGATGCCATCAAGCTAATACATATCCTCTATTACACTTCAAGTTATAAAATACAAACTGCTAAGTAGATTTTTACTATATGCATGGATTCAGTATTGTGATTATGAAATTAGTAATGTTTGTCCAAACTATTTTATTATGCATGAACGTTAATCACATAATCCCTATAATAAATTATATTGTATTAACTGAGATCTCGAGTTATTAGCTTACTTTAATTTAAATGTACAACTTACACCTTATTAAAAAAAAACAGTCTGATTTTATAACATATGTAAATCACACACGATATCTCCGTTAAAACGCATTCATTATTTAAGAATAATGTATTAAAGACTATCTGAAATTAAATAAAAATATATTTATTTTACATCAAAGGAGCGTTTAGACATTAAATTAATTACATATTTAGATTTTTCTTAAAATTTCATAATGAAAAGTGCTCCGCAAAAAATTCTTTGCTATTATTGAAGTAGTCGTCGCTTAAATTGTGATGTGTTTACACAAAAAATCAAGCATATATTGTATCAATATATATCACACCAATCACACAATCGCTTATTACTTATAAAAATATATTAAATATTATATTCAAAATATCTGTAAACTAATATGACCGTTGCGTATACAGACTACGTAGACCGCTTTCCGGACGGGGACTTGCCGCGATGGAACTTCACAGACTTTATGCATAGTTTCATGATTGTCTTTCGAGTGCTCTGTGGAGAGTGGATCGAGAGTATGTGGGACTGTATGCTCGTGGGAGACGTGTCCTGTATACCTTTTTTCTTGGCGACCGTAGTCATTGGCAATCTTGTGGTTAGTAGAAAATAAATCAAATCAGCTTCATGTATCCCGCACACAGCAGGGTAGGCAAAGGGAACCTAGTGTTAAGACACACCGTTAACCATTTTCCACCGAGTTCTCGAGGCATTGCTTGTTGAGTGGCGGAACTCAACGCCGCGCTTTGCCTCGACACCAAAGCGAAGAAATGAAAATATAAATGTACGTAAATAATCTCCTCGAGTGGGGATCGAACTTACAACAAGTCGATTTTACAGTCACACTTTGTCCTCCACGACTGGTCTCAAATATTTAAATAAAAATAAATATTGAAATATTTAATTTTATATATGGGGACTTCTAAACTAACAAGCTATTTTAATATTATTTTATCTAATGTTAAAATTCTGTCATACAAAGTCATTTTTCGATAGGTACTCAACCTCTTCTTGGCCTTGCTACTGTCAAATTTCGGCTCATCGAATTTATCATCACCGACGGCTGACCAAGATACGAACAAAATTGCGGAAGCGTTTAACAGAATATCAAGATTTATAGACTGGGTCAAGAAGAGTGTTGCCGATATACTAAAATTGGTGAAAAATAAACTAACAAACCAAATAGCCATACACGCCCCCGGTAAGATATTTCTACAAGCTGTTGTAGCATGGTTTATGTAAATGTATTTATTCAAAATGCTTTGGACTTGAGTGTGTTGCTGAAGTCTGCATAAAATTTGGTTGTTTTTCTTATACCAAAAACAAAAATATTTCTTGTACTTGTATTTGAAGAGAACAAAAAAGCATTCTGTCCAATTGTATATTATTTACGTAGGTAATTAAGCTACTGCTCTTTGTATGTGATATTATATTAATAAAGATATTGATCGGTTTTTGTACTAAGTTTTGTGGCATGCTATTACAAAAATCGAATCAAGAATATATATGGCATGGACTGTTGTGAATCCTTTACATTGTGTGACACTGTGCGTTGCTTGTCCCCGTAGCATTCAAGTGTAGAGCTACAGACCTGTCGTAAGTTAGTAATTATTATTTATATATATGACCACAATCGGTTATAAATAAATTATTTATTCGTGTTGTATTCATTCATTTTCCATCGATTTATATAATTATTTGTGTTATAATTTATTTATACTTGTGTATATATTTATGCTTTTGTTATCGTACTATTCTTATATTTGAGCTTAATATGTGTTTTTATTATATGTGTTTGCATGTAAGTGGAAGTCATGTGTTGATAACTCGATAAGTCATAAGTATTTTAATAATGTGGAAGTATTGATAGGTATGTTTTTTTTTTATTATTTTTGTTAATATTTTATATACATTTTACAAAAATCTTGAGCTGTTTAATTGAATTAATTCATTTCAATACATTTCGTGATCTGTAACTGAGTTCCTTGCCCTGGTCTGATTCCTATGCTTGGGTGCTGCGCCTGCGCACGGTGGACACGTGACGCGCGACATGTAGGCTTAAAAGCGGCTTTATGTGGCCGCTGTGTCTCCTCAGAGCGTGTGGACAACGAGCTAGAACTTGGTGCAGATATTGAAGACGGAGTACTTTATAAAGACAAGAAACTCAAAGACCAAGTTGAAGTTGCCATCGGCGACGGCATGGAATTTACGATACCTGGTAACATTCATCATTTAAAAAAGTACATGATAAGAGAATGATTTTACAAATTATGTAATATAAAAATTATATTTTATAGGTGACAATAAATACAAGAAAGGTAAAATGTTAATGAATAATATTAATGCAATAACTGACAATCACACTGACAACAGAATCAATTTCGAGCTCAACCATCATGGATACCCAATACAGGCAGGAATCATCAAAATTATATTTTTTCTCGTATTAAGTATTTATGTCAAAATCTGCTAAGTTACATTTTATTAACAGGACGATGATACAATTAGTCAAAAGTCATATGGAAGCCACAAAATTAGATCATTTAAAGATGAAAGTCACAAGGGATCAGCGGATACGATAGATGGAGAAGAGAAAAAAGATGCTAGCAAAGAAGAATTAGGATTAGAGGAAGGTAACATACCAGTATTTTTTTGTTGTCATAAGATCAGACTATTTTAATTATTAAACAATGTGTTAAAAGAAATAATTATAAATAATAAATGTTACAAAAGATTTTTAAAAACCTTTTAAGAAATGATTCAAGAAGAAGATGCGGGCCAATTGGACTTAGCTAAAATGGATATAAAAGCAGAGGAGGGAGAGGGCATGATCGATGACACTCCTGCCGACTGCTGCCCAGAACCTTGTTATAAACGCTTTCCATTTTTGGCCGGTGATGACGAGTCTCCCTTCTGGCAAGGCTGGGCTATGTTGAGACTGAAGACTTTCAGATTGATAGAAAATACATATTTTGAAACGGCTGTGATAACAATGATCTTACTCAGTAGTTTGGCATTGGTAGGTTCTTGCGAGATTTTACTTTCGTATTGCCATTTTATTTGTATTTAATTTTAAAATGATTTAAAATGATATTTGTTTTAGGCTTTAGAAGATGTCCATTTACCGCATCGGCCGATTCTTCAAGACATCCTGTATTACATGGATCGAATTTTCACTGTAATATTTTTCCTTGAGATGTTGATCAAGTGGCTCGCTCTCGGATTTCAAAAATATTTCACGAACGCGTGGTGTTGGCTTGATTTCATCATTGTCATGGTAAATGGTATTTTCTATTATTATTAAAATATCTCTGAGTAACAGTTTTTAATGATCACTATATGAATTTATTTGTAAAGAGAAATCATATAAAGGATATATAATAATTGGTCGAACTTTAAACTAATTAATCTAATTTATTTGATTACTTTTTTCGGCCAAACACGTATAACTCAAGTAAAATAGAAGACGTTATGGTGACGTTATGATGATTTTTTTTAAATATAAATAAAATATGAACGATGAGTGTCGTTAGTTGTCCCTCGTAAACCACGGCGCCGTGATGGCGGGCGCGGACGACATCCCGGCGTTCCGCTCCATGCGCACTTTGCGCGCGCTGCGGCCCCTCCGCGCCGTCTCCAGATGGGAGGGCATGCGCGTGAGTAAGCGCGGTCTGCGGCTGCTCTGGCGATGTCGTGCTGCCTGAAAACTTTACCAACCAATACTCATTTTGTATTTATAGAAAATTCATGAATTCCATCAGTAATTACTGTCATAAATTAATGATGTCACGTTCAAACGTATAGAGAGCCTAAAAGTTCTAATTTAATAACTTTTTGTATTATGTTCTCTACATATAACATGTTCAGGCAGCGCGATAAATAGGCGTGAGCTTTGACTGTTCAATGTCCGCTGCGAGCTCCAACATCGGTCTCGTTGACACCAGCTCTCGATGTCGTCCTTGTTTTTTGTGGACATGCTTCTATGTCTTACTCAAACTCAGTTATTTATATCTTTTAATTATACTTCAAATATAGGATGCTCCTATCCTGCATGTAATGGTGATAAATATGTTAAGCCTTAACTGTGCCTTTTTTATTATAATTTAAAGAATATATAAGATTAAGTCTAAATATGTTGAATATTTAATCTACCCAAGCTGTAAATGATAAAAAACAGCAAAAGAACTTAGCACATAAGTAAAAGAAAATAATAAGCTAAATGTAAATAAAATGAGAGGTCAAGGAAATGTAACATTTAATTAGATTTCTTTGATTTCTCATGCTTTGTGTATTTCTTGAATGTTACATATTATCTGAAAAATATATCCATATCTTTGTTATTTGAATGGTTCCTATTGTGTAACTTCAGTGACTAAGGGAGGATCGTGATAATGTTCGTCTCGACATTATGTGTCCTTATTCCATTGACGTTTGGTATTGCCAGTCTTAACATTATCATCTTTCACAAAATTTCAGATTCAGGCAGATTATTTTCATTTTAGGTGTCAAAGAGCAGAATATGAAATCTTTTATTTTGAGTTCGATGCATTTTCAAAAGTTCTACTGTTAATTTCATCAGGTCTCGCTTATAAACTTCGTAGCGGCGCTTTGTGGCGCCGGCGGCATTCAGGCGTTCAAAACGATGAGAACGCTCCGCGCCCTACGGCCGCTCAGAGCCATGAGCCGCATGCAGGGCATGAGGGTACGTACCTCTGCCGCCCTGGCTCTATCTCCATTTCTACTTATATACTTCATTCCAAATGTTAATCTCAACATGTGTATCCATTATTTATAAAGAAAATCAATAAAAAAATCAAGAATACATGATGTCAATTTTAAGGGTCACTTATGGGATTATAGCTATCGACTGATTTATGATTCTTTTCCATTAAGATGTATGTATATATTTTCATATGCCACATATGTTTATTTATTATTCTATTATCGAGTTATTACTAGGAGAGACTTAAAATTTGGAATGAACTATAAACATTTATCACAACACAGATCGATCGACACCAACACTACCAATTCATGATCACAGTTTTTGTTTACTATTTGTATACTTAGATCTGCTCAGTACTAATTGAAATCATTCTTGCAAGGTTTATTTTCAAATGCAATCTCATTGGCAGTAGTCGAATATTTAATGAGCAATCCATTTCCGGATGTTGGGTGGCACCTCTGAATGGCTTAGTATCATCATAACTCTACACATCCCTCTTTAATGCTGTCGGGTTTAAATCGTCTTTTTATTTACCACATCTGGTCTTTTGTATCTTCGATTTCAACATTAGCTTAGATTTTTATTCTAGATTATGGAATGTGATTTTAGATTTCGCACCTTTATGTTTATATTTGCATCATTAGTAAAATCGGCTGAAGAAAATCCTTCGCGCATGTGGTAGACGTTAGTTACAATCGTTTTATTACCTAAGGGATTCCTTTCTAACGGTAAGATTATATTGCGCTATGCTTAATGCCTACAATTATGTGTTTGTGTTTATAATACGAGTATGTATTGCTTATGCATGATAAAATTATAGTACTTCCACCATTTTGTCATGCTGTCAATAGTAGCCATAGTAAAAAAGTATCATGAATCAATTACAATGTATTTGCTTCGAAGTAAAGTAACAATAAAATAATACTATTGTTTAAACACTCCGTGTCATTGTAACATTGTGCACATACTGTATAGTACTGTGTACTATATCAAAATTTGTTTTGACTAGCTTACCATTTCAATAGAATTGTAATTCATTTTATTTCAATCAGGTATAGTAATATTTAAAAATTATAGTTATGATAAATAATTCATTATAAAGTGACATAATTGGTGACAAGGTAGTCAAAACAATGAGCGAAAATACCACCAAATCCATTTCTATATACCACTCAATATTAATCAATAGTTTTCATCAGACATTGATAGATCTTTGATATTTAATAATGAAAATAGCAATTTTAGATTTTTTTAAACATATGTACAATATGTATATACATAAACCTTAGAACTTTATCATTACAAATTAAAATTTAAAATGTATCAACTTCTAGGTGGTAGTGAATGCTCTGGTACAGGCGATACCTTCAATCTTCAACGTGCTGCTCGTGTGTCTAATATTCTGGCTTATCTTTGCTATTATGGGTGTGCAACTCTTCGCTGGGAAATATTTTAAGGCCAGTGTAGTTATTTTTATATTTATTGCTCAACTTGTTTTAAAAATATACAGTGTCTACTATTTTTGTTACGCTATTAGGTATATATATACTAAATACCACGTTAACATATAGATTATCATATATAATTATACATTTTATTATTACAGTGCGTTGATATGAATCACACAACTCTGAGCCATGAAATTATTCCAGACAAAAATGCTTGTATCTTAGAGAATTACACCTGGGAAAACTCTCCGATGAACTTTGATCACGTTGGGAAGGCGTACTTATGTCTGTTTCAAGTTGCTACTTTCAAAGGTTGGATTCAAATTATGAATGATGCTATCGATTCAAGAGAGGTATTGTAAAATTTTATGCTATTTTTTTATTTTATACTGTGTTATAGATTAATAATTAAAGTTTATAACATTTTCTCATGTTTAAAGGTTGGTCGTCAGCCCATTAGAGAGACTAACATATATATGTATCTATACTTCGTGTTCTTCATAATCTTTGGATCATTTTTCACTCTCAATCTATTCATTGGTGTGATTATCGATAACTTTAACGAACAAAAGAAGAAAGCAGGTGGAAGTCTTGAAATGTTTATGACTGAAGATCAAAAGAAATATTACAACGCCATGAAGAAAATGGGATCCAAGAAACCTTTAAAAGCGATTCCGAGACCAAGGGTACGTTTCTGTTTCATAGGAACACCACAACTAGAGCAAGCTAAACGTGTCTTTATTACTTTTATATTATTGTTACAGTGGCGACCGCAAGCAATCGTGTTTGAAATAGTGACTGATAAGAAATTCGACATGATTATCATGTTGTTCATTGGGTTTAACATGTTGACGATGACTCTCGACCATTATCAACAATCAGAAACGTTCAGCGCCGTGCTGGACTACCTTAATATGATATTCATCGTAATATTTAGTTCAGAGTGCCTATTAAAAATTTTTGCCTTAAGATATCATTATTTTGTGGAGCCGTGGAATCTATTTGATTTTGTGGTTGTCATGTTTTCTATACTTAGTAAGTATAACAAATTTTATTTTAAAATCTTTTAATTATTACTTATTATACATTTTAATATAAATTCTATTTGTTTTAGGTTTGGTATTGAGTGATATTATAGAAAAATATTTTGTATCTCCGACTCTACTCAGGGTAGTCAGAGTAGCTAAAGTCGGTAGAGTACTGCGACTTGTTAAAGGTGCTAAAGGCATCAGAACATTACTTTTCGCTTTGGCCATGTCACTGCCAGCTCTCTTCAACATATGCTTACTGTTGTTCCTTGTGATGTTTATCTTCGCAATTTTTGGAATGTCGTTTTTCATGCACGTGAAAGATAAAGGTGGACTCGATGACGTGTATAATTTTAAGACATTCGTGCAGAGCATGATTCTGCTATTTCAGGTAAAGTGATAAATTTGCATTTTTTTTATAATGAGACCTATATGTAAAGTGCAAGTTATACTAAAATAATAAATCAAATATAATATACACATATTTATATAATAGAATAACATAACATTTTTATTAATTGTTAGATGTCCACATCGGCCGGATGGGATGGAGTATTAGACGGCATAATAAATGAGGAAGAATGCGATTTGCCAGACAACGAACGGGGATACCCGGGCAACTGTGGGTCCGCTACCATCGGCATCACGTACTTACTCTCCTACCTAGTCATCTCATTTCTTATCGTCATCAACATGTACATCGCTGTCATCCTTGAGAATTATTCTCAGGTAAGTTAGTTTATTTTACAGTAAAATAAATAAGTATTCAGGCACAAAATATAAAAGAAACGAGTGATGGATATCGATACAGAACTTATAACAAATAATAATTTCTTTTTTAGGCAACAGAAGATGTACAAGAAGGTCTCACTGACGACGACTACGATATGTATTATGAAATTTGGCAGCGGTTCGACCCAGAAGGTACACAGTACATCAGATACGACCAGCTATCTGATTTCTTGGACGTGCTCGAACCTCCGCTGCAGATTCACAAGCCCAACAAATACAAAATTATATCCATGGACATACCCATCTGTCGAGGCGACATGATGTTCTGCGTGGACATCCTCGACGCGCTGACGAAGGACTTCTTCGCACGAAAAGGCAACCCCATCGACGAGCCGGTGGAGGTGGGGCGGCCCGACGAGGTGGGCTACGAGCCCGTGTCGTCCACGCTGTGGCGCCAGCGCGAGGAGTACTGCGCGCGGCTCATCCAGCACGCGTGGCGGCGGCACCGGCACGCGCAGGGCGGCGAGGCGGGCTCGGCGGGCGAGGCGGGCTCGGGCGGCGAGGCGGGCTCGGGCGGCGAGGCGGGCGCGCCCACGGCCGTGCTGCTGGACGGCGGCGCGGGCGGCGCGCACCGCGTGGTGCTGCAGGCGGCGGNGGCGCTCGCGCTGCTGCCCGCGCTGGTGGACGACGCGCCGCTGCCGCTGCCCACGCCGCTGCCCGAGCTCTTGAGCCCACCCAAGCGCACTTAATTTTCTACGCTAGTTTCGAGTTAGTGTCGGGCGCGTTCGACTGTGCGGAGTACGGAGGCGCGAGCGTTCAGCGCGGTTTGCTTGCGAGACTGTTTGTTTTGCGAGCGACGTTCGAGGTGTATCATTTGGAGGACCGTTTTAGCGAGCACGTTTTTATTTGTCACTAGTGTTGTAAGATATCGGATAAATTAAAACATTAAATGCTTATTTTTGTATTCGACGATTGACACTCTGTGTAAATGTTCAAAGATCGCTATGAGTACTAGTACTGGTTGTCAAAATGTATATCGACTGGGTGATATCATTTTCCTTCCCCAAAATGATGTCGAACAGTGGCACAGCGGTGTTACGAGAGCGACGCGGAGTGACGCTTACTTCGATGAGTTCCGCTTCAATCGGTGATCGGTGGTCGGTGGTCACGGACGCCGCTCCATTACACACTCACCTTGTACACATTAAATATTGTGATGTCACATTAAATATTGTATGTAAATTAATTTCGACTCATTTATTGCGTTTGAACGCTAGCGTGATGTATTTAATATCTTAACGCTTAAGAAAGCAATGGCTACGCCGATTCATATCAATTTTGTCCGTAATAGTGTTTTGAATAGTTCCAATTATTAAGCTTCTTACCGTAACTAATATGTTACGTACCTTGCGAGTCGAGGTCACTGTTCTCGATGCAAAAAGGTGACGGTGAAGCCTTAGCAGATCAATCAGCAGTAAAATTGGTACCAGAGTTCACTTCCGTCCTAAATCAGTACGCATCATAGGAATCGAGCCATTTTACGTAATGCACCTCGTAGTTAATGTAATTACCTTCCTCTGAATTACATTAGCTGCGGTGGAGCGGCGGCGCGTCTCCCCGCGCGCCCTCGCTCCGCCCCCGCTGCGCCCCATCCCCCTTTCAGCTTCTTTGTATTTGTATTTACTCGCACCGCAATGGAAACGATGTCATGTGCAGGCGGACCGGTGTGGACGATGTGATTCAAACAAATGTTTTATGTATCTATATGTAAGGAACAACAGTGGACAGTCTCGATCACATCGCACGTGAGCCGCCTACCTTTCTATATCTATATATGACTGCTGTAATATTGTAAAAAATCTATGGCGCTGTAGGTGCAACTAACATAATACCGATCGAGTGACCGAATGGGCTATGGCAGACTTGATATTAGCAATAAGAAATATTATATAAATACCTAAGAGATCGAACGTCCCTTACCGAGTAAGGTAGATATTATTGAAATATTTTTATTTTTCGATTGACATCTCTCTAGATAATGGAAGTAGCGCAAGTTGGGGTCCTCCCAAGGTCGGGAGGTTCGCGCGCGGCGACGTCTTGAACGATTCGTATTGTGCTCCGTCAGTATAGTTTTTTCTAGCACAAGAAAATTAATGAATAATTAAATTTTGTAAATTATCTTTGGAAGTGGTCAATTTTCTACTTCTCTGTACATACTCAGAGCTTACGCCGGGTGGTGCCCGACCCGCACGTCGCAACACATACTGAGTCGTAATACGCTTGAAGCAATAACGTTAACGTGTGCTCGAGTTTCGCTTTTTATTATGGATCATGTCACTGGATAGTTGTGTGTCGGTTGTTTTCCAATTCCTTTTTATAAAATGTGAAATTTTTGAAAATGCGAGACAATGTAAACGTTGCAAAATTTTAAGAGTCGGTGTATTGTAAACTAAGATGAGACGCTTGACGTTTTGCACCTATTTTGCAATAATAATTACGATTACAGATAATAAATACTTAGATCTTTTTATAAAGAGTTACCGGAACGCCGCGAACGAGCCGGCGGAATTCCCCGTCGCCGACTCATTTGCCGCGCTTCCCTACAGTCCTGTACGTACGAAGTACCACGGACCGGTGCCGGTGGTCGTGTTCAAGCTGACGGAAGCATAGCGCCAAGGAACGGTTCATCCATTTATTTCAATCTGTTTCAAAGGAGAGACTTCTAACTCTCCAGCTAAATATATGGAGAAAACAACAAAAGTAACTTAATCTTTTAAAAAAAAATCGACTATGAGACGAAGATCTGTTCAGGAACCATCCGTAGTAACACAATGAATAATAACCGCTTGTTTAGCGTAGGGACCTACGAGTTACTTTAAAAAGAAATAATAAAATATCAATGTAGAGTAGAGGTGAATTCTTAGGTAAATAAATGACTGAACAGTTGACATGGCGAGCTGGCTACGTAGTAAGTATAAGTCAGAGTTTGGACCGCTCCGTGACGCTCGTATAAATACGATGTTTTTGTTGATTTACGGATTATAAAAGTTATTGTTTTGGTGAAACCAAATATTTTATCTACTATTAGACATATTGGCACAAAAAAGTTGTGTTTAATTAAGTTTAGACAATAAGTTATTATATCATTGTATTATTTTCTTTGACTAAACTTATGACAAAAAGTGAGTTCAGTTTGCTGAATGATAGAGATTTAATTGAGTATTTATTATATATATATTGTTGAAGTTTGTACAAAATAAATTAAGTAAACGATAAATATAGAACTTGACTGCTTTATTGGGTCGTTTCAATGAAAATTCCTTTTCGAACACTAAAATACGCCATTGAATCAGGTACTTTTAAACCTGTGTTTTACTTTTTTTTTTAAATTTTATTCCAGATCTAAATCCTAAGAAAGGAAAATACCTTTTAAAAAACATATTAAAATGTTGAACGTAGCTTCATTTGAACTCGCGCCTCTTTGTTTACCGTCCAAAGGATAATTGGACGGTTTCCAAAGAGACGCGGATTCAAAACCCGCTAAGTTCAAAAATTTTTTATGTTTTCTTTCTTAAAAAGTACGTTACGTCAGCACGCGTTGTCTTGAAAAGCGAAAAATCGAGAACAGAGTGATTTCTCACAAAGTTCTCTCTTCATAGGTAGAGTAGAGTTGGCGAGAAAATAATGTTATAAATGGATATATCCATAAAAACAATAATACACGTATCTGTCACAAAAAAATATATGTATAAAATATAGAAACTTAAATATCTACAATAAAAAAATATATTTTTTTTATTTTAATTTTATTTATGATTTCAAAGTGTCTACATTATCTGGATAGTGTTAAAATAATAATAAAATATAACATCTTTATGAAATAACGTAAAACCTATTGAATTGGTTTTATAAGAATACAACAAATAATACATTGTAAACAATGATTATAATATAAGAAAAGAAGAATAAAAATTAGAAAATATACTAGGATCTACATATTATTGTGCATGTTTATTCTACACACCTTAATTCACATCCCTAATATAGTAAAATTTAAATATTTCAGGTATTATTTAAAAAAAAACATTTTTTATATATATAATTAAATGACAACAATTTTAGAATAGTATTATATACAAGGGAATGAATACGATTTAACGTAAGGTTTTGCGTTATTTCTTCAGCAAGTTATATTAGGCTTGGTGTTGACTGATTACAAAGATAATATTTTAGTCTTTATTTACTTGATTGATTTTTATTAATAATCTATATATATTTATCCAATTAAAAACAATATTTATTCTAAAATATTACAAATTATTAAACGACAGACAAGGAACGATCAACAAAATTTTACGTCCAATCGATTTTACATGGTATTTTTTTAATAAAATTTAACAATCAATTAAAAACAAATAATTCAAATAAAATAAAAATAATTACGAACCATTTATTTTTCAATTTTATAGTTCGTTAAGCTTTACTAGGTCTCGTGGGAGAAGGCGCCAGCGCATCCCTGTGTGGAAAAATTAATTAATATAAGTATAGCAACTTTGTTTTTATGGAGTTTTTTTTCAGCTTCACGCTTTATCTCCCGTGTATTGGGGGTTGAGTGGCGGAACTCAACACCGTGCTTTTTTGACCAGACCGAACAAATGATTATTATTATATAAATAAATTAATAACGCGGCGTTGAGTTGGCCGCCACTTAACACATAACGCCTCCAGAATTCGGCGAAAAGTGGGGAACGGAATGTCTTAACACTAGGTTCCCTCTGCACACCCTGCAGCGTGCGGGATAGAGCGTAAAGCTGATTTAATTTAATTTTTCAATTAAATAAATTATTTATATTTAAAAAATAAATTGTTTCATTCATTCGGCCAAGTAGGTAATGAAATCCACAACCGTCGAGATCTATATACTGTAGGCTAGGCTAGGCTGTTCCACTGTGTAACGATTGACTCAACAAGGTAAATCTGTACGTCTCATATTTCTTAAACTATTTCTCTCTACATTATCAAGAATGAACAGATATTTAACACTTTTTCGCTTTTTTTGCACTCATATTAACTTTATATATAAAGGAATCTATCCTTATAAATCGACTCAACAAACGAGGAAAAATTTATAAATATTAGCTAATCTGATGCCCACCTTAGAAGATTTACTAATAACAAATTATACGCATATAAAAACCATACACGAACATATCAGTTCAAAGCTAAAGATAGTCATTAATTGAATCTCATCTAATAATAATCATTCTCAATTATTTATTTTTATATATCAATATCATACACAAATAGGAATTTTAAAAAATCATGGATTTATTATGGAAAGGTATAAAAAAAAATAAACAGTTGTCGATGTTACTATTTTAATTTCCGTCTTACAGTTAAGACAAACGTGTCCATACACACATACAAGATGCCCATCAATATATACTATCGTGGATACGTTATCAATATAAATATTTATACAGCATCTATATATGTACAAGTACGTGTGTCCGTCCGACGCACAGGCCCGCTGGGTCAGTGGCGGACGTCCCTACGACGCTCACTATGTGAACGATCAAGCTTTATCAAAACCGGTACAAGCCGTGAGACAAGAGTCAATCAACATTTTACTATAATCCAAAATATTCTTTACTATTATTTAGACTATCTACGACTGACCCACTAAACACGATGCTATCTCCACTGTAGCAACTCTGCTCACGACTCGAACCGGCAACTATACTACGACTTCACCGAACGAAGGCAGTGCAATTTTTTTTTAATTTTCTGTATATCTACACAATTACACAATCCAACGCAGATATGTAGAGCTAAATATTATACTGTTAAGCGAAAATCGGCGATTTTTAATTTAGAAAACTTTTGCGTGAATCTTTACAGGAGCTATTTTATATTTACTAATAATTTCCAGTACAAGAAGTCATTTGCAATTATTTGTATAGTTATTTTTAAAATTAACATATTATATAATAATAAACCAGCGCTTCATTCACGACGGAAATATAGCTATCCATTAAAAGTATCGGCCTTCGAGGCGTCAAAAAAACTCGATCACAGAATAAAAACACACTATATCTCTAGTTCGAGATTTCTTCTTAACGTTTAGTTGATAAACAGTAAGTATTCTAATAACAAAAATAGGTTTTTTTTTGGTAAAAAATATTCTTTTTGTTATCTCTTAACCGATATTATATATTAATTGTATTGTGCCACTATTTGATCAAAGATTTAGTTTTATTAAAAATCAGTAAGCGAATCAAGCCAACGTCGTTATGACTATACATAGAGTTACACTACTGCAAAGTGAGGTCGCTGAAATATAAATACCAAAATTAAATACTCTACACTATAATATCCGTCTTCGATGTAAGGCAGCCATTTTAAATATTTTATTATCTTCAAAAGTCTACCACATTCACTGTCTANTAATATTACAGAAGTTTCCAAACCATAGATAATTTTATATTTTTAACGAACACGACGCAGGTATAAAATGTAGGTATATAGATAAAATATATTTGCAAATATAATATAATAATGTACCCAATAACTACATGTATATTATGCAGTGCAATAGTCACTTTTTTGTATGTACAGGTTTTGAACGTCAAATATATAATTTAGAATTTTAAATTTTCTCATTTTGAGAATAATAAGCATCAAATATTATAAAATAAAAATCAAATACTATATTCAAAATCTGAACTTAAATCATAAATGTACGTATTTGATATTCAAGACCTTTACTTTTCTAGTAATTTCTACACTAAACCAGTCGTGTGCGTTAAAATTATAATTTACAGTACACCAACTATTATTTCAGATACACAATATAATAATTTGCTTGACAAGACCACATAAATCATAAAACGATTAAATTACAATACAAAAAGTCGAAATGAAATGAGTTCTAAATTAATGAGAGATCTGATAATTATTTTAACAATTACTAAAAAATCTAATTTATTATTTTTGATTTTCTTATAAAATAGGTGTTTATATTGAAAAATTAGTATTATCTTGAAACAAGAATGAATAAAAGTTAGTTCTTAAAGTTCTAAAATGAATCAAACAGTACGCCTCGCGTGCTTTAGTCTGTCATGGCATAAAGCAATTTACTTAACATATTTACCAAACATATTACACATTTTTCTTGTTAACTATTCCATGTATTTTCAGAAATATTTACGGTTTTTTATTTGAAATAGTAATACTGGAGCCCATCCATAAATTACGTCCACACTGAGGAGATTGGGGGGGAAGGGGAGGTATGTGTGACAGGGGATGAGGAGCGGCTTAGAATTTCACATTTCGAAATATAATACATAAGTATTAACATAAAATTATTTTTGTATATTTTAAGATTATTTTTGTTCACATAAAATCTTTTAAAAATAATTTTAAAATATTTCTCGCAACACCAGTTATTCCCCTTACATTACTTACATATTTGTGAAACATGGAATAGACAACAAACGATTTATTACATTTATGATAACTAAAATAACCAAGTACCAAAAATATTGATTGATATACATTTATTGTACACTATTATTATGAGATCTTCCATCTACTGTTAATGGCAGATTGCTATGAAATATGTATGAAATAGAAACTAAAAAAAACAAGAAATATATATTAAAAAAGTAAACACACTATTTTTAATTTTAAGAGTGTTGAGTTTTTAAACTTCATGCTCTCTGATAGTCCCAGATTGTCTTTATAAGTATATACGTATGTATTTTCAACAATATATATTTCAACAATATGTATATTAGTTATTATAAGAGAGTCAGAATAATGTCAGCAATTTTGTGATTGTAATTTTTATTACTTATATATAATTCATAAAAATAAACTATAACATTGTTTTGATACGTAGCATCATTATTTTTAAAATATTATTTTATTAAATATTTTTTATATATATGTATATCTCATAAATCTTAGCAAATAAAATCAATAATAATTTTTTTACATGAACCACGATGATCGAACTCTGCCATACAAGTCTCATCAGTTCGTAACAGATTTGATTTGACGATGTTACATAGATATCAAACAATTTTATTTGCAAATAATTAAATTATTAACTTTCATTTTACCATATTTTAATAGATATGATCACGCTTGAGGCACAATTTAAGCAGATTTAAAAGATTATTGTGGGAAGGGAAAGGAGAAGAGGTGAAAAAAATATTCATAAAATATTGAGAAAATTCACTTTAGAAGTAGGGAGAATACAGCATGTAGAACCGCGAAAAATTTCGTTATCTCATAGCCCCATTATTGTCCTGAAAGTTAATTTATATAAAAATTATATATAATACAGAATAAGAAGGCCGAGGTCGTCATGGCACAGCAGTACAGCATCTGACTGTAAACGTGACGGTTGTAGGTTTGATTCTCACTCGAGGGAATGAATTACTTTAATTTCCTCCCCCTGTAAATAAGTCATTGATTTCCCCCACTCAACACGCAATGTCTTGAAAATTGGGCGATCTGTGGGAAACGGAGTGTCTTAACATTACGTTCCCTCTGCTTACCCTGCTATATATGCAGGATACAGCGTGAAGCTAAAAAAACAATAACAAGTTTTTAAGAAGTCAAGCAGGCTTTGGAAATATTTAGTCAATTAGAAGTCTCACTTATGTCTTAAATTGTACTTAAATATGTATAATGTATACCACAGTTATTTTTTACTTTTTAGTATTTGCAAATAAAACTGTAAAGCTGAGCATTTTGAATTGATAATTACTCTGTGTAATCCCAGCCATCTTTTTCGTAGCCTTCGTGCACGTGCTCCAGGAGGACTTTGCGCCTGCTGTCGCAATATCTGCAAAATATAATTTGCGTTAATTAATTTATTTTAATTTAATGTAATTGGTTATTTTATTTTTGATTTTTTTCTAGAGAAATATAAAATCATTTAAAAAAATTTGCAAACAAGTTTAAAAGTCTAAATAAATCATCATACTCAAATGTTACCCGATTTCAACATCACAATACACAATCTCAGATGAAAATTAATAGGTGGTAAACAGATGAAATATAAAAATTGTTTTTGTAACAAGACTAACGTTTTAAAAGTAGGTTTTTCTGCCTACACTACTATAAAGTAGTAATAATACCTTTATAAAGAGGTGTAGCCGAAATACAGCGTGAATCTAAAAAAAACACAAAACTAACCTGTACTTATCCTGTACTTTCTGCTTGATATCTGCCAGGTTCTCACTAGTGATGTCCCTCTCGAGGTACTCCGAGAGGGTCTCGGTGGCGGACTCTAAGTCGCGCTGGTTGTCCTCGAAGATCACCGACTGGTTGTTCTTGCGCAGGTAGTACGCAAACACGTATGTATACATGAGGGTCTGCCGGCACTGGCAGAGGATGTCCACTGCTTTTTTTAGGAATTGGACCTGTGAGAGATTGTGGATTATTTCTCTTTTTTCTTAAGTTCCAATAGTCTAATGTGTTCTGATTGAATATATTAGACGCGAAATGATCAACTGATGAAGTGTTTGGTGTGACTGTGATATACATTCGCAGTGATCAATGTGCAAAATCCGAAACACAAGTTCTCGACCTTACCAAGAAGAGAGCGCACTCCCATTTCTAACACACGTTATTTATACTCATATAAAGTATTGCCAAGTCACGTCAGTGAACGTACAAAGTCAATACAAGTTATTTTAATGAATATTCTGTATTGTATTTATTTGTTTCTATTTATAATATGTATTTGGATATTGTTACAGACAAACCCGAACCTAATACCAATATTTAGGTTATATTGTAACCCCGTTACTATTTTGAAGGATAGACTAACAGAACTACACACTAACTTCCATACTAATTTTACTGTATTGTGGTAGCATTGTATTCTTCGCACTATTGTTGTCTATCGTCGTACACCTATATATGAACTACAAAAGTTTGATCATGCTATCGTAACATTCTATTTCTTATTGTTTCATAATGTGAAGTAGAATACTTGATTCCTGGTATTGCATCACCTGATGCTGATGATGCTGATTATCAAAAAATAAGAAATATATTGATTTAACAGAAGGCTCATCATCCTGTGCTAATGAGCCGACATGGTGCTAACGCGTTTGTTTTGGCACTCGTACTCAATCGGCGTAGTCTCAGACTTTACGGAAGTGGAGTGGTCAGCTTTTTCACTGGGCGCAAAGCATGAAGATCACTGTTACTGGGTTCTGCTTCGAATACATGCCCGTGATCGCTGGCATCCCTCAAATCTGCGTGCTGTTCTCTATCATTTTTCTTCTGAATATTATCATGTTAAGGCTCCTAACGTACATTGCTGTGCAGATAATAAGACAACGATAACGTGATGAAGATGACAAAGTGAACGAGGTATACTCCGGCCGTGCATTTCTTTTTCTGGAAAACGTCGGTCAGTGCCGAAATAAACTTGTCTACTGTTGAGGCATCCATCAGGAATGATTCTTTGGAAATTGGTTCAATTTAACCCCCAAAAGATACAAGTTCGCGCGTTAACCACTAAGAAAACCCATTGACGTGTCACCAGTTTTTCGAGAACATTTCTTTTAAAGTCGCGCTGGTATCAGCACATTGGGGTCTAGCGTTTCCAATGACTGCCAGTATCGTGATCATCTGGAAAACAAGGTCAAGTTGGCCTCAAAAAAACTGGTGGCCATCGACAGAGCGAGACAATACTTCACGACAAAAAACCAATTGGCTCTATTCTCATCAGCTTGAACCAATTGATCGCATACAACGTAAAGCCGTTCGAAACGTTGGAGATCCAATGATCTGTGAATGGCTTGATACTTTGGCTTTACATAGAGACATCTCCTGCTGTGCGTTGTCTACCGCATTTGCCATGGGGAGTGTTCTGGGGAACAGTTTGACCTGGTACCTGTCGCTGAATTTTCCAACCACACAGTACGTCACTAACTCAAACATCGTTTTCACCATCTGGATATGTGGCACTCCTCTACTGGGCGGTTTCGTAGAAGCTTCCTTCCACGCGCTACGCAACTGTGGAATGGCCTATCTGCGGCAGTGTTACAATGTTCGAAACGTCATTGGTACCTTCAACAAGCACATCTATCTGCACTCCCAAAGTCGGCAACGCACCTGTAGCTCCTCTGGTGTTGTGTGTGTGGTAGTCGTGGGCGGTGGTGATCACTTACCATCAGGTGATCTTACGCCCCTTTGTCTTTTACTGGCCTCATTTATATAACTAAATAATTCATAAAACATTTGCAATAGAAGACCTATCCCACTTCATACACATACAAACACAAAGATATGAAAGAACTACAGCTGCGGAACTATAATAAAAAAACTTACCTCAATCCAACTCATATTATGCTGTTGCATCTCCTCCATCTTCTCCTTAACGGACGCATACAATTTGGATTCAAAGCGTAATGACTGCATATGATTCATATAACGGTTGCAGTAAAAAAGGTAACGTTGGAGTGCTGCTCGAGAACGCTCTTGGGCGTCTCGGGCCGCTTTAGCTTCGTCTACGTCGTATCTGTAATACAAACGTTGATGTTATTTAAAACTAGACAATATACAAATTAAAACGAAAGTAATTGTATAATACTAACAGGTAAACTTATAAACGCTGCTCATCAATATTTAAATGAGAAACTCATATGGATTTAATGATATTGCGTGAGAAAAAAATATTTTGCACATTACACACTCTTCGTGATATTGGTGATGGCCCATCTAGCTACCTGTCTAGTTACCAGTTGGATGTTCAAGTTACCTGTTACAGTTATACCAGCTGCTGCCGTGCGGCTCCCATGGCCCGAGGCACACCCAGCAGAAGTCCGCCTTGCAGTTCTGGTTCTTGCACACCATGTGGTTGCAGCCGCCGTCTTTCTCTATCGTCACGTTACACTTGGGGCACTCTTTAGTGTTGGCCGCTATCCAGTTGGATGTTTCTGAGTCATCGTCGCATTTCTGTGCAAAATGTTATATGTTATGTTTATTACTTTCAGGCAGGGTAGACAAAGTCAGTATAGTCTTTACTATATTAAAATAAAGCTCGCATCAGTTACGGTAATGGTCATAATAATCTTAATCTTTACACTTCATTTAACTACACCAAGAATATACATTTATTAAATATATAAATATTACTTGAGTAATACAATCACATTTCCAAAGTGTTTAACACTACAAAATCATGAATACCAACAACAGTAGGGAGCACATAATAACTGTATTTAAATAATTATATAAGTCTAGTTCTACATAATTTCTTTAATTAATAGTTAAGGACATCATGGTGCAGCGGAAAAGCGTCTAGCTGAAGTTGAAGGTTCAATCCAGACTAGAGAAAATTTGTTACTTTCCTTTCCTCATTCCGGTAAATCAAAATGCGGCTTTGAACGCCACCATTCTCAAAAATTGGGCGGTATGGTACGTGGGGAACAGATTATCTTACCACTTGGTTCCCTCTGTCTAGACTTCTGTATTCAAGTTGCAGCGCGAAACTAAAAAATACAGCTAAATTAAACAAAATAAAAACCAGCTCACTTTAATCCACTTCTTAAGCAAACAACACCGTACAGGATCGTGCCAGTTCTCGCCGCATGCGAAGCAAAACGTATGCGTGCAGCGGCACGTGACGGGCGCCGACTCCACGTACGCCACTTTGATGGCGTTACTGCAGTCCGGGGACGGACACCAGCGGAGGAGCCGATTGCACTGAAACATTACAAACATTTATTTACTTATTATTTATTAGCTACATATTTATAGGACCTGCCTACCCTGCCACCGCATATATCAGAATAAACTAAGGTAACCTATTATTAAGACTTTTTCACTATACGCCATCGAATTTTCAACGCGTCAATAGCGGAACTTAACGTCACCGTTTGTCTAACAGAACAATGTAACGAAAGCAATTGAAATAGCATACCCCCAAATAGGACTCAAGTCCAAAATCATGACATTTACAATCAGATAATTCCCAATGAGCCACAACAGTTACAAATGTTAGAAAAATCTTAAATATAACAATCCCAATACAAACCTCAACAAAACTATTAGTTATAATATGTTGGTATTTGAGTTTGACGCGCGGGTCGCGCACCAGCCGCATGACCGTCGCGTCGTCCACCAGTATCTCGCACGCGTGCGCCGCGCACGCTATTGTCTGACCCTGTTCACATATTGGACTTGTTATACAGATATTACAGTATGGTGGATGAGTAGTGGCCACCATGAAGTTCGCTGTATGATGATTGATTTAAGATTTTTTTGTATACTAATGTCCTAACGCCACCGCAGCTACATATTTGGCAGTTTTTAAGTACATGTTAGGTTAGATATTTTTAAAGTCCATCAAATCTCTTGTTAATAAATAAGCACCAATTTTTTATACTTTTGATTATTTTCTTCCTGACTGTATAACACACAAAAGATCATAAAGGATCATAAAGTCTAATTTCAGGAAAGCCATGATTCGTAAACAGTACTGTACATAGCGCAAGATTTTTGAAAATGACACAGTACTCGTTGTTTGTAGACACAGACAAAGCATTGTAGTATTGTGCAAGACCCCCCATCCCCTCTCCCGACACTACATTATACAATATTTGGGAATCGAGCCCGCAATCGTCGCCTTTTTAATCTAGTAACTTCTAAATTATAAACTAATTCTTAAATTAGATCCAATATCATCAATTTCACAACATAATAAAATTTATAATATACTCACAAGGCCTTCTTCCATGATTTTTGTTGTTAAATATTCACACCAACATTGAGTACAAAATCTATGACCACATTCAAGGCCAGTCATCATCTGCAAATAATATGAAGAATAATGAGAGACTGTACTTCTTTCACACTATCTCCGATGATGACAATGACACGAAACGATAAACGTCGCCACTATATTCTCCATTTTGAAAGTAAATTACAAAAAAAGAAGGAATTTTAATACAATAGATAACTAGCCACAGCCTCTGACATTAAACACAATAGTTGTGAGGTGGAATATCCTAGAATATAGGGAAAAATGTAACAGGGACGGGGTTGGCCATTTAACAATGAAATAGAACCCACAACAATGATTTATTAATTTTTGTTTGTTGGTTTTCTGTGCATGCTAATCTCAGAAACAGGTCAAACTATTTTATTGCAGTTTTCTTTATTGTATTTTGGTGAACTTTTCATAATATTTAGTGTTTGTTTTATTTCATTCGGCTTATAAATAAAAAAAGTTATATCAATATAAAGTATCTTGCTTCACGGAATTGCTGTAAAATTGCTGTTGTAATAAATTTGCTGAATCTTTGGTATGTAATACAAAGATAATCTTAAAAAGCATAACATTATTAGATAACAAAAGTAGTCCAGATTAATAAATAAATGTATAGTTCAAGTAGGTAAAGCCATGAACAGGTTGGTAGTACAAAACAAAATTTAATATTTCATAATCAATAATTTTTCAATTTACATTTATCTACATAAAAAAAATCGATGATAACTTACTGATGATGGGTGAATGGAAAAACATATTTCACATTCTTCTGTCCCTGATGTTGATATCCGCCTAGGCAACTGAAATATTTAATTTCTTTATATTAATAATAAAACAATAAATAGAACAAGAATAGAGGCACAATGAGACACATTGTCCTGTCATTGGTAGACAGAGAGGAAATTGGTAGGCAGGAAAAAGAGTGTTGTAATAACTTACTATAAATGAAAATAAATTAAACTTTCAATCTAACTACAATGAGATGATAAAATGTTAAATTTCATAAAATATAATGTTTGTTTTTAAAGTATCATAGAAAATAGTTAAAAAGTATACTGGTAAAAGTAATTTTTGATAGTATATATTATATAATATGCTAATGATGTATTTTTTTTAATTTTTAAAGTGTTTTTGTTTTAAAAATACTATTTTTGAACTCTAAGGGACTCACAATGGTTATTTCCAAAAATAGTTGTAAGTTGTGACACACCTATAAGAATTTTGATGTAGTTTAAAAAGAACATATTATGGTTTAATGGTCACAGATTCTGGACAGTTTTTAAAAAAATAAACATTTTCTAAAAATATACACTTAATTTTATTACTTATGTAACATTTTTGTAAAAATATATATAAACAATATTATACCTTTGGTTTTTGTATGACAGGTTTTTTAATTGGATTTATAACTCTAGCCTCAGCAAACAATTGATCCTGATCACCGTCATAAAATCTTTCCATAAGCTTTTCCTTGTCCCATTTAAAATGATTAAGCAGTATACGGGTTGTTGTGGCTGGAATCTGAAATGTATTTGATACACATCAAAATCTATCTGAGGCTGCGGTGCAGTAACACAGTGTTTGCCTGCAAAAGCAATTGTTTGATTCCCTTGCAGAGAAAAAAAATAATTTCATTTACTCAAGAGACAAATAGTGCAGCATTGAGCACACCACTTAACATTCAAAGTCTCAAAAATTGGACAGGAAGTGGGGAACCAAGTATCTAAACACTAAGTGTTCTATGTCCTATACACTGCTGTGTGTGGAATATATGCATAGGGTAAAACTGAAAGAAAATATACCTATATTAGAAAGCTATATACATAAAACATAAATATAATGTTTAGTAGTTCAATCACTAGTCATTGTCAACACAATAAGTTCAAAGGGTTTAAAGATTATTGGTTAAACTTATTGGTAAAATTAAACTATGATATTAATAATCTGTCAAATTATCATGAATATAGTTGTAGCAAATATTCTAAATTGTCTTATAAATTAATTATTTTTCTAATAAGCATTACATTCGAAATAACAAAAATTTAAATGTATTATAGCATTGTGAGATCTAAAAACCATCCTATGCATTCCAACAAACAAAAAATATAGCACTTTTCATTTGTATACATTGTTACATCGATAATATAATATGAATCTTATATTGACAATTTGATCAATGTATTTTTAAATGTATCCAATATGACCTATATGACTATAATTTAAATTTAAACGTTTAACTTTATAATTTTCGTAAGATATTTAAACGCTTTCAAATATTACTAATTTAAAAAACACTATAAAAAATTTTAATAGATCCATGAAAGTCGTAAATCGAAATAGTGATGAAGCAAGCCAGTGTACGAGTAACCTCATTCAACATATCCATTGTTTACTACTAACATACTGACCTCAACTACTGTATTGACGTCTTTGATGCAATCTACCATGTGCTGGACAATTTCTTCCGTTGATAACACTTCGTAAGGATATTCTTCGAGTTCTGTTTGCCGTTCCCTTGTACTGTGAGTCTCGTCCATGACAAAGTCGACATCGTCTCCGCTTGACTCATTACCAGAGTCCACATCATCCTTTGTGTCGTCTTCGGAGTCCATGATCGAGTTAAATTAATTATATGCTAGATAATATTGGTACAGCAAGAATACTTATAGTGATGAATTAATTACACCTAAGATTTAGGAAAGGTCAACAATGAAGAAAATAGTTCACCCACGGGCTGCCAAAACCTCTGACGTATTTGTAGACAGTGTCTATGACATTAGTCTTTGAATTTCAAATGTCTATGGAATTTCAATATAACAAATTTAACTTTGTATAGTATATCTATATAGGTTTTTTATAATTTATAATAGAATTCCAACATACCTATATAATAGAACTTCACTATATTGAATGTTGATAGTATTAGTAAATTATATTTAATCATTAAATTTTAATATTAAATTATCTTGACTAACATAAGACAAGAAACATTTTTGGTATGAATAGTTTTGTCATTTATATTTATATATTTAGTGTTACTTTCGATGGAAGTTTTAACTTTATCTTATTTATTTATATATATCAAAATATTTCACATTAAACATAAGAGAAATATAAAAAAAATACATTAAATTTAGCTGCAGTAACTTATTTTGTAGTTCTCATAAGGTAAATATAAAAATAAATCCTTATAGGATCACTGTATTGTCCATCTATCAAGACCATTTATATCAAGATCGTATAGAGGTATCAAGCTGAAATTAACATCAAATATTCAGATATGGAGCACAAAAATAATCAAGTTTCTAAGTCAATGCAATCAGAAAAACCTTGCATGCATTGTTATAGCTGCATTTTGTATGCAACTTGCTGATTTTCAGTTATATTTATGAACAAAAACAAAGACATAAAAAAATAAACATTATAATTAATCAACATACAAGGCACATCATTTACATTATATTTGTATTACAATAAATTATCTAGTTCAGTTTGAATGCTTTCAATTTGTAAAAATATTGAATTTAATTCTTGATGAGATAATTCCATTTCACTAATATCATTTTTTCCAGAAAAAGTTATGTATGCTTTAGGTATCTTTGTTTTTTTATGATATTCTGAGCTCAATTCGGTATTTAATTTCCAATTAATATTGGGATTGTTTTCATACTTTTCATTTGTTAAAGAAGACAAGTTATGCAAAGTAAAATTTGTTTCGGTTGACCATACTTTTATAAAACAGCTTACTTTTTCCTCTTCAATGCCCACATTTTGTAGATCATTCTTTAAATTAACAGGCATAAAAATAAATTTGAGAATTCTTTTGTATATATATAAAATAGTTTTAATTGCGAAAAGCAACTGTTCTTCATTTATCCTAAAGATTTTTTCTAATTTGCTTTTTTCGTCTTCTGTGAATATTTCGGTATCTTGTTGTTTCATTTTCAAGATTATCCGTCTGAGAAATTGTTCAAACTTAGTATCATCTAGTTGGTTAATTAATTCAATTCCCTTTTTTAAGCTGTAACAAAAACATTAATAATTACTATATTTTACTTAAAAACATTCTAAGATTTATACAATACAAACAATAATGTTATATATAGAACATGAAAGTATAAAACATGAGATTAAAATATGAATTATACCTTGGTGAAGTTTTAAGCCATTTACATTCCATTATATCTGATTCTTTTAATATGTATAACTTTCTCACAAAGTTTTCATATTAATTGTTCACTATTATTATTTTTTCCGCGGGCTTAAAATATTGTTATACCTCAATATTATCTTCAATTAAATTCTCAATTTTTGACAGTTTGATAAGACTGTCAAAAGTGTCAAATAATAAATATAGGCCAGAAACCGGAATACAGAATGCTAACAAGATAAAAATATTATAGCTAGAGGTACGGAATTTTCGTATTTACGAAATAGATGCGAATAAATACGAAAATTACACATAAATGCGAATAAATGTGAAATGTATGGTAATGTTCGTATGATGGATTGTTACGGCCTTATTCATAAAAAACTCTTATTGAACGTTTAAAACGTTCATTAGTTAAAATGCTCTATAAGTTTATGAAACGTTCGATAACATTGCGTATTCATAACAGTTCTATAAACCTTCTATAACTAATATAAGACGAACGAGGCTTTCTTTCACATTGGCCAATAGTTTTCCCCATCTGTGGCTGCAAGTTCAACCAAATTAAATATAAACGTATTGGTAGAAAGTTTTTCGAAAATTCCTTTTTTCCAGGGACTTCCTCAAAATGAGCTAATTGATGGGTATGCGCACTTTCATAGGTTAATTCTTCGGTCCATTAATATAAAAGAAAACCCCAATGTAAAGGACACATTGTTGGCTGTCAAATGCGACTTTCCGTCCTTTGCTGAAGCAGCATTACAAAGTATTTGGAGTCCAAACAACAACGTCGACGCTGAACGCTTCTTCAGCATATACAATGTCGTCGTAACAGACCGAAGAACGACGTTTAAGGAGTCAAATTTTGAAATTTCTACAATGTTATATTTTAATTAATTAAAATTGTTTAATGTTAAGACTTGTACTTTGAAATTTTGTATTTTGTTAAATTTTACTTTCATATTTAGTAATAAAATTACTAAACAAGTATTTTTGTTTAATAAATACCTAATTTACCCAAATTTTATAATTTCGAAAGTATAAATGCGAAATTTATGCGAAATTTTAAAATTTTGAAAAATATAAATGCGAAATTGGTGATTTTTTTTTGCGAAAATTCCGTACCTCTAATTATAGCTTATAGATTACACAGACAATGTTATTGTAATGAATATCTGTGTAACTAAAAGACAATGTGAAAAAATGTATGGAACCTGGGACCACCCTCCAATAGTAATAAGATATATGTCATTGGATAGGTTATTTTAGTAGGAACAACTTCTGTTATGACAACTTTGTTGTTACACTTGTCTGTTTAGAGATATAACAGTTATAAATTTCACGTTATCTTGTTGTTAAGGGTAAAATAAGTATTTTCTTGGGGTGAAAAAAAAAACATATGATAAGTTGGTAATGATAATTATTAATTGAATATGTATTAAGTGGGGAACGGTGTGTCTTAACACACAGTTCCCTCTGCCTACACTGCTGTGTGCGGGATACAGCGTGAAGCTGAATATGGCTATTATTAAACAAGAGTACTATTATTATTCAATTATACATTTTTAAATATAAATTGTTATAAAAAATACATATAAAAATATAAAATACTCTTCCTAGGGTGGGACAAGGGTCCAAGCCATCGGTGGCTAGGAATTCAGAGAGAGGAACCTCCTCACAATATGCGCCGTCTTAAGTAAAACTGCCTTCTACATCCGGTTCTTGATCCAACAGCTAAAGCGATAGCCTCTTAAGATGTTGATCGAGGCTTGTCGCTATTGAACCGTTCACTGAAACAACTATCGGGACAATGATAGCTAGATAGTGTTCTGAAGAAGGAATGGCCTATCCGCGGCAGTGTTTACGGATCATCTACTATAATGTCATTTAAAAATATTGCACCAGGTATTTAACTCCTGATTCATCTCATGTCGTAGCAGGGCATCAGGACAAGACAGTATGCGAAATAAAGTATTACCATAAAATAAAAGTAGTAAGCAATTGGATGGTGTGACTGAAAACGCGACAAATACAACCTGTCGATGTCGATTTCCACTCGAAATGAAATATTTAATATTTTCATTTTCTTCGCTCTGACAGCGAGGCAAGACGCAGTCTTGAATTCCGCAACTCAACACGCAATGCCTACAGAATTCGGCTGAAAGTGGAGAACGGAATGTTTTAACATTTAGTTTCCTCTGCCTACCCTGCTGTGTACGGAATACAGCGTGACGCTAAATAAAAGTAATGTACGGTGTAGATAATTATATAATTTTATTACATAATATTATGTGCTGCTTTATTTTTTTTATAGAAAAGACAATTCAAATGAGCATACAAATAATATATATACGCATACCTGAAGGGAGGTAATAACCGCCGCCCACTTAGTAAACACCAGAAGAGCTGCAGGTGCGTTGCTTCAAGGTGGATGTAAACGCACTTTTACAAGTACCTATGTCGTATCAATCTAGAAATTACCATCGCACAAGTAGGTAATTCTACAGTTGTATGGAACGTGGAAGAAAATTATTTTAAAATCACACAGTATTAGAGCACCGTGTATCCAGATTTGTCTTGTCATGTGCCGCGCAGTTAGGAAAAGGTCAAACCATTTCCCACTTCACTCCGTATAATAAATGCTCTACAGACCGCATAACGGGGGAAATGTCTCTACGCAAAGCCAATTTGTTCAGCCTTTACCAGATTATTGGTTCCCTAATTATTCGAACGGTTCAACGTTGTATGTGATCATATAGTTCAATCTGATACTGGGGTGCACTAGCCCAGAAATTATTTATATAATACATACACTCGTATACATATTATACTAGGGTTTTCTTAGTCGTAAACACGCAATCTCTCGAATTAAGTTAGATTTCTTACACCGCATAAAGAATTTTTCCCGAGGGATGTCTCAACAGAAGGCAGAAGTTTATTTCGGCACTCATCAACGTGCAGTCAGTGATTCTCCAGATAAACCAGAAGCTAGCTATTCGTGATTGCTTTAGAGAATGGAAATTACTTTAGAGGGCAAGGACGTGATAGCTATTATTAGCTTGTGGTTAGTCGGTTGGATACGAAGTTCTCCACGATTCTATGAGTACGCCGACTGAGTAAGAGTATCGAAACAAACGTGTTAGCACTAGTGTCAAGCTCAGGAGCACATGCACAGAACACTCAACGAGAGATGTGATCCTGCCCAAACAATTCATAAATGAACTAAAAATCAAATCTTAAAAATCATATATTGCATTTTTTTGTTATTAAGAAATAAAAATGTATATTTATAAATTAAAATGGAGTGATCAACGCAGTCAATTGTCAATACTCTATGCTATGTATTATGACATTTCACATAATGTAATGTCAGTGTCATTTTAAAAAAGTTGTGGCATGTCGTGGATTCTTGCGTGTAACCTTTAAAAGCGATATTTCATCATGTCGCAGAAAGTGGATAGAGTGCCTGAACACATTGATTTCTCCAAAGAAGAAGAAAATGTCCTAGCGTTTTGGAAAAAAATAGATGCATTTCAAAGTTGTCTCAAGCAGTCTAAGAATAAACCAAAGTAACGTGTTCTAACCTTTGACGATGCAGTAATGGAATATAGAAAAATCAAAGAAAGTACAAATAATTATTTGTTTTGCAGGTATTCGTTTTATGATGGACCTCCTTTTGCAACCGGTTTACCGCATTATGGACACATCCTTGCAGGAACTATTAAAGATGTTGTCACCCGATATGCCCACCAAAGAGTAAGAGATTTTCAATAAAATTTTAACTGCTTTTATTTTATATTCTATTTATTTATTTAATAATTTTATAATTTTATTTATTTAATAATTTTATAATATTCTAGTTTTTTAGTAGCTGTGAAATTCATAAAATTCAAATTTAAAATATTCTTTATTCAAATAAACTTTTATAAGCACTTTTGAATCGTCAAATGAACATATACACAAAAAAAAAGCTACCACCGGTTCGGAAGGCAGTTCTGCTGAGAAGAGCCGGCAAGAAACTCAACAGTTGCTCTTTTCAAAGTCAATGGTATTATTACATTATCTGGCAGCTATCCTGCATCACATTCAATAGACATTAATTCCATACATGTTTATCATCTAAATATTCTTGAACAGTGTAATAAGCTTTACTTGTTAGTATTTTTTTAAAGCTATTTTAAATTGTGATAGTGGCAAACTTAAAATACACTGTGGAAGTTTATTATATACACATATACTCAGACCCATAAAAGATTTTTTAACTTTTTGGAGGTGAAAACCTGGCGTAACAAGTTTATTTTTGTTTCTCTTTCCTATCGTATGTATATCACTATTTTTACTGTGACACTGTACATTTTGCCGGACAAACAGAATATTATAATATACAAATTGTGAAGCAACTGTAATAATACCTGCATCTTTTAAAACATCTCGCAGAGAATCTCGAGCTCTTAGATTATAAATATATCTCACGGCTCTTTTTTGAAGAATAAATATTGAATTTATATCTGAAGCACTGCCCCATAGCAACATTCCATAAGATAAAATACTATGAAAATAGCTATAGTAGACTAGTCGGGCAGTTTCAACGTCCGTCATTTGTCTTACTTTTTTTATTGCGAACGCGGCAGAGCTGAGTTTATCCGCAAGTGCTTCCAAAGGAGTGTTCCACTGGAGTTTGGAATCTATAGTTAAACCTAAGAAAATAGCTGACTCCGACACATTGAGGGTTTCTCCTTTAATTTCTAGACTAAAATCATGTTTTTTAACGTTTGATAAAGCAAATTCAATACATTTAGTTTTTTTTAGCATTTAACATTAGATTATTCATATCCAACCAATAAAGAATATGCACTATTCACTTCGTCATAGTTTGTTTTATTTCTGTCTGATAATGCACTATTCACTTCGTCATAGTTTCTACTACTTAACATAAAAATAAATGTTAAGTAGTACAAACAATTAAACAGTAAATTTTAATTATTTACCTTGATGTTTCAAACTAAACTATCATTAAATGCGTATCTTTTAATTAATAGACAATATTTTAATTTTTAAATTATTTAACCGGATTAATCACGAATTATTAGTAATAAACATTTTTGAAACCCAATATTTCAACACTTTTTAGTTCATGGTAACAGATAGACTGAGATGTAATTTGTACATCTGGTTATATAGTTCCATTTAAAATATGTAGTATTGTGAAAATCTACGATTTTATTATAGTCAATAAATCTGTCTAGAAAACATGTTGTTATATTTGTAATTAAATCAATTTCAGGGATATCATGTGGACAGAAGATTTGGTTGGGATTGTCATGGATTACCTGTTGAATTTGAAATTGATAAAACTTTAGGAATAAAAGGACCAGAAGATGTAGAAAGGATGGGCATTGACAAATATAATGCTGAATGCCGTAAAATTGTTATGAAATATGCCACTGAGTGGGAAACTATAATTACTAGAGTTGGAAGATGGATAGGTAACATTCTGTACATAATTTTATTTAATAAAATATAATAATTTTATTTAATATAAGTAAAATATTTTCTTGTATTAATTTTTTCAGATTTTAAAAATGATTATAAAACTTTGTACCCTTCATTCATGGAATCAGTTTGGTGGGTATTTAAAGAGCTTTATAATAAAGGTCTGGTGTACCAAGGTGTTAAGGTAATGCCTTACTCAACCACATGTTCAACACCACTATCCAACTTTGAAGCTGGGCAAAATTATAAAGATGTAGTAGATCCAGCTGTTGTTATCTCATTCCCCACTGAAAAAGGTTTCTCATTGTTAGCTTGGACTACAACACCTTGGACTCTTCCTAGCAATTTATCTCTCTGTGTGAACCCAAAACTTACTTACGTCAATGTTAAAGAGAAAGCCACAGGAGTGTGTTATGTTCTACAAGAAGCTAGATTTCCAGTAATCTTTAAAAATGTAGATGATTTTGAAATTGTGGATAAGTTTTTAGGAGAAACATTAAAAGGCTTAAAATATACACCTCTTTTCAACTATTTTGTAGAGAAGTGCCCTAATGCATTCCGGGTGCTAACTGATGGTTATGTAACTGATGATTCAGGTACTGGCATAGTACATCAGGCACCTTATTTTGGAGAGGATGACTTTAGAGTTTCTTTAGCAAATGGAATTGTTACAAGAGATCAAGAAATTATTTGTCCTGTTGATGCAAGTGGCAGATTTGTTGATCCAGTAAAAGATTTTCTCGGGCAACATGTTAAAGAAGCAGATAAAAACATAATAGCTTACCTTAAAGCTTGTAATAGGCTCATTCAAGCTGGACAGACAAAACATAGTTATCCATACTGTTGGCGCTCTGATACCCCACTTATATATAAAGCTGTACCATCTTGGTTTGTAAGAGTGGAACAAATGAGTCAAGATCTGCTAAAAGCCAGTGAAGCATCTTATTGGGTTCCAGAATATGTAAAAGAGAAACGTTTTGGTAATTGGTTAAAAGATGCCAGAGATTGGGCTATAAGTAGAAACAGATATTGGGGCACGCCTATTCCTTTGTGGGTTTCTAGTGATAAGCAGGAAGTTGTCTGTGTGGGAAGTATTGCGGAACTAAGTTCTTTGACCGGCAAAGAAATTACAGATTTGCACAGGGAAAATATTGATTATTTAGAAATTCCTTCTGCAAGGCCAGGGCATCCACCACTTCGGAGAGTCCCAGAAGTATTTGATTGTTGGTTTGAGTCTGGATCTATGCCTTATGCTCAAAATCATTATCCCTTTGAAAATAAAAAAGAATTTGATGAAATATTCCCAGCAAACTTTGTAGCTGAAGGTATTGATCAGACTAGAGGTTGGTTTTACACATTAATTGTTATATCTACAGCATTGTTTAATAAACCACCATTTAAAAATCTCATTGCAAATGGATTAATTCTGGCATCAGATGGGCAGAAAATGTCCAAAAGAAAGAAAAACTATCCAGATCCTTTGGATGTTGTTGCAAAGTATGGTGCTGATGCTTTAAGACTCTACCTTGTAAACTCACCAGTGGTTAAAGCAGAAAATCTAAGATTCAAAGAAGAAGGTGTTAGAGATGTTATTAAAGATGTTTTCCTGCCATGGTATAATGCTTTTAGATTTTTAATGCAAAATGTTGAAAGAATTGTTCAAGAAGATAAAGTAGACTATGTTTACAATGATAAAGCTGTCAGGGAAAATGTAATGGATAAATGGATCACTTCTTTTACTCAATCATTGATTAGCTTTGTTATGAAAGAAATGGCGGCTTACAGATTATACACAGTTGTGCCAAGATTAACAAAGTTTATTGATCACCTTACAAACTGGTATGTACGAATGAATAGGAAGAGACTTAAGGGTGAAAACGGGATTACTGACTGCCAAGTAGCACTAGACACGTTATTTGGCGTCTTATTTGATATGGTACGAGTAATGGCGCCATTTACACCATTTTTAACTGAACTAATGTATAAAACATTACGACGGCTTCTATCAGAAAGTTCGCTGGAAAGTGTTCATTTTAATATGATACCAGAGCCGCGATTGGACTTAGTAGATACAAACATCGAAAGAGCTGTACAAAGAATGCAATCAGTCATCGAGCTAGGCAGAGTTTTAAGAGATAGAAAAACTATTCCTATCAAATATCCTCTTCCAGAAATGGTAATCATACATCAAGATCAGACCTACCTTGATGATATTAAATCTTTACTCACATATGTCTTGGAGGAAATGAATGTAAAAAAGATTGAATTGTCAAGTGACAAGGAGAAATATGGTATAAAACTGAGGGCAGAACCAGATCATAAAATTCTTGGGGCTCGCTTAAAAGGCGATTTTAAAGCTGTTACGCAAGCACTTAAAAACCTTAACAATGAACAATGTGAGAAACTTGTCGCTGATGGCTTTGTTGAGCTCATAGGACAGCGTATAGATGTATCAGAAGTTAGAGTTATATTCCAAGCTACAGGAAATGATCAATATGAAGCTCACAGTGATAATGATGTTTTAATTTTACTAAATGTCACTCCAGATCAAGAAATGTTAGACGAAGGATTTGCAAGGGAAATCATTAATAGAGTTCAAAAACTACGAAAGAAAGCCCGTTTGGTGCCGACGGATGAAGTCGATGTCTATTTCTCTGTCTCAAAAACAAGTGATATTATGAGAATTATACAATCTCATCGTACTTTAATCGAAAGTACGGTAAAGGCTCCACTAGTAAATATCGAGGAACTTATAGCGTCAAAACCAGTTATTATTGAAGATACTCAAGAACTGAAAGGATCTCAGTTGAAGTTAGTTATCACTTGGCGTAAAGAAGTGGAGGTGCCGACCCTACCTTGGGCCAACGTACTTGTACAAGGATTACAACCGCGCTTCGGAGTCAGTTCTAATCAGGGAACTATTGTACTTCAAGGAAAATATAATAAATTTATACAATTGGATCATCTGCATAAGGAAGTGGAAAATTTATTTGGTTTGTATGGAATGAATTATACATTATGGTGTGATGGGGCCGTTGTCAGAAATACGAGGGAGTTAAACGGTAAAACAATAATTATTTCACCAACCAAACCTGTCGATGCTGGTGCCCAAAGCAGCCCATTCTGCAAGTTTGTTAATATTGAAAATGGTAAGAAGACTGCAACACTTTTTGTGGAGAATCCAAAAGGAAAAACAACTTTTAATAATAAACAAGCTATCGATTTCATTTCAACATACTTGGGAATTGAGGCGACGGAAATTGATAAGATGCTTAAATAAAAACACGATTTCTGTTTTATAATTTTACGTTAAATGTATGCATATGTGGTGTTACGTGTGTACAAATTCTATACGCTTTTCTTTTGGCTTAAAGCTTACTTTGCCTAGTCAAAGCTTGTGAGTAGGTTTATTTATGTACCAACTACAGTATTTTCCCATCTATCCTGTAGTGAGTAGCTTCACGATGTAATTTATTTGAATAAATATCTTCAAGATAATCTATTTTATTTCTATGTTCATCTCGATATAAGGACGCTCTTTTTCTTGCCAAGTATCGAATTATATATATAAATATCTATAATTTTTTATAGACATCAGCCTATATAATATTTTATAGAACTAAGCATTTTTAATCGACTTTTGTAAGAATAGGAGGTTATCAATTCGACTGTATTTTTTTATTCTTGTTTTTTATTTAACATCCTATTGTGATATAATAGTCACACACACAGGGGCACAAGTGTGTGATTATAAACGCGACTGGTTGTGGGTTCGATCCCCACTAGGAAATGAATGAATTTTTTTTTATTTATATTTAATTTTTTCACTCTGGTGTCGAGGCAAAACGCGGCGCTGAGTTTCGTCACTCGACACGCAATGCCTTGTGCGCAATGTTTTAACGAAAGGTTCTCTTCTCTGCTTGCTGTGTGCGCGATACAGTGTAAATCTGATTTAGTTCTAATAAAAAAAATCGCACAAATGGGATTTGAACATAGACTCACAATTAACTACACAACGTTGTTATTTACTAACTGAAACATTTAAAAACTTTTCAATTAAAGTAAAAATAAAACACATTGCTTAAATTTACCTTTATTTTAAACATTCTTTCATAAATAAAACAAAATAAGCATTAAATATGACATTGTCCATAATTCAATTATAACAGATACAATAATTACAGAATACGATTTAAAATACTTATTATAACGTTTATTTCATTTCAATTGATCTATGAACATATTATATAGTGAAATTACGGCTTGTTGCATATAATAGGTGTCTTTGATTTACTTTTCATTATTTCACAAAAAAATGTATTAAGCCGATCCAAATTCACACAAGTATTCTCTATTAAGATTAATAATCTCCTATGTGTTGCTGAAAAAATTATAAAAAGCAACAAATATTTCACTTTTAAAAGAATTAGAAAGACATGTTTAGGAAATATATTCAAATCAAAGACTTGTTAATCAAAACAATTGTATATGTAATTTTTTTAGTATATATATTTTTTAAATTTCATATAAATTGTACTGATTAAAATGAGTTATATAACAAAAAAAAAATTTTTTATGGGACACATAGTATGTTACTTGTGCGAACATAAAACAGATATGATCTAAAATTTTGGTAACAAAGTATAGTTTTTAACTGTACGTGTAGTACACAACTTTGGTGAATAAATAATAAATTAACCTAGAAAGTTACAAGTAGTTAACTTGAATAAAACAATGAAATTAGCCCAGAAGAGCTGTCTGTCTAAACAGTTAAGGATATTTGATTTGCCCATATTGCATTATACATAATTTAATTAGAAACAGAAAATTATTGACATAAATTACACGTGACATATTTCAAATATTCTATAAAAGATACGATACCGCGTGCTCTATATTTGAAAATAACTTTTTATTTTTAAAATACAATAACATGGGACACAAAATAATAACAAAAATCGCCATAATACTATTATAAAGGATTAACATTATTAATAAATAAAGAGAAAATGCTGAGTTAAGCCTATCGTGTACACAAATATTAATCAGAAGTTTTATTTAAGAAAAAAATGTATATACTTATCTAAAGAAATAAATTTTATCTAGAACTAATAAAATAATAGATAAATAATTCATTTAATAGTAATAGTTCAAACAATTTTGGAATAAAATACCACATGGCATGTAAATTAGATTTAAAAATAATATCGCAGCTTACGTTCATTCATTATGTGATTCATAATACTGTTAACCAGAGCCATGGGCGTAGGAATCGGGGCGCGCCCACCCCAGAGTAATGTGGTGTCAATCTCAGAATTTTGAGTATTAAAAAAAAAACGATCAGTTAAAGCAAAAACCAAGAGTGGCATTTTTTTAATTAATCCTTTTCCTTTATAAACAAATATATAATATTTAGATTTAGATAAGTTTTGCGTGTTCTTTTTCTATTCATTTCATATTTTCTTTTCGACCACTGTAGGCCAGGGGAGACCCTGGAGGATATGTCTAGATACGCCCATGACCAGAGTGCAATATATATATATTCGCTTTATTGCTTACATTTTACATGATTTTAAATGTATTGCTTTTAGAAAACAAATTGGACGTGTGATTTCGAAAGTATCACATTACATTAAAGACAGTAATAAGAACACTTACACCTAAAGTTATAGGATGTGCGAATTTAAGGGGGGGTCAAAACTTTTATAATATTATATATAGATCGAATATCTTTAAAATTTTTCGATCAATAATATGATTACATATAAATAGTTAAATATTTAACATTACACGTATCAAGCATAGGCGTAGCTAAGAAAATAATATTTATAGACTTTCAGTATATCGTTTAATGAACATTTTAAGTCTTCTTACAAAGCTTGAAAGAGAAAATCGCTTTAAGCTGCATATAGTTTTATAATTATATATATTGGAATTATATTTGAGGAAACAACATGTTACATTCAACTCTAGAGGACATTCCTAGCTACGTCTATCTCATCAAGTCACGACACAAACATACGGTGAATCCAAAAATACGTTTTTATGCAACAAGTTATAAACATATGAGGAGTACGTGCTCTTGAAAGCTTATTTATATAGATATATAGAATAAAAGGCGTTAAACATCGAATTACAAATCGGCTAAAAATAATAACCACAGAACATCTTTCATTATACAAAAATAGTCAATCACATTTACTTATATCTGAAAATTACATTTGTTTACTATTATTTAAATTCGCATGAATTATTCGTTACACATACTGAGTGAAATAAGAAAAATATGATTTTTCTTTAATATTGATGTATAATATAATTTCTGGCATTATAACAACAACAATTATATAATATTATTATTTTTAGTCGATATTGCAAAAGTATTATTGCACTTCAAACACCTCATATAAACTAATCCTCTCTTAGGCCGCCGCCCGTTCATAGATAAAGCTATTTGTACCACACGAGACAAGATATATAAATTATAAAGAGTAATCACAAAATGCCTAAATTAAATTAAATCTTATTAGGACATTGTAAAAATATCTTTCGAGTAAGATCAATTATTAAAATGGCACAAAATATTTGATATGTTTCAATAATAAAAAACAACCTATACACAATATAAATAAATATAATATAAAGTTTATTTAATTTTGTTACTCGACTCGTGGGTTTTTTTTATATTGACATTGTCATACATTCTTTTGAAATAATAAATCAATATTAGACAAAGAAAAAACGATTTAATAATGAAAATATTCTAACAAAATATAGTATTGTGAGGCCATTGGTTGTTGGTTCGATTAACACTAGGGGATAATTTAATTTCTTTGTTTTAGTATGGAGACAAAGCACGGCGTTGAGTTCCGCCACATAACCCGCAATATCTCGATAATCGGGCTGAAGGTAGGAATCGGTAATTGTCTGTCTTAACGCACTAGGTTTCCTCGTATTACCCCGCTTTAGGCGGGATATAGCGTTAATTAAAAAAAAAATTAGAAATATAGAAGAAAGAAGAAGAAAAAGAAGTATGCATGACAATACCAACATGAAGGGCAGGGTACAAAACAGCAGGATAACATATGATAATAAACGCTTATAGATCCATAAACATTTGTATTAGGCTAAATACAACACACTACTCAGTGACTAGTCTACATAATCATATCATACAACAACAAGGATAAATACATCACAATGGCGGCCCTCGCCCACTATTATCTACTCTGCGTTATACCTGAAAAGACAGTAACCATAGAAATTAGTTATTTTAAACAAAAATAAGACACGTTATATAATATTGTTTGTATTTACTGTCTATTAAGAAACTAGTAAGGTTTATGTAAAAGTACATAAATAGGTATGAAAAGACTAGAATACTAGAAAAACATAACAAAAGAGAAAATGCAGTATGTATATAGAACTAAAGAAGCAAGGAGACGGAGGGGGTTAATGACGCCCCGATGTTTAAATGTTATATTGATTGGTGGTTCAAAAATTATATAAATATTTTTAACATTTTTTATTGTAGTGTGGTAGTTAGTGTTATCCCACACTTAGGAAAGAAAAATACTTAGAACGTAGCGGGATTTAAAACCGAGCCTCTTTGGAAACTTTTTTGTTCCCGAGTGATCAATGTGCAATAATTCAGAAGAGTCAACATCAACATGGCGGCCACGACTCGTCGACCGCACTGTAAATTAGGAAATCACACTCACTATGTGGAGTAGTGGTGCACGGGCGCGTCGCGCTCCGGCAGCTTGCGCACCTTCATGGTGCCGTCCGCGCCGCACGAGAACAGGCGCCCCGCACCGTCTGAAGTATATACACTTTAATTAAGCCTCACTATTCATTTTGATACATACTCTGAAATTTATTATTCTGTAATATATTGAATGTAGATGTTTGGTATTGCTATAAACTCGGCAACGTTCGAGATTATAATGGTAAACAATAAGCAATGTGGAAGGTCGTAATAAAATATATATTTTTGTTATATTAAACAGTGCAGGTAAAGAATAAAGTTGAGGACACATATTAGTATTTATGACATTGTCTCTATATCGCTAATTCATCATTCTATCACTTACCTTATATATAATCTTTTATCTAATTTGACAATTTGTATGATTACATTAAATTAAATACTGGAATAAATTAAAAAAGCTAGGTATAATCTTACCATCTAGTTTTTTTAACTTTATCCTAGCAATATACAAATCTTATTTTTTTAAACAATTCATATTGTCAGTTAATAATAATAAAAAAAAAACAGGAATAAATAGCGTAGTGCTTAAAATAAAAAAAAACATACCTATGTGAATTTGCGTAACTCCTTGCCCGATGTGTTTAAAGAAAGAGCTTCTCGCATGTTCACCCGCAAACGTGTGCAATAACTGATGCGTTGCTAACGAGAACACCTGGAATAGATGAATGTTTGAAAAAATAGTTACTTAAAATAAAAACTGAATGAATATTTAAGTGCAAATAGTAGTAACAACACTTCACTAGATGATATTGTATTTAAATAAATTGTCTGAGGTTTTCGAAAATAATCCAACTTCCTTGTCCTTTTGTATGACAATGATTAATTTTCTTTAATCTCTTCTATTGCCCATACTTTACTATGCTGATCTGGGTGTAACTGAGGAGCCACTTAATTAGTTAAACTATCTACAAAATATAGTAATATGTTTAATTTTTAACTTGCTTCAGTACGATCATGTCTCTCATTTGTGCTCTATTTAATTGTCTTCTTCCGACTTCGTCTAGTTATGCATGTCCTTTCTTTACTTTTTAGCATACTATATAATCTTCATTTCCCTTCTTATCTTCGCTCCCGCTTTTGCCTAACGCACACCCTTAATATTCCAACAAGCAATACAAAATTTGGTAAAAAATCGTTTTAAGTATATAATGCTCTACTCTGGAATAAGCTACCTAAAAAAATCAGAAGAGCAAATCTATCAAAATCTTTAAGAAATGCTTAAAAGCACACTTTATTGAACAGAAGACCGTTAATAAATAATATCATTCGCTTCTTATACTATTACCTATTATAATGAATATTGAATTATATTTTACTCTATTATTTTGTTTATATATTTCAACGTATTTTGTATATGTCTTTATAATATATGTACTTATATTTTGTGTAGTGTATATATATAATATTATATCTATATTATATATTAATATAATAACTCGTAAGTTATTATATTAATAACTGGAAGAAATTTCTTTTAGGAATAATTTCACCTTCGCCTTCTGGACTATGTATCAATCTTTGTTATCAATGCAACAAAGAGATTCGAGGTAAAGCGCAGCCTTGACTTCCGCTACTTAACACGCAATACCTCCAGAGTTCGGCGGAAACAGGGGAACGGAGTGTCTCAACACTAGACTTCCTCGGCCTGCCCAGCTGTGTGCGCGTACCTTGATGTCCCCGTCGGCGGCGCCCACGGCGTAGTAGTCCTCCTTGGGCGAGAGCGCCACGCACTTGATGGGCGCGTGGTGCGCGTGCAGCTTGTGGCGCGGCGCGCGCGCGCGCAGGTCCCACACCAGCACGTCGCCGCGCCGCCCGCACGACACCAGCGCGCCCGCCTGCCCCGCCCACGCCACGCACGCCGCGCCGCCCTCGTGGCACGTCCACGCTGCTCATTTACAACATGTACTAAATTAGAAGATGTTTGTTTAAGGGAAGTACTGGATAGTTTTTGATTGCGCGGAAAACTTCATTCAAAATGCATCAAACATGATTCATAAAAATTCGTATCTTTTGGTTATGTTAAACGGTCCTACCAGACGCACTGATATACAAACAAATAGACTGAGAGAATAGAAATCATTCATCAAAAGTAGGGAATCGAACCCACAAGCATTGTTTTCTAAATAATGAGACTATAATAATAAAAACTAATATCATAACAACCAACGATTTTATATTAGGCAGCTTTATACTATTACTAAAATAAAAATAATATTAAAATTATACTCACAAACCACTAATGCCTTTTTGATGGGCATCAACGTGTCCCATATGGCAACATTCTTACTCTCCGAACTGTGACCGGCTGTAACATAAAATATAAGCAATTATATTACTCAGTTTTCCACATTATACATAATTATAATTTCATTATAATTTTCAGTATAATTGTTGAAACCTTTCTAAGAATAGCCCCAAACGATTTTTCTCAAAATATGTATATTTTGTTGATTAATTCTAGTTTAATTGAAATATCTCTATTATTATTATTATTATTATTCCAATGCTTATATCGTTGTATTACCTGTTGCTACTAAGCTGCAAGAACCGAGAAACACAAAATCGCTGATCCCTTTGCTATGACATTGATGAGTCTGTAAAAATTATAAAATACAATTCAAATTCACAGTTTCTATAACTGTATTATTATTAGGGGGCAATTTAATGTAAAATAAATGAATAATAAAAATATATTATAATAATAAAAATATTTTCAAATTGTTTGTAAAATATTTTGGTATTTATATTTTTTTATATAAAAAAAATATATCAGTTTCACGCTGTATCTCGTACACAGCAAAGTAGGCAGAGGGAACAGTGTTTAGACACTCCATTCCCTATTTTACGCCGAATTTTTCGAGGCATTACGTGTTTAGTAGCGGAACTCAACACCGGGCTTTTGTCTTTTGGTACCAGAGCAAAGACATAAAAACATTAATAAATAATAATTTATTCCCTCGAATGAGGATCAAACTCACAACCGTGGCGTTACAGTCACACCCTTGAGCCTCTATGCCAAGACGGTCTCTATTTTATTCTATTTATTAAATTGTTTATACTCACAAAGAACGGTCGAGGCGATGCATGCGTTTGATTGACGGATCCAGATGAAATCTGAGTGGACGAGGAGGGATGTAATTGCCATAATGCCAAATTTCCATCTGCATCGGATGCTGCAAACTTATTGCCATAGTCCGAGAATCGTACCCGCGTCACTTTGGCGAAGGCCCCAGGGGCGCGGGGGGACCAAACGCAAGATGGGTGTCCCCATTCCCACAGTTGTACTGAACCATCGGCGCCACCCGTTAAATCTATGTTAATACATAAGGCATATTTAATAAACATATTTATTAAATGTATGTAATAAGTTTTCTAATCGTTAATGGATAATTATTATCTAGTGTTTTTTTAAACAATGAACATAATAGCAATACTTACATAAAGGTTGTGAAGGATGAGCTGCCATTCTTTTGATGTTATCAATTTTATGTTTGAGTACCTGAATAAAAATTAATAGAAAAAAAAACGTAACAGACCTCTTAATTTTTTATACATGAAAATTATTATAAATTATATAATTTTTCTATATTTATAAAAGTTATTTTTTTCCAGCTTCATGCTGTATCCCGCAAATAGCAGGGTAAGTAAAGGGACCATAGTATTAAGGTACAACGTTCCCCACTTTCCGCCGAACTCTGGAGTAACTTAACGCCGCGCTTAGCCTCCTTACTAGAGCGAGGAAATGAAAATATTACACATACCATTCCTTGAGTGGGAATCGAATCCATAATCCCTCACGTTTACAATCGCGCTCTAGTACACCTGCAGCACCTGCGCCACAACTATCCTTCATTATTTTTTATATTTTAATGAGTCAAATTAGTAACAAAAAATAAAGTTATGAATTTTACAATATGATAAAAAAATTATTAATGAAAAAATAAGAAATAAGCACAAAAATATTATTTTGATATCACATGGAAAGCAATACAATCACAAACAATGAACAGCAAGCTTTGCAACTATATATACTATACAAGATAAACCTTAACAATTGAAATAAAAAAAATAATTCATTCCGAATTATTAACAAGTCCGGATTTCTACAATGAGATGATTAAATAAAACAACAACGATCGAAACCAAAAAGGTAAAGAAACTAATGATATTGGCTCATGAAACAAAAAAATATAAATCTTCAAATAAAAAACATAATAGAAAATATCAAATGAAGACCATCAAACACTGCGGAGGATGTAACATTCAGTTATAAAAACAGGTGCGAATTGGATAAAGGACTAAACTGGGACTAGAATGTGCAAGTCAAGTATTGATGTTCTACATAATATGTAGCGCTACGCAACACTCTTCATAAAATATTTAAGTTATATTAAATAATAAATGTTAATAAAATAAAATATTATTATTCATAGAAACTGTTTTGAATCATGACTATACTTCACAAATTTAATATTATGTCTATTCAATATATTGAAATTAAGACAAAATGCAACCTGAAGCAGTCACGTATTGAACTCGTATGCTGTGAACATATATCTTTATACTTTACTACGAAAGCGCGATAGCACCGAAGTGATGTCAATGTTAAGCATTATTATAGTAGTCAATATTAAGCATTATTATTATATTTGACAAAGAAAGCAAATTCAATATTTTGATATGACTTTGATGAAGATATAGTCATGCATAACAATTGTATAGCGCTACAGGTTTGTAGGGAATGAACCTAGGGAGATAAAACAAATAAATTTCAGCAAGTTCCATTAAGAAAAGGGTCAGGGGGAGAGGGTAAGGCCTGTGGAGGTGTCAGGGGTATCAGGATGGGGTTGTCACTGACCGGTTTCATTAGAAGCTTGGAGCGATGCAGCACCAGGCGACAGTATTTGGCGTCGTGGCAACCCGGGAACTGCAGGCCCTTCACCTGCGGCCAACACTCGGTTACGCACATACCTCTTACATTCGCGTATACTCATTCATACTCACAATTTAATACCTTATAAAATTGACAATCCTATGTAGATGTAGATTTAAATTACGTCGCCTAAAAACTGCAATGATTTCCTAATTTTCATAAGAACAAATATATATTTATATCTATTTATAAACAATGTATGGCAAAGTTTTAGTATGTTAAGATATAAGAGAAATGTAAGCGAAGCGCTTAGGCTGCACGCGACGTCACTTGATAAACATACACAAAACCCACACCACTTCAACTCCCCGGTGCTGACTGAATGAGTGAATGAGTGAAGTGAACAAAATGACATTTATAGTCAAATTACGTGCACAAATTAAAAACAATTTGAACAGCACGCAATACATATTATGCGTTTTTTGTGTGTCAGCGTGAAAAATCATTCTCTCATTCAGAAAGACATGTTAGTTAATACATCGTGCACGTACTGTGACAACGTACGCTTCGTGGCCAGTTGGCTTTGATTGGCTTGCCCTTCGCTCGTGCTGTGGATTTTTATATTTTATTATACTTTTCTTTTTTTTTTAATATATCTCTTCCTTTTTTTTTTTAAATACACGACATAGATATTAGTATGTTAATAAATAAATAGAAACATTATTTAATTATATATGTTATACTAGCTTATTAGTTGAGTATGATAATTAAAAAATATTCAAAATTAGTATATAAGTTTTTTTTTCAAATCGAATGCACTACTAAAACATTATGTTAGTGACAAGCAAATATAAGTGTATCTTACCACACTAGCTCCCCTCCCAGTTTGACTGGCCATGCCTACTGGAGCTACGGGAGCGTTGGGATTGAGTGGTGAGCTGTTGCCAGTTCCGGGAACTGAACCCCCATTTTGCCTGATAACAATGAGTAAAATCTTAATTATTTGATATATTATGAATCATGACGAATCGGTGTACCGCCAAATGTCAGAGATGGTAAGTCAGACATATTTAATTTTAATAGCATTCTGTGACTACCTATCAATACCTATCAATACAATCGATTGATTTTTAGTAGGATTAACTGTTAGACCTTAGATTCACTCAAAAAATGGGTCGTCTGTAAGTATTGCCGAGTCGCACAAGTAACTACGAAATCAGTCAACCACCTCAGGAGATACATTAAGAGAAATAAGAATAGCTAGCAGGATATCGTAGTCCACTGTATTGAAAGCGTTGCTGAAATCCAACAGCACCATAACAGTGTCCATCCGATCATCCATACCTTTTCTAATGTCATCTGTTATTTTGACCAGGCCAGTTGTCGTACTATGACCAAAAGGGAAACCGGATTTATTTAACCAGACGTTGTCCCACTCGGGGTAGTGGGACAACGTCTGGTTGTTAGCACGATGGTTGTGGGTTCGATTCACACTTGTATGGGAATTAATTATTTTTCTGCCATTCAACACATAAGGTCTAGAGTTCCAGCGAAAACTTGCGAAACGGAATGTCTTGACTCTAGGTTATATATACATGTAGGATAAAGCGTGAAGTTAAAAATATTTTTTATAGTAGAGAAAGAAAACACTCACTTATCATGATGCTGTATAAGCAAGAACCCGGTATCGGGTAGTGCAGCGGGATCAGCGGACAGAGCAAGTAAGTCCACCTCGCATTCGTCCTCCGCCCAACAAGCACCGCCCTTTAGCAGGAGAGATACATCCATCTCTTGCACTTCACGAGCCGTTGCTACGGCTAGAAGACCTCCACCCACCTGGTAATTGATTATTCTTAGTATTTTTAAAGTATTATCTACAGTAAGGTTCGAAGAATATTTTTTAGAAAACAGATAAAAGTTTGAACGTAGCGGAATCGGAACTCTTGAAAATAGTCGAGGCAATCTGACCGCTTCACCATACATTCTCATCAAGCTAAATCGAATTTCTTATATTCTTGTTACCACATGTTTATATTGTTATTAATAATATGAAGAATTTCAAGTAACTATACTAATCGATGAATATTCAAAGATTTTTTACTAAATATACAATGTCCTATGTTACTGAAATATACTTAACAATTTGTTTTTTTTTTATTCTATTGCCTTGCTCAGTTGACATTTATTAACGTCATATCATGGCGGCTGCCATCTTAAACACCTTATAAAATTTCAAAACTTTGATATGTTTTAATTTTTTTTAAAGGAAGTATTTTTTTTAAGTTTTTTTTGTGGTTAAAGCACAAACTTGTGTCTTCTTGGGATTAAAGTGGACCAAGTTCCTTATTAGCTATCTTATTCATATAGATTTTTTCTTCATATATAATCAAATACTGTAGCACATATTTGCCATTTACACAACAACGTAAGTAAAGTAATTCAACAAAATAGTCTTATTGACATACTTCTCTTATAACATCCACCTTATTCTAATATTTTATATCCAAGATAAATTATCATATATAACAAATTCCCTTACTCTATTAAGACAAAAAGCAGCAATAGAGTCCTGTTCCTTGTGTATAATCCTAACAGGACTATGTAGATCGTCGTCATGGCCTCGTTGCGGGATACAACCGGCGCGCCCATCCACGCCATGCGCTTCAGCCGATACGGATTGAGTACGACGACGGGAGAATACTGCTCTTATGAATACTTCCTGTGAATTATTAAATAATGGAAGGCATTAGAAAGAATGTAACAAAAATAATTTAGAGATTACATAAGCAGTGACTCTTCTGTAAGCTTTGGTGTTCCACAAGGAAGCGTCCTGGGACCTACACTGTTTCTAGTCTATATTAATGATTTGTTAAGTCAAAAGATTGATAATGGTCGAATTTTTGCATATGCAGATGATACTGCAATTGTTTTTTCGGGTTTATCATGGGACGCTGTCAAACGGTCTGCAGAAAAGAGACTTGCAAATATATCTTTCTGGCTAAAATCCAACTTACTTACTATTAACATAGATAAAACAAATTACATGTGCTTTACTATAAATAACAAAACTCAGCCTGAAAACGATTTTAAAATAGAACTGCATAACTGTCTGTATGACAGTTATGCAGTTCTACTTTATGTAATTATGCTCCGTCGACTCTGAATAGAGTATCCACAACCAAATATCTTGGTGTTATGCTAGATCAACGACTATTCTGGCACGCACATATAAACTTTGCCAATTCTAGAATTCGGAAGCTTATTTGGATATTTAAAATATTAAGACACGTAACAACTAAAAAACTATTAATCCAAATCTATCTCGCCTTAGCACAATCGATACTGGGTTACTGCATCTTCGTATGGGGCGGTGCATCAAAAATGAAATTCCTTCAATTAGAAAGAGTCAGAGATCTTTGTTAAAAGTAATGTTTTTTAAGCCGTTTAGATTCTCTACTGAGAGAATATACAACTACTGCGAATTATTAACCGTTCGAAAGCTATATATACTTCAAAGTACTTTAAAAGTGCATAGAGTCACCACTTTCTCAAGTAACTCGAATCAACATAATAAAAGAAGAAATGTGACGGCATATATTCCTCCTATGAGAACTAAATTTGGAAATAGCCAATTTACAAATAAATCTAGATTTTTATATAATAAAATAAACAAAAAAATAAACATTAATCCTTTATGTATTTATCGATTTAAGAAAATATTAACGGTCTGGTTACACGCACTCATATGCCTACACGCATACACAAATACACACACACACAGACAAACGCGCGTGCACACATGTACACCCACATATAAACGTACCCACTCACGCACGTACATGAACCCTCAAACAAATCTTTTGCCCGTACTTCTATTGTTATTTAAGATTAAGTTAGTTACGTTTAAACCTATATTAGTTAGTTTTAGTTAATATTGTAGTGATATTTATTTCTAAAAATGTATGAAGTGTTATGGAAGAGCGAGGCCTCCTTACACAAGTACTAGTGTTTTACTAGTAACTTACTAGGTTGGTCTCATTACTTCACATGTAGCTAAAGAAAATGTGAAACTGAAGCCTACCTGCACTTGTTCTTGTCGTACTAAGAAATTCCATAGACGCCGTGCCGGTGCCGTGCTATACAACGCTGAATTGAAAGGGGTGTTGTGTTTTTCCAAAAGGCACCTACAAATTTGTTAAAATATTATACATAATATGATAACTTTATTTTACTTTATATTAGGTATGGAGTATTTAACTCTAGATTGAGATAGAATAAGTAATAAGAAGCCAAAAAATGTAAATTTTACTTCATAAAAGAATAAAAATAATTTAGGTCAAATTTAAGTTTTTAATATTTTAATCAGTATTTTTATATATTCGAAATAGCGGTCGCCATGATATGACGACATACGTTCTTATAAGAAACGTATCAACTGATCAACGCATTTTTATGGCACTTATATCGATTAAGTAAAAACGTTGTGTTCTTATATTAGTTATTGAGCACTTCAAAAACGCATGTAATATATCTTAAACAAATCTTTAACTGTAGTTTTTGACATTTATTACCTATATTTATTAATAGGCGGTCCCGCAGTCTGTTGCTCTGGGAAGCATCCGGGGATATAATCAGGTGGTGGAGCTCTCGATTCCAATGTTTCAGTGAGTTGTTGTTGCCATTGCTCCACACGTCGCAGCGCCCCGTGAACCGTTGGACTTGTTGTTGCTAGTTCTTGATAAAGAAAATAATTTTGCTTCACACTGTATCCAGTATATAACTGGGTATGCAGGGGGAACCCAATGTTACAACACTCGTTCTCCCTTTCCGTCTAATCTTTGAGAGTGTTGATTGGAGGAACACAGCTTCGATTTCTATCTCATTATCTGAGCGAGTAAATCATAATATTAAATAATTCATTCTCCTGAGTGAGAATCGAACATACATACAGTCACACTTTGTGCTACTGAGACATATTATTCCAACTAAAATAAATAAATATTATAAATGATGATGAATCAGTATTGAATCATACGGAAAAAAATATCGAAAGTAGTTCGAGGTTGCACTGTCAATATTAAATTTGAAAAGCAATTGTTGAATTTATTGCGGGTATATATGGTTCTGCAACTTGACGATTCGAAAGAAGTGATTGTAATGGCCAAATAAAAAAAAAAAGAATGTGTTGATTTTGATCAATAACCAAAAACTGAATAGTAACGATATTATTAGCATAAAGCACTTACCAGACATTTCTATACCGCAATTCTGCAAGAAATGCTGCAGTTTGCTCTGAGCGAGACGCAGTACAGCGACGCGCATCACGTACCATGAGTACGAATCGGCCTCACAATGCTCTGTATTCGCATGCTTGTGACGCTTTTCAGTTCTAAGGTGTAATATTATAAATTATTAATATTATAAGAAAATAGTTTAATTTAAAAAACGCTACACATAAATTATTAGAATTTTTTACATTCATTTTTTTTATGGAAAAGACAAGCAAACGAGCGTGCGGGTCACCTGATGGTAAGTGATTACCGCCGCCCACGGCCCCGTGCAGCATCAGAGGAGCTACAGGTGCGTTGCCGGCCGACAAGGTGGGTTGGGCGCCGGAGCCCGGCATTACCTGATGCGAAACGCAGTGGCATAAAGCCACTACTTTACGACGGTTTTAAAAGCCGAGGGTGGTAATGATTCGGTCGAGTCTGCCCATGCGTGTTGCCATTGCTGGCGACGTGACTCTACCACACGTACTTTAGTCGCCTCTTACGACACCACCAGTACCAGGATGATCCTATTCTAGGCCGGGATCACACAGCCAATTCATGTCATGATTATCATTAATCTAATAATTTTTAAAGCTTTACGCTGTATCCTACACATAACAGAATAACTCTGCTTCTCTGCTCTCCAATTTTCAAAATGTTTTGTGTTGAGAGGCGTAACTCAACGCTGGGCATTGTCTTAAAAAATTCAATCCCCGAGTGAAAATTGATCCCACAACCATGCCATTGCACCACGGCAGCCTTGTTTATAATTATAAGCATTTTTATAATTAGTTAAAACACATTTCAAGAAATATCAAAATTAAGAAACAAGTCTTTTAAACAATGACAAAAAGGTAAATACAAATAAAGAAACATACTTAGTAATAGATGTATCAAAGATGTCATCGTCCTCCGGCTCACTGCCGCTCTCGTCAGCGTCCTCGGCGCCGGACTCCGCCGAGTCATAATCGTTGCTCTCAGGGTCTTGTTCAGGAGTAGGCTATAATTTTTGTTATTATATTTAAAATATCCATTTATTTGTAATACGTTTTTGAAGTGTACATACTGGTATCAAAATGTCTGTTTTGGGGCCGAAATATTTTTAAGAGGATGGCTTATTTTTGATGACATAGAAGAGAGAACGGCTCCTTTGGTAAAAATGTTGTTTATAATAAATACTAATAGCTTTTATTGTTTATTTCTTTACCTTATCAAATCAAAATAAAAAATAAATCAGCTTCACGCTGTATCCCGCACAAAGCAACATAGACAGAGGGAACGTATTAAGACACTCCTTTCCCCACTTTCTGCCGAATTCTGGAGGCATTGCATGTTGAGTGGCAGAACTCAACTCCGCGCTTTGCCTCTACACCAGAGCGAAGAAGTGGAAATATAAATTTAAGTTAATACTTAAATTTATATTTCCACTTCTTCGCTCTGGTCTCCTCGAGGGGATCGAACCCACAACCAGTGGGTATTACAGTCACACTTTATGCCCCTTCGCCACGACTGGCCTCATCAAATCAGAAATTGTAAATATATATTTTTTTCGACATAAAGTTTGTGGGTACAATTCCCATTCGGGGGATGATTTATTTCATTTTCTCGCTTTGGTAACAAGACAAAGCCCGTCGATGAATTCCGTTACTTAACACACATTGTTCCGAAAATTGGGTGGAAATTAAGAAAAGGATTTTTTAGCACTAGTTTTACGTTGCCTACCCGCCTTGTATGTGGGATTATACTATAATATAGATTGAAGTCAAAAAAATATAGACGTTTAATTTATTACATAGTCACCTTTGTTAGTAAAAACGTCAATATACTGCACGAAGGCGGTACAAACTGTTCTCTATAAGTAGGCCGACCCTCCTGGATGTTTTTGTGTGGTGCAGTGGGACCGAGGCCGAGCAGACGCATGTGTAGTAGCGCTCGCTTCTCACGTAGTGACGACCACACTGATGTGCCCTCTGTACGCTCGACTAGCTTTGGCTGAAATTATTATAGCTGATAAATAATACAAAACAGATTTAAATGAACAATCTATACATAAATTTTGTTCTTGTTACATTAAGTATGTAATTCTAAATAAAAAAAAGTTTATCAAAAATTATTAAAAAAAAAACACTTTGGACTTTACTCTTTTTTAAAGTGATACAGTAAATGCGTATCGTGTATCATTGGCATTTGTTACAACGCGAGAATACCTCCGCTAGGATAATATTGTATAAAAAAAATAAAACTATACCTGAGGCGGGGCAGGTGCAGTGGTTAGCAATCTTCTAACGCCACCACCAAACAACTTAGGATGTGCCTTAGTATCCGTCGTATGGGCAGCTAAACGGTACAATAGATGTGCATCGCGCGCTGCTAGTGCCCATCCCAATAACGCTAAATATACTGCACAAAATGCTTCGGCAAGGAGGACTGGGAGACGTGGAGCATCTTCTTCCTCAGCTGCTCTGAGAGCCAGTGCGCGTAATGCTGATACACCTGAGAAATACACGTTTAGTAATCATATTTTTTTATAGCTTTACGATGTAAGGAATTACGATGAAGCTAAAAAATTGACTCAGCAATAATACCTGGCCATTTGTTAGGTAGTGTTGTGACTGTCAGTTCCTCAGTTGAATACCTTCTGGGTCTTATTAATAGATTGTTGGTACCAGGTGTCTCAGCAATAATGCTAAAATTTAAAGAGTTATATTGCAAAATAAATTATAAATAAAGCACAAATTACCAATAAATATCAAAATTACCAATAAAAATATTATTTTTAATTAGCTCTACGCTGTGTTTCACATAGCAGTAAAGACAGGGATTTTTAATTAATATACTCTGTTCCCCAACAATCGCAGTGTTGAGTGGCGGAAAACATTTTTTTTTTCGCTCTGATAACAAGACAAATAAAAAAAAACATTCCCTGAGTGAGAATCGAACCCACATCTGTTGCGATTATATCGCATTAATATTGATTGTAAGTCATTTATAAATATATATTCACCTTTCATGGTGCGCAGCGTGTTTCAAGCTGAATGTATCAGAATCGCAAAGACTCTGATAAATACATGCAGATAATGCCACTGCCAATTCTCTAAGAGTATGCAGTATTCGTGTTGCTGAACCACCTGGGATACCCAATTCTCCTATTGTCCCGAGCATATCGTGAGCTACCGCCTAAAAACAAATATATGTGTAGTTTTATATATCTTAAATATATTAATTTTATTTTTATTTGATATGTTTTATATAGCAAATTAGTAATATTTTTTTCAGTAGTCAGTGAAGGCATTTTATCAACTTACCTGTAAATGTCTAACAGGATCAGCAACAACAGTATTATTAGTAGCCACAGCGGCCGCCAACAAAGGCAGAGTTGTAGGGAATGGCAAAGGTGATAATAATTGTTGATGTTGTTTATCCTGTCCTAGTTCTTGTAGAAGTAGGACTAGTTCCATCCGCACCGAGGCCAGACCGCCTCCGCCGGCGCCGTGCAGTGAACAGTATGATAATAGAGTGCGTAGAAGTGTTTCATTTGCTACAATTAATGTTTATATGTGTTAATATTGATTATATTGATAAATAAATATAGATAAAGAAATAAAATAAATAAATCAAATAAATCAGCTTCACACTGTATCCCGCATACAGCAGGGTAGGCAGAGGGAGCCTAGTGTTAAGACACTCCGTTCCCCACTTTCTGCCGAATTCTGGAGGCATTGCGTGTTGAGTGGCAGGACTCAACGCCGCGCTTTGCCTTGACACCAGAGCGAAGAAATGGAAATATAATTTTTTAAGTAAATATTTCATCTCCTCGAGTGGGGATCGAACCCATAACCAGTCGGTTTTACAGTCACACTTTGTGATAGATAAAGAAGTACAGTAAAAACACAGGATATTCAGAAAATTATATTCAGAAAATTCCAAAGAACTATAAAAGTCTCTTAAATTAAGACTTTTAAGTCTGAGATCGATCTTGAGATTCCATTTTCATTTATAAATATATAATTTATTATTTATTTCTAATATTATAATGATCAAGTTTGTTTGGTTGAAAGCTTTAATCTCCGGGACTACTGGTTCGATTTAAAAAATATTTTTTGTATAGGATTATCCATTTAATGGGGAGACTATAGATTATAAGTCCCGTTGATCGTTTTCTTCCACGTAACCCACTGTACCTGTCAGAGTTACTAATTTGTGTCATGTTTCAATTAAAACTTTTAGTATTTTTCACTTCACCACAGGGGTGAAGCCACGTGTAAAAGCTAGAACAAAATAAATACAAAGTAATAAGTTGTTCATAAATATTATAATAAATACCTTTCAACCATTTCTTTCTGCGCACAGCTCTTTGGACTTTAGCTTCAAAGTCTGCTTTCTCTCTAATTAGTAGTTGGTGTAAAGTGGGCTTCTCGGGCAAAGGTGGTGGGTCTCCATCGGCACATATTAATTCACCTCCAGAGGCGGACCCAGCCGCAGATACGTATCCACATAGTCGGCGTAAAGCTTCTACTTCACGTTCTAGCCAAATGTACAGTTGGTAACGAAGATGGCCTCCTAAAAGGTTTTTTTAAATAAAATTGATAAATTTTAGAACGTCTACAATTGTTTTTGACAAACTTATTTAAATTGCACATTGAGCTAGCTCGATAAAGGCAATGTAGTGTACAAATAGTTATACATATACATAAACTAACAAATGCTTGGAAAATATGCTAAATTAAAAACTATTTTAATTTAGCATATTTTCCAAGTTTACGTATTGATAAAAAATACAAAAAACTTATAATAAAAAGTAAAAAGCAATAGTGTAACATGTCATCTATTTAAATTGGGTTCATATTTACTTCACTTAGTTGGTTGAGGAATGGCTCAAGCTTTTATTCTTTTTATTTTGTAAAAAAATATGATTATTTTATATATATTTCGGTATAAAAATATTTTAATAGTGCAATATTATTATCTGTATTACATTTGACAAAATTCTACACTAGCATTGAGCTTTTTTGTCCTTTTTTCACAGTTACAAGGATTAAAAGACAACAAATTTCGTAATCTTATTGTTTTATTGTGGGAGCTATTGTCATAAGAATTTTAGTCCCTTCTTTGCACCACGTAGTCGGATTAAAAAACTTACCATCAACTTCAAACCCAGTCGCCAAAGTGCTGAGCTCCTCCATTAATATCTTGAGGCACGCTACAAACTTCAATTGCTGCGCCATTATATCTACTGTAGGAGTATCATCTTTCTCATTTTCCACTGTTTCATTGACCGATTCTTCGGGTTTGTCCATTTTCATTTCAAGCGGCGGCGTAGATGTTCCAGACGCTTCTGACCTAGATAAATATTATGTTTATTTAATAAATAAATTATTTTCTTCTAATGTCTCTATTAGGAGCCGTCTATAAATTACGTCACACGTTAAGGTCATTGGGGTCAACGAAGTGTGATATTGTGTGCAGAGGAAGGAAGGGGTCCTAAATTTCGTGAATTCACATTTCAAAACATATTCGTAAGTACTGAAACACGAAATTTGCGTGAATAAAATTGATTTCCGAATGTTTTAGGTGTAAAATTGCTAAACATGTGATGTCACACAAGTAAAAATGGTGAAAGTCTCTTTGGGTTCCCAATCTAAATCTTTTTTCCTATATAAAATACAAAGAAACAAACATTTTACAACATTGACATTACATTACTATTTGTTAATTTCACTACGACTAGCAAGATTTCTTAAAGAAATATGTAGTACTATTTAACAATTATATTCGAATTTTTATTAGCAGCTTGTTACTAGTTAATAAAACTAAAATGAAGATAAAGAAAAGTAATTACTTTTCTTCCTCGTCATCGTCCCAATTGAGAACAAGCTCATCTGTTTTATTGGTAGTGACCGGCGCACCCCAGTCCATCTCAGCAGGTGCCCCCCAATCAGTTGGCTCCTCTTCTTCTGTTAATGCAATAATTATTATTTATAAAAAAAGGCCAAATGCGGGTCGGACACGAAGGGGTCTATACTATTATCAATAAAAACGGTCTTTAAATATATATTTTATTTTGGTATTTAGACGTCCCTGTTTCTGCTCCATTACGTGAGAAAAAAAATAAGAACTTCAAATCAATTTTTAAAAATATTACAGTGTTTTTATCAATTTCCAAATCAAGTTTTATCATATACGTACTTTTAGCAACATTCTCAGTGAGCTGCCCCGTGTGTATGACCGCATCGTCGATAGAGGGCGCGGCCACGGGCGCGTGCCGGGGGCGCTCCTCGCGGACGCGCGCCGGCAGCTTGGACAGCACCTCCAGCGCGAGCGCCGGACAGCCCGCCTTGAAGTGGCCGTGCGCTGTTTGGAAGTAAAGCCGTCGCTCCAGACGAGTTATGCCTTCCTCTGCTTCCTGTTGGAGGAGGGCTAGTGTCCCACCCTAAAAAATATAGCCCTTGTAAACTAAAACTTCAACCACCAAACATCCAGTATTAATTTATTATTCAAATTATGTTGTATTTAACAGTATAAAGTAAAATAATTTTAAGCTTAATTATTAACTAAATTTTAAATATCTATTTTTAAAAAAAAAAACCTAATTAAATGATGCAGTATATTAATATATAAATCTTGTACATTAAATATATGCTATACACACTAACCTGACTAGGCATATTATGACGTTTAAGCCTCGGATGCGTCCTAAGATATACATAGAAGTTAAACACGCTGGGCATAGGTTCATTATCCCGCGCTGCGTGCAATCTCCCCGCCGGGCTTAGTAGCGTGTCTAAAGCGTCACCATAGCGCTTTAATTCCCATAACGCCATTGAACGAACGAATGGGTCAGGGTGTGCGTGTTCCAGGTCCATCTCTTCATCTTCTGTTTCACCACTGTATGGAAAGAAATTTTAATTATTTATGACCGATAATATTTGAATATTATAGTCTTATTTGAAAAGAAGTTAAACATGGATTAACGTTTTTTTTTAGTTTCTCGTTGCTTCTCGCATACTGCGTGGTACGCAATAAAAACCTAGTGTTGTATAATAACAATCCACACAGTGACATTTTTTTTAAATCGTGTATTAGGAGTGAAATTTGACTTGCTTCAGTACGATCACGTCCCCTATTTCTATGCTCTACTTAACTTCTTCTTATCCGACTTAGTCGACTTGTGCATATCCTTTCTATACTTTTTAATATAATATTAGGACCTTGAATAAGTTCTCGTTAATTTAAAATATAATGCTTACAATGACATTACTCAAGTATTGTCCATCATTAGAGACCACTTTCTCCCATCTCTCTAGCAGCAATTGAATCCCCCGTCGGAAAAACGACTCATCTTTCGAGGCAATCAAGGAATCAAGCCATTTTTCGGCTTCTTCAAAAGAATGGAAGCGCTGCTCGCTTAAACCGTGCGCCATCGACCGAAACAAGTGGTAATCGGAGGGGGCTATGTCCGGTGAATACGGCGGGTGGGGTAGAACTTCCCATTGAAGTGTTTCCAGGTAAGTTTTGACTGGTTTTGCCACATGTGGCCGAGCATTATCATGTAATAAAATCACTTTGTCGTGTCTCTGCTCGTATAGTGGCCGCTTTTCTTTCAGAGCGCGACTCAAACGCATCAACTGAAGTCGATAGCGAGCTCCCGTGATAGTTTCATTAGGTTTAAGCAGCTCATAATAAATTACGCCCTGTTGATCCCACCAAATGCAGAGAAGGAGCTTAGAACCATGGATATTTGGTTTTGGTGACGATGTCGATGCGTGACCCGGCATGCCCCATGATTTTTTTCGCTTTGGATTGTCTTAGTGAATCCACTTTTCATTCCCAGTGACGATACGGTGCAACTCTCAAGCAGCCAAGTAGTGCTTGCATTTCTTCTGGGACAGAGTACCCTCTTCCCTACCCACCCGGTGTCGCTGTAAAGGCCAAATAAATAAGGCTAACAGCATTAACCTCAAGTTCGAAAAAAAATACGGTGCAGAAAACCTTTTCTCTTTTGCCGTTGAAGCAACAACAATTCACATATGAGAAAACGTCGTTCTACGTCTCTCGGCTTCAACTCATACGGCACCCAATGCCCTTGCTTTTGGATCATTCCTAAGGCTTTTAAACGTTTTGAAAGGTTACATATAGTATTATTTACATATATATTACTTTGGTGATTCGTTACCGTACGAAATTCCTTGCACAGAGTGCCGCAACGCCATCTTTCAAAAAACAGCGAGAACTTATTATAATATAATATTTAACTTTAAGAATATATGTATATTTAAGATACAAACCCAAGTATTTCATCCATAAGTAATTTCTTTAGACTACTTGGTAAAGCACTGTCAGACTCGTACAGGCGCGCCACTACCATTGCTAATTGTAAATCTCCCAATCTTGTTATGAGTACCTTAAAAGTATTAAAGCAAAATTTTAAGCCAAAAGATACTATTTAACATTCCTTAGTTTCACCGTATGTGAGGGCTAGTATCATTGCCGGGTGAGGTCAATAACTATTTTGGCATATATTAAAAAATATAATTGCAGTAAAAGAAACTTAAATGGGTAGAACAACGTGTCGATGGAGATACAAAGGCACATTAATACATAAATTGACTGAAAAGATTGAATAAAGAACAGAGTGGACCTTAAGTGTTACAGACACTCCGTTCCCGACATACCGTAAAATTTTCGAAACATTGTGCGCTAAGTGGCGAAACTGAAGGCCACGTTTTGTCAATTTCCATTAAAAATGTGATATTAATGTGTGGTGTGTGGTAGTGTGGTCCACGTTAAAAATGTGGTATTATCTGGTAATAACCAGAGCGAGAAAATTGAAATAATTCATTCTCCTCACCATATCAACAACTGCCGCGTATACCGACTGGTGCTGTTCGCAGTGCCACGAGGACCTCTTAATAACAATTCAATAATATTCATAACTGAATATTTTGTTTAATTTATGTAGTAATGTGCGTACGGTAATAACTATTACCTCCAATGCATCTTTTAAGGCACCACCTAATAAGAAGAAGGCAGCTGCGTGCTCAAATCGTTGTTTTCCTAAGAGTACAAATGCATTTTTCAAAGCTGCCTTACGCCATCTGTCTTCGGTGAAATCATTTGCGAAAAACTGAAAAAAAATATATTATGGCTTAGGTACTAATTTTTTTTAAACATTTTTTTATTATAAATAGAAATGCTTTGAACTATTTAAAAGCTTTCGCTTCGCTATTGGTGGATAGTTACAATTATGAGCTTCGATCTTTAGCATAAAATCCTACCAATATTCATCCTTTACTCTCAATAAATAGTAAAATTACTAAATAAGAATAATTATAGGATATCCGTATATTAAAAAGTACAAAATAGAATGAATCATATAGTAAAGTTTTATCTGAATACTAGCTTGTATCGGTGGCTTCGCCCAAGTGGATGAGTAAGTAAGGTATATTTAAGAGTTGTATTTGAAGTAACTATGGCGTTATGTAATATAGCCTATAGATTTCCATGATAAATGGATTATCCAAAACAAAAAGAATTGTTTAATTCGATCCAAGCAAGATCTTGAGATTTATAATATCAGTGTAATTTTTTATGATGACTCACTTTAGCTTCAATTTTAATTAACAGTTGAGAGTTCTTATCTATAAATATCTAATGAAAGCAAATAAATAACGTTAAAATAATAATACCCCAGTCATTTTGTCATCTCTGTTGGATCTGAATAATCCCCACAGCAAAGTCTTTTTCTTCATAGCGAGGTAATACAAGGCCGCGTCCATGGGGTCTTGTTTCGCCATGTACGAGGCCCGCGCGAGTCGCTCGATACAAATGCGAAGAAGATCACCTCGCACCCACCATCCCACACCTTGAATAAGATTATGTTTACGAACCATTTGTACAAACTTTACAAGAGTCGCCGAAACGTTATATTTTATTAAAAACACATTAAGTATATGATAGATAATAATAGCTGTATATATAAGACAATTATCATTTTTTTAATAAGCAGTCTGCAAAAAATAACAATTACCGCGTCACTCGTAAAGTTCTCCCAGAATGGGGTTAGCTATTATATATTAAGTTAGCTATAGTATGCGATATGGCACAGGTGGAGGAAAAAACTTTGACACTGTTCTCCACACCCCCCAATTTTCAAGATGAACTCAACGTTGCGCTCTGTATTATTATCAGAGTGAGAAAGTCTAAATATTTCATTTCTCCGAATGGGAAACGAACCTCGAACACGACATTTCGACATCCTCAAAATAATTAATACTATATACTTTTAAAAAGTTTATACATTAAAATGAAAATATTCTGTTTAAAATAATAAAGAACTGTTCAGTCTCTTTAAGCAACCTAAGCCAAAAATAAAAAAGAAAAAATAAATCAGCTTCACGCTGTATCCCGCACACAGCAGGATAGACAGAGGGAACCTAGTGTTAATCTTAACACTAGGTTCCCTCTGCCTATCCTGCTCCCCGTTTCCCACTTTCTGCTCACTCAACTCTCAACGCCGCGCTTAACTTCGACACCAGAGCGAAGAAATGGAAATATGAATTTAAATAAATATTTCATCTCCTCGAGTAGGGATCGAACCCACAACCAATCGGTTTTTGCAGTCACACCTCGTACCGCTGCGCCACTACTGGCCAAAAATAAAGTAAGCTTAAAATCTGATCTGGTCTATCTACATCGTGTGAAAGAATGATATTTACTACATATCGTTTTTTTAAGATATTTAATAAAGTGTACCGAGGAAAGGCCTCGTGTGATTCATATAAAAAAAATATTAATAAGCTACATTGATTGTAATGATTTAGAATTAAATGAACTAGTATAACTTTATCTTTTAAATATTTATAACACTTTAAAAATGTTATTCCACACATACGAAAGAAAAATATTTTTTTAGAAACGTAAAAGTAGAACATAAATAGAATTTCGACGAAGCTTAATGAGAACGTATGGCTTAATAGTCAGAACGCTTGGACGGTTTACAAGAAGCGCGGGTTCAAATCCCGCTACGTTCAAAATGTTATATCTTTCTGATAAAATACTTTTAATACTTTTAAGGATTGTTGGTTTGTGTATCGAATTACGCAAACACATCCACTTTTGATATTACTTTTACGTTGAAAGGAAAGCAATTTCTTCAGGTAGTATCTTCCATAATTTCTTTCTCACAACTCTGTCAAACGTACTTCTCAAGTCCACAAAAACACAGAAAATGTTTTGGTTTAACGGCCAAGAATTTTTCCGTGATCTTGCGGTGGGAAAAAATCTGATCCATACACCCTATTCCAGGTCTAGAGCCTTATGCTTACTACATGAGTAACAAAATTAAAGTTACCTAATTCTCTCATAGTTGTCCATTTTGGTTGTCCCTTTGCGTAACCAGGTATAAGCGCTAGCAATTGCTCATGAGTTTCCGAATGGAAAGCCCATACAAGATTGCATGTGCCCACGCCAGTTCTTTGTAAGGTGGCTCTTTGGGCGATGGGCAAGCAACGTAGTAGGTAACCATAGTGCTTCATTGCTAATAGGAATCTTAGGCCGCAGTCATCTAGTGAATCTGTGAAGATAAATGTACATATACTTTTTGTGTAAATGTTTGTAAATGTAATCTTTTTTACAAGTTTTTATTTAGTTTCACCTATCCCGATGTTTATGTGTATGTAATCAAATTTTGCAAAGCCCATGATAGGTAGAAAGAACCTAGTGTTAAGACAGTCATTACTCACTTTCGGTCCATTTTTTTATGTCACTGCCTATTAAGGAACTTAACTAGTTTTTTCTTGTTGTCTTCCAAATTAAATTGGATACAATATTTTTAACGCAAAGAAAATTAAAGTCCATTTCTACTGATACATCGTATACACATTGTCAACTTCATTAGAGGCTAAATGAAATATTTATTTAAATGTATATTTCCATTTCTTCGCTCTGGTGTCGAAGCAAACCGCGTTGAGTTCCGCGCTCAACTCAACTACAAACCAATGCCTCCAAAATTCGGCGGAAAGTGGGTAAAGGAGTGGCTCAATACCAGGTTCCTTTTGCCTACCCTTCTCTGCACGGGATACAGCGTGAAGCTAACCGAAGCTAAGCTAAATAAATTCAATTGTGTAACGAATTAGCACACAATCTTTTAAAAGAAAATACTTATAAAATATTTACCAGGCATAACCTCCTGTCCAGCACCTTGAGTGACATCCACTTTAGCATTATTAGCAAATCTCTCTGCGAAATCCGCGTCGCAAGTGGACACTGTATCCGCGAGAGCCAGTAAGTGCATCTGGTCTAACGAACTGAGGCCCGGTAAGTGCGTGTGCGTTAATAATCTGGAGAGAATACGTCCTGAGGGAAGATGAAATAACATTAGTTGTGGTTTTTCGACTTTCTTACCATTCAGCGATGTTACCAATTAACGTTTTAAGGAAACGTTAAAAAAATCACATAGAAGCACTCGAACTCTCAAACCCGGCTCGAGTCCCGCCACGTAAATTTTTTTATACATTACCTAAAAATATGCTACCATCTTTTTCACGTTTAAAAATATAAGAACCCATATATAATAATAAAAAAATATAAGAAAGAATGATTTATAGTAACTTTGGAAATTACTATAAATTACTAAAAATACAAATAAGAATTGCCATAATTCAGAATAAGATTTTGTGACGTGAAGTATTAAATAGAATAATCCCCATTACAATTTATAAGATGACGATTAAAAACAACAGCAAATGTATGCATTTGTCTTGCCTTGTCTAGGGCCAAAATGTGATAAGGGCTGTCGCTCTGGCATTGACGGTCTACGGTCGATACCTTCTTCTTCGCCTAACAAAAGAGCATCTAAATCTTCTTCTACTTCCATAGTTCCTTCAAATAGATCATTGTAATCCTGAAATGTAAATTAAAATTTAATTAAATTCGTTAGACAATTAAGAATAAAATCGCTAATATAAATTGTTATATAATAATAATTAATTTCAACACAAAGATTGTGTTTTTTTTAAAGATACGCCATATAGTTTTGTGTATGTTTCTTTAACTAAAAAATCGCATTGAAACATTAGCCTCAAATATTCTCCAATATGAATCTTTTAATGTTGTACAAGTAATGTATTTGATAATATTATATTAGAACAGAGATTTTAAACGCTTGTAAGAATCTATTAGTGATATTTAAATAAATTAAGTGTTATATTTACCTTCGCTTCCTGTATGGTGGACGGATGATGTGCAGATTCTTTATCTGCGACGAGTAGAGTCCAAAGCGGTAACGGTGGAACAGATGTCAGTTCTGCGTAGTCCAGTTGAACGTCTTCTGTTATCTATATATTTAGTATCAGATATTTATAAGCTAATAATATTTAATAGAATTTACCATTGAAATATAACAACCGAAATAAAAAATATTTTTTAAAGTAAATTGTGATGTTTTATTAAAACTACAAATGAATTCTTTCATTTTTATATTATAAAAGTAAAAGGGAAAAAAAAGGTATTTATTATAATTTAAATATTTCTACTTGTACTATACCTGAAATTGTTAACAAATACATAATAAAATAAATTATCTTGTGAGTGAGTTAAGTTACTTGCGCATCAACATTACATTCATATTACATTGGACACAGTTATGCTAAATGAATCTGAATATACCAATGACAAATAAAAATGATATGTAGTTTTACAATTATAAAAAAAACTATAAGCACCAGCGACAACATGTAATTCCTTCATTGTGCTAAAGTCATTAAGCACTATCGAATTCCATTTAACACAACAATGTCCAAAAACAAAGCCAAACAGTGTAATAGTGTACAAAGCGTACCTGTGCAACGCCATCTAGCGGCGACGCGGCGCCCGCGGCGAACGACACGGACAGCGTGCGCGAGCGCGACCACCCGCGCTGCAACACACACACGTACACCGACATGCCCCGCCTACGCTCGCATGGCACAACGTGCTAGGTACTTGACAACCACCATTACCACGTTCAGATACTTATTTTACTTTTATGTACATACAATATAATGTGATTGGAGGATCGGATCGATTTGAATTTTATTCATTATTTATAAAAAACGTTTCATTTGTTTTTTTTTAATTATAATTTTCTATTATACTAAATAGAAAATAGATCAATTTAAATATTTTTATCAAGTACCTTAGTTGTATTGTGGCAAAAGCTGTCAGTAACTGTACTGCTGTTGTTTATGTAAGCTTAACCAGTAACGGATATATAACGTTTTTGGTTTTGATAAAGTGTAAGCTATTCTTGACGGACATTCGTGACAATCATGACTAAGGCTAGAATTGAATATGCAACTATGCAACAACAGCTGCAATTGTGCCGAAGGTGCCAATTAGATGAATATGTGTTTATGAATTGGTTATTTTCAAAAACTAAAAGTATTTTTTTAAAAACTGTTTATTACATTTATTTGACCAAATTTGTCATACTAATAATTTTATTATTATGAAAGTCTAAAAAACAAAAATGGACCACAAGTCCATTTTTTAATTATAATTATTGCAAGTCTTTAATCAATAAGTTTGAAGGTTTACTAATATATGTTAATATTTTCGTTTTGACTGATGAAAAGCGTTAAAAGATTTTTTTCTTTTCTCATTTCATATTGGACAAATGCAAACAAGCCAATTTACATAATTTACATTTGCTAATGCAATAATAATAGTTTAAGCATTTCGTACCTGTCGTGACAAACTGTCTTCATCGCCTTGAGAACTACGACTGGCGTAACTCCCTCCTATACATCTGATAAACATATACAATAATAATATTGATATCGCCTAAAAATTATATTATACAATATCTATTAAATGTATAGTGGTTATATTTAGTACAATATTTGATAGTTTATAGAAGGCTGTTGCAGGAGGCCGAAAGGAGAAAAATCAATTTATTTTCATTTCCCCTTTGTAGTATACAAAGCGCGGTGTGGAGGCCCTATTGCAGCACCAATTCCAGCACAATTTCCATTCCAATTCCAATACGTAATGTCCCTAAAATTTGGCAGAAAGTGGGAAAAGTGACTCTTAAGAGATTAGACAGAGCCTACCCTGCTTTGTGAAAAAAAGCGTGAAGCTTAAATAAATGAATATGAGTATTTCACATATATTCATATACAAAATTATAAGGAATCATTAGCATTTGAAAAATATAATGCACCAAAAGTAACTTCATATTAATAACCATTACCTTACTAAGTGAGCCAGTATTGCCTTGACCCATCTAATTTTGCCGCTATTTAGAAGCTCCATGAGCTGTTTAGGATGATATTGTGGCAACACAGGGCAGGCCATTTGTGACGCTTCGAACAAACCATAATCCGGCATGTAATCAAGTAGAGGCTGGAGAAAAAAAAGTAAAAATAAAATCACACAAAACAAAGCGTCTGAATGCAAGCACGTCATTTGTGGGTTCAATGTGCATTTTTGGAATTAATGAATTATTTTAATTTCCTCGGTCTGGTAACAAAACAAAGCGCGGCGTTGACTTCCGCCAACATGCAATACCTTATGAAAATTTACGCAGAAAGTGGAGAATGGAGTGTTCTAATACTGGATCCCTGGATCCTCCCAACTCTGCTATAAGCGGAGGACTGCGTGAGGCTAAAAAAAATATAAAAAACAATTTACTTGTGGTTGATCCGGTTGTGTTTTATTTCTTCGTCTCGCATCACGTTCCAACAGTTGCAGGTTGATGGAAGAGACGCGTTGTAAATGTGGTGCAGATATTCTCAAATCTGAGTCTCGAAGAGCCCGCGATTCACTGCCCTCTTCTAGTTCCTTATTATAAAAATCATGCTATTATATTATATTATTTTATCCTAGGAATAATTGTTATTGTAGTTATATATTTATTCGAATCTATAATTAAACAAAATATAGTACAGCGTTGATAATTGGAAAGTCATTCAACCGAACGACATTATCTTAACTGCTACGCCCAATTTTGCACATTTGTGTCTCGTTAATACATACACAATATATTGTGTATATAAGTTTTACTAACACACATCAATCAATCAAACGACTTACTTTTATATTTCATAAAAGGTAGATAATAAGCAATATTTTGCTACTTGAAAGTAAAATCTCAATTGAAATGCCTAAACATGGCCGAACGAAAAGTAATATAATAGATATAATTTTAAACAATATGAGAAAGTATTTTAAATACGTTCGTACATCATTTCAAAATTATATACAATAAAAAAAAATTATAACCTACCAATAAAGAAAATATTATTAAGAAACTTTTATATAATTTTAAAAATATTTTCATTCTCACTTGACTAGCAGCATGTCCGGATGTTATCTGCGGAGTTTCAGGCTTCCATTGTGAGTAAACGTGCATTTCGGAGTCCATTCCCACAACTAAAATACCATCACGGACCCAGGATATCTGCATGGGCAATGGAGGTAAGCCATCTGCTGTCTTTAATTGAATCCTTCTAAGTTGCATCCATCTAATTTCCTCTACGAATAACGGTGCTGCCAAAGAAGATGCTTTTCGTAGTATTGGTCGATTGTTGTTTATTGATTCTTTCATTGCCTATAAAGAAATAAAAAATGTCAATTACTTGACGCTCCACTCTTTATATATTTTTCATTCTTATTCTGTAACATCCATGTTTCACTGTCCTAAATGTAATATTTTTCTATTTGAGATCTAAACTAACAGTAACTTTTCTACAAATACTTTTCTTAAAATACTAATTTTAACTTCCTAAACTAGGTCAACTATTATGTTATAACATATGATATAATAAAAACCTCACCTTTAAATTAGCCTGCGCCAAATCACTAGACACCGGTGTAAAAAGCAACACACGTGACCCAACAGCCACTGTCAGTATATGAGATCCATCTTCCTTAGACACCCAATCTAATTGCACTAAATGTTTTTGGGTTAAGGGACATGTATTGCCGTTCTCCATTATGCTTCTGCGTAACGACTGTAGAGTACTGAACGACGGTACTGCTAGAAGACCCGCTGATTTGCCTGTGTCTGTCTCCCCGTTTCTGTTGTTACGACTCTCGTCCGAGGAAAGCGTTTGTAGCACCTAGTAAATATTATTATTATTATAAAAGATTATTTAATTTATCAATATTCATATTTTGGGCCGTCGTGCCAGGGTAGGGTCTGAATGTCAATATTTCGTCCTTATGGTAGGATAAAGCAGGGCTTTAAATTCTTTCAATCAACTCGGGCTGTCGAATTTGAGCGAAAAGCAGAGAACTAAGTATTTTTTTACTAAGCTCTCTCTATCTACCATATAACAAGCATAATGCCGCGTAAAAACAAGAAACTAAATGACCTGAGTGAGCCTCTGCTTCTTCTGCATGAAGGAGGTGTCGTGCAGGTAGGAGAGGTCGATCTGCGTGTCGGTGCAGAGGCCCACGCGGGGCAGGCTGACGTTGCGCAGCGGGATGGTGTCCTCCAGCAGCCACTCGGCGCCGCCCGTGCTCTCGCACTCGTACACGCACACGCACAGGTTGACGAAGCGCGCGTCGGCCGCGCCCCCCGCCCCCGCCCCCGCGCCCGCCGCCTTCGCGCGCGTGAACGAGCGCCCGCACTTGTACGCGCACGCGATGCGCCCCGAGTACGCCGCGCTTATGTGCAGTGGTTGACCTGGTGGCAACGAACAGATAACGTTCCTTATTCAAATTCACCTTTGCGATCACTTTTGACTCACCGAACGAACATAGGTATACCACCGGTTTGGAAGGCCGGGTCTGTGTTCTACATACGAAGTTTTAAATATTATTTATTCAAAATTAATGAACATTAAGATACCATCAGCTTGAAAGGCTATTCGAAATTCAAATTTCTAACTCATCTTTATTCAAATAAGGTTTTACAAACACTTGAAAACCGCTGAATGACCATAAAGCTATGTTAGTGTTACTAACACACAGAGATTTGTGCTAGTATTTTATGTACGTACCCCAATTATACATATTTGATAATGAGATAATTTTAACACTGAATTGAAGAAATGTTAAGGAAATATTTTAATAACGGTGCAAAAATATCTTTAATTCTGTATTACCTGGAATGTCTATAGTAGATTCTTGATCTTTATTCATCATCTCCCATTCTTTCCATGTATACTCAAATTCGTCATCGTCTTTTTTTGTGACATTGCATTTCCAAAATCTAAACAAACAATGAATACATTAATATTTAATTTATATTTAGCAGGAGGACAAAGTGTGACTGTAAATTCTACTGGTTGTGGGTTCAAACCACACTCAAGGATAATAAAATATTTATTTATATTTATATTTTCATTTCTTTGCTCTGGTGTCGAGGTAAAGGGCGGCATTGAGTTCCGCCACTCAACACGCAATGCCTCCAGAATTCGGCGGAAAGTGGGGAACTATGTGTTTTAACACTATGCTCCCTCTGCCTACCCTGCTGTGTGCAGGATACCAAAAATTGAGCGGAAAGCTTCCCCGTTTTCCGCTCAATTTTGCTCAAAATGTCTTAACACTAGATTCCCTCTACAACGTGAAGCTAAAAAACTATTCAAACAAGACGTTTGTTACCTTAAAGTGCTATCAGAACAAGCTGTGGCTAGTATGTACGGCGCTAGGCAAGCCGGATATATAGACGCGGAGCTGAGATGTCCCGCCGCAGGAGTAGCGTGGATCACGTCGACCCCATCCGGTAGCGACAATGGACATTCACATACCTATAGAAAAATACAATTGATATTTATAAAGTATAATTATTTGATATCATGCTTGTTTGACATACAGTGCCAGGAAAGTTATTATTCAGAAATATAAATAATTTATATGTATATTTTTTCACCTTTACTCCATTTGGTAGGTGTATCAATCTATTTGTCATTTGCTGTCCAATTAATTTGACATTAATAATTTATGAGTAGTGACACAATGCAATTTCACATATGTATATTTAATTCTGATTAAAGAAGATGAAATTTATATGGCGTTTAGCACAGCACTAATAGCTAACTTCACAGCGCGCAATAACAGACAACCTAAATAACAAATATCATAATGTACTATTATGTACATCACTGTGCAACCTACACTCGCTTTTAAGATACGCTTTTTCTAAGCCTTATTTCTCAAGTAAGAATCCATCGGCGTCTATTTTAAATGCTTTTTGTGCAAAATTACCTTCTTAGTAGAAATAGATAAATGTGAGTGAGCAGGTGGGGCGGCAGGTCTATCTGCGTCCATAGATACTGAATTCTTGCGAGATTCACCTTCGTCTTCCTGTACTAAGGCACTGTCTGGCACATACATCATGCTGTTTGTTAAGTCATCTGAAATCATTATTATAAAGTTTTATAAGTAAAATTGTATTTATTTTTCAGTCATATTTGCGCTTCATTGAATATCCATAAGGAATTTTCACAAGAAAACTGAAGAATTCAATATAAGTAGGTACCTGATGGATCAGCTTGGGACGAAACAGTGAGCCTCCACATATGTACAGTAGAGCCTCCATCAGTTCTCTCCAACACGACGATATAGAAGGGTTCGTTGAATATTGCTGCTTTCCTCAAGTCCACAATTGCTTCTAAGCCAGCTTCAGTTAGTGTATTAATATCTGAACCTTCAACGCCAGAGTCGGAACTTTCTGTATCACTTGAAGTTCGTTCACCTTTAAATAAAATACCAAATATATACACAATGTAAAAATAACGTTTGAGCTACTTTTTTGTTTTAACTCAACTCCCACGTTATTGCAAGGTTGTTAGACGAAATATGATATAATACTCTGTAAATTCTCCGCCTTTTCTAAACTAACAAGACAGAATAACAAGATCTGGAAATATAAATAACAAATATTTCCAGATCTTTTCTTTGTTAACATTCCAAGATAAATAAAAGTTTATAAATATGGAAAAGTACATAACTTTTAACCTTAATATTAAAAAACGATGAGACCAATACCCACCCGCAAAGTGAATACTTAGTAGTTTTTTTCTCTATTAATATTTAAAAAATAACATACCAGTAATAAGCTGTTCCTGGAATACATGCAACAGTTGCGTGTTATGCCAATCATGGGTCGCGTCCGCTATGGCGTGTAGCTGTATAATGGCGCCGGGGCGCGCTGTGGACTGCTGCGAGACGATCTTGATGCGGTCGTGGAGCGGCACCCCCCCCTCCTCTATGGTGGAATCGGAGGACATTGACATTGTGTCATGATGCTGCATAACATAGAAAATAATATTTACATGTTTTTTAAATATTCGAAATTAAATTAATTTCTATACTGTAATGCCTAAGATATACATTTGTTTTAATAAAAAAATGTAAATACTCATTGTATTTTCCTAGATTGGCAGTTTAGGTACAAAAAATACTGTCACAATTTTTTGTACGTTAACTGCCAAACTAGGAGGAAGTAAATAAAGTAATATTATTATAATTAATACCAAAACATCGTTGTGTCGTCTCTCTGAAGTTGCGATTTCTGCTAACAAAGTTCTCGCATCGATAACAGCTTGGAAGAGCCGCAAACTTTCACCGTCGCTGGCCACGAAGCAAGCCGAAGGAGAGTTAGATAAATTCCCCAAAGTTGTGCTGTAATATAAAAATAAAGTCAAATAAATGTTTATATTTCTTTAGTTGCCTAACTACTCAGTGAATAGAAAAAGTATACATACTTAACTTTTAATGTATTAACTCTTAACTATTAACTTATTAATAAAAAGTTAATAATGTTGAATGTGTCAACGAATACTTTTATACAATACGACCGATGTGTCGTGGCCGCCTTGAAGCTAGACTATGAACTTTAACACAATGTACACTCTAAAGAAAATAATCAAAAATAAGGAAAACTCCTAAAAATCAAATCTGCGCAACCATCTACATTAACTTGAGTGTGGTCACAACTCACCTGCCGTATTGTATAAAAACGATTCCGTATTCTTAACAAAAAACGTACGTACCTCGGCAACAAAGTGGGCAACCAGGCGACATTACTAAAGGCTGAGAGATGCGGAGAGTTGACCCTCGCCAGCTCCGACACTCCTCCCGACTTGCCCAACGGCCCCACACACTCCACGCGCCACATTATTAGCTCTGAGCACAGACCGCCTGCCGCTATGTCGTGGCCGGGTTCTCTTTCATTATCTGTATATAGTTATTTTTGTTAGGTTCACGCTATATCTAACTATATAGCAAAATGGGCAGATGAAAACTGGTGTTAAGACACTCAGTTCCCCATACATAGAATTACCTAGACATTGAATCTCAGCATGGAAATGTAAAAAGTCATTACCTCGGGTGGGATTGTACCCGTAACCGTCGTAAGAGTCAGACGACAGTCAATTTGGTAACGAAATAGATTAAATACGCAGATTAAAAATATCAAAAGAAAATTAGGAGTGTTAATACACAACGTTGTTTAATTTGTAGATAGTATGGCAATACTAAAAGTTTTATTATTAAAATATATATATCCCAAAAAAATATGTATTGTATAATTTTGATATACCTGATATATTATGGTGACTTGTTGTAAGTAGTAGCGGTAATACTGGATGGCATGTGATGTCATTGACCCTAAATCTATGGCCAGATGCTCTGGAAGCATGTCCAATTGATAGGACCTATTGAACAGGAATTATATATTTTTTTAATATCTATACTAATATTAAATATATACAATTTGCGCAATTCTTCGTTATCTCTATTTATCGAGGAAGACTATGATTTATATTACATTACGGCCATACATATATGTTTCCATGTAACCAGTTACCCAGTTGCAATCAGTTATCTCTGGCTATTAACACACTTTGTCGTGTATCATAAAGAACTCTTCTATGACTACAGGGACGAAATCGCAAGCAAAATGTAATATTGAATATTTATAAAAACACTATAATATGAGAATATCCATTAACAATAAAAAGATTAAATATTAGTAATACCTGTGAAAACTTGGACTTATCGTCAAACGTTAGCTGCCACAAGTTCAAAGTTCCATTGGTGTGGTTGGTCACCATTGATATAACAGGTGCTGATTCCAATACATCTCCTTCTTGATTTTCTCCAATATCTTCGGTTGCGACACTTGCTTTTCGTTTCATTTCGTTATTATTTTCTTCTCTGGCTCCTTTAACGAGATATTAATGTGAAAAATATAATTAATGTAAAACAACAGATTGTAAACGCGACCTTTGTAGGTTCGATCCTACTCAAAAGAATAAAGTATTTTAATTTCCTCGCTCTGATTCTTACAAAACTTGTCTCCATAAACAAAGTTTTGAGTTTTTTCGATGCTCAACGCACAATGCCTCGAAAATTCGGTGGAAAGTGGAGAATGGGGTGTCTTATCACTCGATTTTCACTGACTACTCTACTATATGCAGCACGCATTAAAACGTAAAAAAAATCAATGAAATTATATAATTGAAATGAAATTATTAATATACCATTCTCTTGTTGTGTGTCTTGTTCTTCGCTTTGTGGCCATTCAGCTTCCTCTTTTTCTTCTTGTACGCTTGCTAGTGGGGTCGTAACGGCATCTCCTTGTTGTTGTTGTTGTTGTTGTTGTTGTGCTATTAAGATTGTAGAAATTCAAATAATAAAAAAAAAATAATATTTTCCTAATCTGTTTTAAATACAGTGAAATAATGAAACATATAATTATTTAGGATTTTTTTTTCTTAGTATTACATAATTTTTATATTTATTACAAAACATTCATGATTTAGTATGTTATATTTAATAACGAATATAGTGTTTAGAACTGGAGGCCGTCGTGGCACAGTGGGATAATGTCTGATAGTAAACGCATCGGTTGTGGATTCCACTCGGGAGAATTTCGTTTTCCACTTTGAGAAAATTGGGCTGAGCGTATGCAACGAACTGTCTTAGCACGAGGTTCCCTCTGCCTACATTGCTACATGCGGAATACAAGGGGAAGCTAAAGAAAGCTTTCTATATGACTCACTTACCAGGCGTAACAGGCTTAGTCCTGTGTCGCACATACAACGGCTGGGCGGCCGCGTGGTAGAGGGCGGCCGGCGTGCACATGGTGGTCGCGTCGCCCAACGGGAACGCGGAGGGAATGCGGGCAGAGAATGATACTTGAGCTTGTCTTATTGCACCCGCTTGTAGCTCATCGAGCCATTCACATACCCTGTTAATTGGTATTTGATGCAATTATTTAATGTATCCATATAAATATAGCAATATGTATAAATTAAATTATTATATATGGAAATAAAAATTCTAATAAAAAAACAACTACGTAATTCTAATATATATTAGAAATTAGATTTACTTAGATTAATCTTTCATAAAAATAAATTATCTGAACATAAAATAAGAATTTTCTTGCCATAATTAAAATAGTCGTCAACATACCAAAAAAAATATAGCCAAAATCCATCCATCCATCAAATGCTTATAAGCATGTAGTTGCATGCAAACTCTTAAATATTAGGAAGTGCTCGGATAACGGGGTGTATTTACACTAAATTTCCTGCGCCCACCATGCCATATGTACTTCAAAATAATAAAAAATCTTAAATATTTAAATAATCTAACCATATTAAAAAACTGCCATCAACAGGGTGAATGGAGAACAGTAGGTCAGGACTCTGATGCCAGTCTCGAAGTAAAGCCTCTATCTTTGCGTCGAGGGAATCCGGCAAATGCGTACAGGTAACATCCGTCGCTATGGAGTTTATTGATGTTGTGTTTGACAGGCTGGGGTGACTATGATTGCCGCTACCTGGAAGATATTCATAATATTCAGTTCATTTCATTTACTAATTTCACGTTGTAAGTAGAAAGCACGAAGAACATATATAAATCTGGATAGATAAATGTACAAAATGAGAATCACCAGTAACATATCGTATTTGCAATAAATAAGAGGAGCTAACACAGCTTAAGGACAGGAGAAAAGTATGTAGGAAGCGGCTTCATAATATTAAAAACTAAAAGTATTGGAGTTATAGTCAATAAGCATCGAAATTCAGTATTAAATCTGTATTAGTCCTCAATAGGCTAAATTAGTTCTTAATAGGTTAAATTTATTTTCTAATTACGTGATAGCTTACTATTGCTACTTACAACATTTATTAATTTCAAACTATATATTGGTTTTCAAGTAATAACTACTCTTCAATGGAGACAACACTTCTTCAATGGAGACCTCCATCCTCCTCCAGGATTGAGGTCTCCATTGAAGAACGTTTGTAAACGAGACGCGACCGTTCTGAATTCGATGCCTACTTGGGGAATGAATATTTTGATATCGTTACTATGAGAAGGCAAAACGCGACGTTGGACTTCTGCGTATCAACATAAAAATTGGACAGAAAGTAGGAAACTGAGTGTTTTACCCTGCTACATGTGGGATACAGCATGAAGCTTAAAAAAACTACTTATTTAGAAAAGGTATAAAAAAAATTATATGTTTTATAAATAAGTATTTTTCTTTCCTAAGTGTGGATGAAAAAGAAAGTGTTAACTTTAAAAATGTTAAAAATATTAAAAAAAAACTACTTTGTTAACCACAAATTACCTGGCTGCTCGTCACTATTGCTGTTATCCTCGGACTGAGCTTTAATTAAGTGATGGCTAGGTCGTCTATGTCCTACTCAGCAGCATGGAATAAGCAATGGTATTTCAAAGCGATATTTTAAGTCTTTTTTTAGATAGATTTTATATAAATGATGTAATGTTGTATAGTAAACATCGATTGTCTGAATAAGTTGGGGGACTGTTTAATATAATAAGACATAATAATGATAATCAAACTATATTGATATAGTTACCGATTATATATCCATATGGAAATAAAAACCATATTTATATACAAAATTAAAATTATATTAAAGAACAAATAGCAATTAAACATCATAAAGAGCAATTTTTCAAAAAATATACAGATATTGCTTAAAAAATAAGCTTTATTTTAACATTTTCATTGATCTGCCTAATAGAATGTGAGCGTAGCAGTTCGGATAAGTAGTCATTCAGCTAACCGACGTTGGCATAATGGATACTGTACTATATATTGTATAGTGGCAAAATAAAACATACTGTATACTTTAAATCAATAAATTCGTCAATATTAAAAATCAGAAAAGCGAAGTCGATTTTTTTTATTAATGAGGCATATATATGAATATAATATGTTTATGTGTGTATAAATGTGTGGTAAAAGTAATCTTAGAATATATAAAATTTTAGCTGAAAAAATGTTAGTAAAGCATACAAAATAAATTATTTCTTTAAATAAACAATCGCTATCATTTCTTAAAACAAGTAACTATCATACTTGTCTCATTCTCCCCGTCCGGATGTGTGGTGTGTTCGGAACCAGAACCTCCCTCGTCGGTTTCTTCTTTATCTAATATCTACAAAAAATATATATAATATTAAAATGAAAATAATCAATATTGTGGATATGACTATATTGTTTAATAGACTTGGTAAGATAGATCAGGAGAGACCTCGGTTGACCTTCGAAAACACAGTATCAAAGATACTGGAGGAAGGTCACGTAAAAACTATGAGGACCCCCCGGAGGGCATGTATGAAGAGGTTGATGACAGTGGCCGAGGCGAAAGAGGTATGTAGAGACCGTAGCGTTCGGCGCTCCGTTCTCTCTGACTACCCCGCTAGGGATAAAGCGTGAAGCTAAGTTAAGTTAAAATACTATTAATTTCCTCAATAAATACTATTATAAAATACTATTATAAAATAAATACTATTAATTTCCTCATTTAGATAAGAAAATTCATATAATTCATTGGGTGTTGAATTTCACTAACCAACACACAATGTCTTGAATTCAAGTAAAAAGTGGAGAATAGAATACCACGATCTCATTCTCTTTTTGTTGTTAAAAGCGAGATACTGTGTGAAGCTGAAAAAAAAACACCAATATACACTGTCCATACATACTTTTTTAGTAAGATCGTGTAATATAGCTTCAGCTTGGCTTGTGAAGTACATTTCCTTATTATGTAGCCAATGTAATATGAACCGACCACCACCAGCGAGCGACGGCACCAATGGGATGTCAGTTTCCGCATTAATAGAGGCCGCTAGGTGAAAATGGAGACCTGTAAAGTGTCAACATTTTTTTATCTATAATGCTTCAGCTTCAAGCTATCCTGCATATAACACGGTAAACAGAGGAACCCTGAGCAGCAGAACACCATCTTCAAACTCTATTGAGAATGTTACATAGTGTTTAAACACTTTTCTGTCTACAAACAGGAAAAATGAAATATTTTCTTTCTCTGCTTTGGTTACAAAAATAAAGCGCAACATTGAATTCCTCAAATCAACATACAATATCTCGAAAATTGGACGGCGCGTGAGCAACGGGATATCTTAGCGCTAGGTTTCTTCTGCTACCTCGCCATAAGCGGGAGAGGACATAGCGTGAAGTTAAAATATATTAAATTATAAAATGAAACGTAAAAAATTAATAAAAATAATCACCTCCAGTGTACGAAGTAGAATGGTAGGGATTGTGAAAGTCGTGAGCGCTGTACGTTGAAGGGAGTGTGGGAATGGGCGCGCCGGGCTGCTTTGAAGATTGCGCATTCCGTCGTATGTGAAAACACGTTCTGTAATTGGAATCGAATATGTAATTTGTCTATGTAAACATGTAAAAGAATTACGTTTTATAAATTACATTGAATAGTTACAATTAATTTTTGTTGTTATTATCATCTCTTTGGGTCTGTGAATAATTTGGGAAGGGCGAATGCTACTTATTAAATATTTCAACAATTTTAAAATCATTAATTAATCCTTTTCTAAAAAAGGAAAAATATATAAGCCTTAAATAAATGAAACAGTGCGTATCCATGAGCGCGGCGCCGCGGGCTCAAGTTACGCTATATTCCCATTAAAATTTTTGTTAAAATTATCATACATGAAAGTAATTCAAATAGAAGTGGATTTTTCTAAATAAAATTTTAAATGAAATGTATAATATAAGTAACAGTTGTGTACAGCAGTAAGTTAACAGTATGTAACAGTGTTAGACTGACTTCATGTGCTTGAGGCGCTGCATGAAGCGGTGCTTGTGGCGGTGCGTGGCGCGCTGGCGGCGCGGAGGGGAGCGCGCGTGCGTCACGCTGCCGCCCCACTCGTCCTCGGGCAGCAGCGTCTCCGCCCACACGCGGCAGATGTTGTCCACGCACGACGTCACCAGCACGTTGCCCACGCTGCCCCTGCGTTGTACACATATTTTAATATTTTAAAACAAAAATACTTCTTTTTAGATTGGTTGTTTGTTGATGAATTATTACAATGTTAAATAATCGTTCCCCTTCCTCCTCCTACAGCAGGGTATCCGCCCACAGATGAGTTGTTTTACATGACCTTCCTCCAGTTCATTACTCATTTTTTCGTTCGACGTACCCAAACCAACAGATCATGCTCTGCTTCATTCTCACCGTGACCTCCTCGCTATTACCTGCTCTTCTGTGTATCTCTTCATTGCGGATTCGACCAGCTAAGCTGACTCCGCATGCCCTACGAAGAGATTGCATCTCCATAGCATCAATCTTTCTTTCATTCTCCACCCGCAATATCCAGGTTTCGCTGCCTAACAGCGTCGATACATCCAAACGTGCAGCTGTGATGACCTTTCGAAATCTCATCAGTATAGGTAAGGCACCGTCAACTCTGTTACCAGCACCCATACACCTTTCCACATTCATTTCGTATCTTCTATCTGTACTATATGTACTTCTCAGATATTTTTTCACGATCTTCTTTCAGAAGTATAGATGTTGTTCTTCCAGATTACAATAAAATTAATATTTATGAATAAAGGTCTTTTTTCTTCCCCCAATTTCTTATTACTAATAAAAATTATACTTACTTAGGCATATACTTGCTAGTTTTCCTCCATGATAAATGAGTAACGGCCCGTGGATGTGCCACATAAATAAATGTATAATTTAGTTCTTGAGGAGAGTGTTCACCGTGAGCTTGGAATAGTGCTGAAAAAATATTACGTATTATCAATCATTATTGATATATTCGACAGTTATTTTTCAAATTAACAATTTTAAAGAATAGATACAGACAATTCTAATTTACACTTGAACAATTTTATCTATAAAATCTGACTCTGCTGTTGTACAACTCTATGATGACCAGCGTTCAAGAGTTTCTTTCTTCTCTTCTTTAAATATAGAAAACCATACAAAAAAGATATTCCATGTAAGTATGTTTATAATTTTCAATATTAAAGTAAACTTTATAACTTTACAGTAAACTTTATAAAATTATAACTTTATAGAAGACTTAACTAACCTTTGTTCTGATACCATATTTTAACGAGTCTATCATTCACGCCGGACGTCGCGAACAGCACTCCGTCTGGCGAAAAGGCGAGGTGATGTGCAGGAGTTGCGGTGTGACATTGCCATACACATATCCAACCCTAGAAGAATATAAAAAATGTATATTTTAGCTTCATTTTGTATATTGGCAAGTTCACAAAAGTAGGGAGATGTAACTTAGTATTAGCACAATACGTTCCCTTCCTATGCATCGCCCAATTTTCGAGGCATTGCATATTGAGTGACGGAATTCAACGTTGCAGTTTGTCTTGTTATCAAAGTGAGCAAATAAAATAACTCATTCCCCAAAGTTGAAATCGATCTCACAACCATCGCGTTTATAAGAGACGACAGCCTCCACAATTGTATAATATTTAGGAGTTAAACTTAATATATTATGACACTATATGTATAAATGTCATTAATATAGGCTGCAGTAAAGCGCATTTGATTTTATGACAAATATACATAAATAAAATAATTAATCAAATAAATCAGTTTCACGCTGCATCCCGCACACAGCAGGGTAGACAAAGTGAATCTGGTGTTAAGACACTCCGTTCCCCATTTTCCACCGAATTCTGGAAGCATTGCGTGATGAGTGGCGGAACACAACGCCGCGCTTTTTTGCCTCGGCACCAGAGCGAAGAAATGAAAATATAAATGTAAATAAATATTTCACTTCCTCGAGTGGGGATCACACGTTGTGCCACTGCGCCACCACTGACCTCTTATACATAAACCATCAATATTACTTTCATAGGGACAAACGCTAAATGAATACATATACTCGAAAATGGCTATACATATCTGAATCGCAACTGTTACCTTTTTAAAGTATCTTAGTATAATTTGTAAATGGGAAAACCCAACTATACTGTATATGATTGCATACTTAGACTAAACTTCAAAGTCAAAGAAAAATCGAAAATAAAAAGTTTATACAAATAGATTTACGCTTCATTTTAAAAATATCATAATAAACACATCAAATCTATAGATAACAGATAAGCTTTACAGTCATCAGCGCGTCTAAACTGTTGCATTAATCACAACGAACGAACAGTTGACGAGTGATAAGAATATAAATAATAGCAGTGGAGCCAAACAACGATATCTCTTGGTATCTTATCTTAGCGGTGTAGACAAGATCGTATACTCACAGGTTCTTCCTCCTCCGGTGGTTTTGGTTTTTCGTCTTTATCTCCGCCAATTTGGAATGTGACGCCTGAACTTGCTGAAATACGACGGGACATATTATTTTGGTTGACTTTGTTTTGGTTCCTTTTTTACTTTGTAAATGTATATAAATATACGTAGAAGAATTTTAGTTTTAATATATTATGAGACCCTACGTCATGATTATAACCTTCGATTTTAGTATATAAAAACAAAGGTTTTTACAACGAAATTTATATCATGTAAAACCGACCAACTTCGTATTGAACTCATACGGGAAGTGTTCCATTATCTGTAAAATAGATTTAGTATAAGGTGTGTATCATAGTCTATAAAATAGGTTTGTTTTATGAGAGTCATGAGAATAAATATTTAATTTATTCAGTGTTTTTTTTTTTGTCACAGCGACAATTTAAATACGTTGTATGTGAAAATTTCTAATGTCTTAAGTATCACGGGTCATGATATACAGCCTGGTGACAGGAGGACAGACAGACAGACAGACAGACAGTCAAATCTTAGCAATAGCGTCCCGTTTCACCTGTTTACAGAACTCTAAAAAATTGAAAGAATAGCTATTATAATACCCACTGAAGAGAAAAGTATAGTATCAATCGTTTACGTAATATACGTTGTCCGTTGTCTTTACCGCTTTGCAGATCTTTCAATGCAGAATGCGCAATAAGAGATGACATAATATTATTGACATCTCGTCAAAAAATTACAGTTAAATGCATAAAATCTGTAATTTTTTCTTCCCTTCTTTAGATTGTCATATAAAATGTATACGCTAGAACAGTTTAGTATGATATAGAATAATTAGTAATCATTAGTTTTATAACGTAATGTATAGATTTATATTTTCGTTATATTTAATTGACACGATAATGCAGATATATGTTTGAATTATGTACAAAAATCTATAAAATGTCACAACAAAATTTTGCTGGAAATGTGCCAATATGGTCGTTTGTTCACGATAATATGGATTTTCTTCTCGGAGCCGAAGCTACAACTTAAGTAATTATTTTACAAAGCTTCATTCTGAATTAAGAGAACGTGCCAATAACTTTTATATACATGTAAGGTCGGGGCAAAAGTATTTTCGTATTGTTCATGCAAAGGAAAATATTTTTTTAAGGTATAATTTTTTATTTCTTTATAATATGTATGTGCCGTTTTGATCGATCATTTCATGATTAACGATGTTGCCATCTTATGAGTAGTGCCATGAGCCAATTCCTGTAGAAATTTTGAGGTTTTTGATTAATAAAATCTGACAGGTAGTGTTCACAGTGTTCTTTTGAGTTAGCTTTATGCTTCCTAAAGAGTTCTGCAATGACCAAAACAGGTGGAAATGTGGTGGAGCAAAGTCAGAGCTATACGGAGGATGCATCAACAAATCCCAGCCAAGCTCTCTCAATTTTTACTGCGTGGCTATAGATGAGTGCGGTCTGGCGTTGTCATGGTGGAACACCACACCTTTCCTATTCACCAGCTCCGGCCGGTTTTGCTCACAGTGTTCTTTTGAGTTAGCTTTATGCTTCCTAAAGAGTTCAAGAAACAGATGGAAATGTGATGATTGTAGCCAGACTTTCGTAAAGGACGTAAAACTGTTTTATTATCAACATCCACTTCTTTAGAAATGTCGTAGCTACTAATATGTCGATCTTGCTCCACTTTCTTAAATATTGCGCTGATTTTATCTGTAACAGGGCGTCCAGAGCGAATCATTTTTCACATTAAAATTTGCAGACTTGAAACGCTTGAACCACATTTGTGCCGAATATTGATACCGAATTAGGTCCGTAAGCAGCACAATTTTTATTTGCGCTTTTTTGTAATAAAACTTTAAAGTGTAGCGAAAACCTGAAATTCGGATTCGGAATTTATTTTGCTTGCTTGAAAAACAATAGAAAAATGGCGGGAACTATATTAGTTTTTTTTTTATTTATTGCATCTCAAAAGCTGGTTTCAATATTATAAAATGTGACATATTTAATGGTATTAAAACCAGCCAGTTACATTCAGTACAGCCAAAGAGGTTTGATTACTATTTAATAATCCATTCAAAATACGAAAATACTATTGCCCCGACCTATTATATATATTTTTTTTTATAAAAACATACTGTTTATTTTTTTCATATTTTATCTTACTGTGTACTTATTTGTTGTAGTTTCTTTAATGAATTGTTATTATACATGTTTTATTCATTAACACGTTAAATAAAATTATAGCCTTGTAAAGCCAGATTAGATAGAGGTTAATCTCTTTTTGCGGTACCCATGCATTCTCAACTTGCTGATTGGGAAGTAATTTTAAGTTTGTTTTTAAAATGTATAAATATCTAGTTATATGTAATATCATCACTCATATGTTATTGTCATTTAACGTATTGAGTTCACATTTTTATTTATTAAAAACGATCAACAAGTTAAAACTGTTTTATATTTAACGCCTCTATTATTATGTCATTAACATAGGCCTCGTGGCCTAAGTGCAATAAGCAAAAGGCGATTCTAAAAATAAAAAATAACTAAATAAATCAGCTTCACGCTGTATCCCGCACACAGCAGGGTAGGGAGAGGTAACCTAGTGTTAAGACACTACGTTCCCCATTTTCTGCCGAATTCTGGAGTCATTGTGTGTTGAGTGGCAGAACTCAACGCCGCGCTTGTCCTCGACACCATAGCGAAGAAATGGAAATATAAATTTAATTAAATATTTCATCTCGTCGAGTAGGGATCGAACCCACAACCAGTCGGTTTTACAGTCACACCTTGTGCCCCTGCGCCACGACTAGCCTCAACTCTAAAAATGTGCCTACTAAAACGCACCTACCCATACTAAAATTATATTCTGCAATGATTATATATTTTTATCTAAGTTTCATTAATAGAACCAGCGTCAATATGTCGTTCAGTTTCGTCACGCATTATATTATGTAGAATACTTCAAAGTAATAAAAAGGTATTATCAATCACTGTCAACTCCATTTACGAGAGGTGTAAAAATGTAACTAAGTTTAAAAAGGTAGAGTATTTAAAAATTATAGATATATGTCCCCATATAGTGGGTTAAGTTAGTAATTAACTTAAAGCATTAGAGACAGTTAGTTAATTATATAATAGAATTTTAATCAGCTTCACGCTGTATCACGCACACGACCGGGTAGGCAGAGGGAACCTAGTGTTAAGACATTTCGTACCCCACTTTCCGCCGAATTCTTGCGTGTTGAGTGACAGAACTCAACGCAGCGCTTTGCCTCGACACTAGAGCGAAGAAATTAAAATATAAATTTAAATAAATATTTCATTTCTTCGCGTGAGGATCGAACTCACAACCAGTCCCGTTTACAGGCACACTTTATGCCCCTGCGCCACGACTGGCCTCATAGAATTTTAGGCTTGTAGTAAAATTTAATTTAAGTAAATATATTATCGTATCTAAAAATAATTATATAATTTGCGTGTAACTTACGTTGACTGTCATCTTGATATAGCGACGCTTGATGCCAAAGCTGTAAAAGTTTACCGCCCGTAAGTAGTCTTGTACCTTCTAGATTCCACGACAATGCTGTTATTGGACCCTCCGCCACCAGTTTCCCAGTTTGTACCCAGCGATACTCTAAACCCTGTCAAATAAGTGATTAACGAAGTTCATAGAAGTTTTTAGTTTTTTTTTAGCATTGCAGAGTAGGAAGAGAAAATTTGAGAACCTAGTGTTAAGGTATTCCGTTCCCATTAGGACACTTTCCGCCATATCCTGGAGGCGTTGCGTGTTAAGTGGCGCAATTCAACACCGCGCTTTGCCTTGTGATCAGAACGAGAAAAATAAATAGGCATATTATAATACTTAATTTCGCAGAGTGGGAATCGAATCCACAACCTATCGCGTTTATAGTTTGTGCCCTTGCACAACGACTGGCCTGTAAAATAACATATTATAATCATTATTTTATTATAAATGGAAAGTTATCTGACTGTCTGTCTATAGATTGAAAAAGTTTCAGTGATAGTAATAATAATATGAATAGGGCTCATTAATCCGAGCCATGAACTAAAACCTATTTTACACTAACCGTTGCCAGCAACTTTAAGATGTATAATGATAACTCCTGATTTTTCTCGTACTCTCTTAGTGCTCCCCTACATTGCCTAAACTACCTACATACTAAATAACAAATTTTGTAAGTCCAGCATCATGCCTTGTCTGCCCGTAACTCAGTAACGAAATAGTGTTATGTATACATATATATAAATAAGTATTTTTACGCAATTGCAAAATCATTCATCTAAACTATTGAAAACTCATTAAAAATAAATATACAAATAAAGTAAATTAATAAATATTTAAATCAATAATATACATTATGTACATTGTACGTAGTATATTTATAGTAAACCTGCTGCTAATATAACGCTTAAATCCACTTTCGATAAACCTCTGAATAAGTTAATCCAATCATCAATTTATTCATATCAAAACGAGTTCCATAATACACGATAAACATAATGTTTTAGAGACTACGCATAGATTAGAACTAGTATTATAATGTGCAGCTATAAAATATATAAATTTTGTTAAAATGCTATATTTGCAGCTTATGTTCTTAAAAAAATACAGTGGAACAGCTAGCCAGAAGACTTACCGAAAATAGTCTAAATCTTCGGATTGGATAAAAAAGACTATTTTCAAAATATGACACAATGTTAAAATACATTTACATAGAGCAGTGATTCTCAACCTTTTTTTTGTTGCGGCACATATTTAACGATTTTAAAATTTGGCGGCACACAAAGAAAAAGATAAAAATTATTTACTTACTACAACACACTACTTCTACTTCATTTTAAATGATATAATTTAATAATATTAACATTATTATATATTTGCAAAATTTGGCGGCATATTTTTGAAATTTGGCGGCACACAAAAGTACCGCGGCACAGTGGTTGAGAATCACTGACATAGCATTATAAAAATATATATATTAACAAAAACGGAAACTGTTGCGTTGACGTAATAATGGCTTAATTATATTTATTTTAAATGTAATTTCTCCTTTATAGTAAACATTTTTACTTGTTACAACTTATTTTTACAACGAACGTCACGCTCTGAATTTTTCTCTTTCGTTTATGTATACCTAATGTGACCAGACGTCCCATTTATCACAGGACCTTTACATTTTTTGATGCGTTCCGGTAGGATGTAGCTATGTCCCGTTTTTGGAAATAGCACATAATTTTGGCTGGTCAAATTACGCTTTGCTGTGTTGATTATCCCGATACGCCTTTGTTAAAAATGTCGAAAGCACCTATTAATTGATACTTTTTTTTTTTACAATTTAAAAAATCCCAAAAATGAGAAAGTGATTTTTTCAAATAAAATAAATAATAAAATTATGTTGTAATATAAAACGCCATTTGTCAAGAGCGACGCACGCACACATATACCTACCAAAGAGAAACCGCCGCATACGCCTCATTCCGAAATCGAGTGGTAAGTATTGGCGGCAAAGTTCAAAGTTGATTTACCTTCAGTAGTAATTTTGTAGTAGCATGTGTTTACGTTAGCGTATCTATGCGTAACTGCGTCACACGAAATAGAGGTATGGATAAATATCGAGAAAAGAAAAAAAAATCCTACGTCTATACTATTGAGGTATCTTGATTAATTTCTTTATATTCGGTATGGGTTTACAATATTTTACCCTATATGCTGTTCCCGTAAAAGGAGCGCTGACACTTCCACGCTGTTTATACATATTTTATTAGATTTTGCTACTTAATTTCACGCTGAAAGTAATGTTGGAGTGAAATATTATTTGTTTAATTCACTGACCAGTGGTGGCGCAGCGGCACGAGGCGTGACTGTAAACCGACTGGTTGTGGGTTCGATCCCCACTCGAGGAAATGAAATATTTACTTAAATTTACATTTCCATTTCTTCGCTCTGGTGTCGAGGTTAAGCGCGGTGTTGAATTCTGCCACTCAACACGCAATGCCTCCAGAATTCAGCAGAAAGTGGGGAACGGAGTGTCTTAACACACTGGGTTCCCTCTGCCTACCCTGCAGTGTGCGGGATACAGCGTGAAGCTGATTTTTAATTCACTGACAAATAAGTTCCTACTAAGTGTTCACTGATAAATGCCTATACCACCTATACATAATTCCATAATAATACTACTTTTAAATGATTACGCGATTCCAAAAGGCTATAAATACCTATATTATTAACATTCAGTAATAACGGAGATTCTTAATTATATTGTTTAAATTTTATGATGTTGCTATAAAAAAACAAAAACAGTCTGGAGTAATCTGGTACTGTCGATAGCCTTCACACGCAATGACCGTTTCTATTTTTAGGATATCTTTATATTTAAATCGAATTATTACGTACATAGGTACTGAGAAGACGTATAAGAATCTGGAGAATAAAAAAAACTCTGCGATTTTAATTGAAAATTAATTTAAAATAGCGTGCGTTGCCGTTAAGTGAAATTGTCTTTATTAATTACTCCAAACACAATAGAAATTCGCTCTACTAGAGATCCAGTTTTAATTTATTAGAGTATTTTTTTTTATTGGAAAGCTGCATATATGACTTTGATTTGCAATTCACTAAAAATATTATATACTTGTTCAAGATAAAATGAGACCTTGATATAATAAAGCTTTTGGTTTTCATAATTTATACGAATCGTAATTTTTTCAGTCTGTTGCTGATAATAAGCAAGTGCTATTCTTATTGAGGCCAGTCGTGGCGCAGGGGCACAGTGTGACTGTAAAACCGACTGATTATAGGTTCCATCTCCACTCGAGGAGATGAAATATTTACTTAAATTTATATTTCCATTTCTTCGATCTGGTGTCGAGGACAAGCGCAGCGTTGAGTTCCGCCACTTAACACGCAATGCCTCCAGAATTCGGCAGAAAGTGGGACGGAGTGTTTTAAGACTAGGTTCCCTCTGCCTACCCTGCAGTGTGCGGGATACAGCGTGAAGCTGATTGATTGATTGATTGCTATTCTTATTGTACACATCTAGGCTAACTCATGTAAAACTTAAAATCTCAAACGATTTATATAACAATATTATAGTGATGTAAGGCGCAAAGTGATCACGATTACTACGCATTATTGTGAACAGCAATTTAATATTCAATTGCATGTCATGTGACTTGCGAGAGTGTTGAACGAAATGAACAGAAGTAAATATTTATTTATGTTTTGTAGTCAGCTTCACGCTGTATCCCGCACACAGCAGGGTAGGCAGAGGGAACCTAGTGTTAAGACACTCCGTTCCCTACTTTCTGCCGAATTCTGGAGGCATTGCGTGTTGAGTGGCAGAACTCAACGCCGTGCTTAGCCTCGACACCAGAGCGAAGAAATGGAAATATAAATTTAAGTAAATATTTCATCTCCTCGAGTGGGGATCGAACCCACAACCAATCGATTTTACAGTCACACTTCGTGCCCCTGCGCCACGACTGGCCTCAATAAGAATAGCATATGCTTATTATCTATATATTTTTGTCGTGGACGTTAACCATTATTTTGAGAATGTTTAGTTTAATTCCAGTTTTGAAACGAAAAAATTCAATTAGATACAGTTATTTATAGAACTAATGCCTTCCCAACATTAATGTGTTCAACCGAATCGTTAACGAAATGTAAGCTGATAAATGGAAAATGGATAAATTGATATTTGCAGCGTATTATATTACGAAATTATCGATGTTTGTTTCGGGAAATACAACAAACATAGATTGTTGTTCATCTTCAATCTTAGCGAGAGATACTAATGAGACAAAAAACACATGCAACACGTCTTTGTCATTGAATCCCAAGCTTTTTATCATTAACCTAATTTTACCATCGCTGGAATGCTAAATTAGAGTATCACGCGATCTGCGCATGTAATTGAATGAAAAAAATATTGTTAAAACTAACGGTAACACTTTAGAATGTATGTATAAAACAGATTTTTCCTATCTGAATGTCTTTTTCTAAAGTAACTTTGCCAATAAGTTGGTTTGATTAAACCCCCAAAATTGGCGGCAAATTATAGGGGGGTGTAGTATACATAGTCAATGTTATGACTAAAACTCCCATGTAAATTTCAGATAAAAAAAATAATAATGTCTTTTACCTTAGACCTATGAATTGTAATAAAATAATAATACATAAATTAATGACTTTAATACAATAAGACTGCTATTCACTTCTTCTACTAGTCACTAGAACAGAACTAAGAGAAATGAGACAGTTATGTAATCTTTGTCTTTGTCATGATTTCACATAGACATCATTTCATCAGTACAATTTAATATTCTCTTTATTAGCCCAATATTAGAGATACTGTGCATTGACTTTTTATTAAAAAAAAATCTTACTATGAAACAGTTACAGTAAAATTGGTTATACTATAAGTTTCGTAGAAAAAAATCTGCATTTAGATACTGCATAATATAAGAAGGTTTGTTCTATTATTGACACCACACATAACATATTTGTGTTATTTTACCTTGATTGATTTCAGGTATAATTTAAAATAAGTATATTGCCTTTATCTTATGTTTACAATAGGACTACACATACACACAAATAGACTTATGGTACAAGATTTTTATTATAAACAAAAACTTAAGCCAAATAAAAGAGAAAACTTCTCCATTATTATAAGTCTTTAATATCAAAAATATTTCACTTACATGTGTTGTAGCTGCAGTATGTATCAAAGGTGTTGGTTCAAATATACACACTTCAGCTCCATATGCAGCAGCTATTTTACCAGTGTCAGTACTGCAATCCAATGAACTAATACGGACATAGCCATGGATAGCACCAGGAATTATTTGAACACGTTCAAAGTTTGAAGCCAGAATAACAATATTACATCCTGCTGCATAAGCCTACAAAAATTAAAAAATTCAATTAATATTTAACTGTTTAAGTAAATTTAATGAATTCATTATAATAGGCCATTGTATTAGAGCACCTGACTCTAAATGCAATGGTTAAGGTTTCAATTTACACTTGGAGTAAATAAATTCTTTTCTTTTTCTTGTTCTGGTAATAAACTAATAGCAAGTAAGTCCCCAAAGTTGGGCTGAAAGTAGAGTAGCTAAACACTAGGTTCCTCAGAGGCAGCCTAGCCAGATGTATGCAAGTTTTATTAATTGCAGTTCAAAAATTGGCACTTTTTCTTTATTTTCACCTTGTATCCTGCAACATAGCACCCCTCTAATATAAGACAAAGGGACCCTGGGAACCTAGTATTAAGACGGTTCCACTCCTCACTTTCTGCTGAATTTTTGAGGCTTTACTTGTCGAGTGTCGGAACTCAGCGCCACACTTTTTAAATAAATTTTAGAGAATAAAGTCATATATGTAACTTTAATATATTTCAAATAAAAAAACTATTTTGTGTTCAGAAGATTGTGGTGTGAATTATACACTTACATTTTCATCTTTCTGAAGTCTTATTTTAATGCAAATTACTTATCTAATAAATACAACTACACATAAAAGAACTTCAAGGTAAACAATGTCTGTCAATAATATATAAACAGTATAATGTAAATTAATGTACAAGGCAATTTTATGTGAAGTTAGCATTAACATTTTGATTATTTTACAGTTTATACGTTTTATTTTATTTGTTATATATTATTAGTTAGACAAGAAATAGTATATTTCTTATCACATTAGCTTAAATTAGATTTTCCTGTTGGGTCCATTACTCTTCAATTACTAGAAGATTTGAGACATCTGGTCACGAGATTTGGCCTTTTATAAGGTCTTTACGTTTGACAAAAATTACTTACTGTGAAAGGTATGCCTTCGACTGAACCAACAGCAAAACATTGATCTCCTGAATTACAGGCCCCACTAAGTACTTGATGACAGTTCATATTGAGCTACTATAACTAAAATTTCCGCGCTATATTTGTACTATATGAAAATATGACACAGGCATATTTTTACAAATGTAGTACATAGTTATTTAAAATTAAAATCAACATTTCAGATTACTTTTTTTATGAGATAAACGATCACGAATATTTCTCTCTGATACCACACATCGAACGTGAGAGAATGACGTACGTAACGTAAGAAAGAGATAACAATATGATTCCTAAACCTCAATGTGACATTACGAAAAAACTAAATATTTGTTTATTTTATCTGCGTAAAAGTATTCATTGCCTGTGCTTATGTTACATTATTCTATTTTCTACTCTTCATCTGTTAACTGGCAAAATTTATGGATAAACAATCATAAATATAACAATATAAGCAATTCCTTTACAGAAAGCTTAATGCCTAACAGTAAAATATAAAACTGTGCGCATCAAAAACATTATTGTAATATTTTTATTTGTATCTTTTACTTTTTTAGTAACATATACTGAAAAAATGTTAAAATGTCAGAATAAATTTTGTCACTCAAAATTCAATTCTTAGTTACTATAATAATATTTTATAACATAAAGTAAAAGGACTACTATTGTTTTATTTTTTTAAAATGTATATATAAATATTAAATCTTAATATACAATATAGGTAAGTTAGATAGAATATTACGGCACGTTAATAATAATTGAATAATTGTAATATAGAGTACTATACATCACAATTTACATTTACAATTCAACAGTGGAAAGCAAAGTTAGCACTCTGTGTTGCAGCTTATTTAGTCTGTGGTTTCGACTAAAATTATTAATGAGAGCTGTTTTTGTGTATTGATGTGGTATTGATTTATGAAGTTTTAATTTGTTGTATTACCAATTTTAACAGTGACTATTGATTGCTGACTTAATAACATACTTTATTTATTACTCTGCAAAAATTTAAAATATTGGTAAGTGAATATTGTCATAAAATAAACAATAATTAAAATTTTACTTCTTTATCTATTAATAAAGAATTATGTTTTGTCCTAGCTAACTAACAAAACTAGCTTACTAACTTTACTTTTCATTCTTGTGAATCAGACCACTACTGTTAAATACGTGCACGCAAAATTTTAATGCGTATATTCTCCCCGTACCGTTTACCGATTCGAACTTACTAAGTGAGACGACTAGATGATGCGAATTAAACATTCTAAATAACTATGCATTTATATTTTTACACAGAAACAGATATGTTATCTTTATCAATTTTTTTTACAATCATTTTCATTGTTAAAAATATATTTTATAATATCATTTTCTACTCAATGCCAGAATTTATTAATTCTGAAATTGTTTATTATTATATATAAAGTAGGTAGTATTTTCTTGTCTTATGAGTCAATATAAAAAAATACTTATTCCCACATTATATAAAGTATTAATAATAAAGTAATATTCACTTTAGTAAATTCTAAAATATGATTAACATTAAATGCATAAGACAATTTCAATACATTTGATAATTACTAAAAAATATTTGTCAAATAATTGTTATTACTTCAATAACTCTTTTTATTAGTTACTTGCTTGTCAATTAATTTTATGACAAAGTTATCAGTTATAGTTGGCATGATAAAATTGGAATCACTGGCCTTTATTTCCCGTTAACAACATGTCTGCTAAAAGATTATATTTTTGAACAGATATATGATTCATTTAATGACAAATACAGCTATATCCACTTATTTTTCAAGTAAACAGTAATACCAAATAATTTTGTTGATTGTTATAGTCAGTTAAAGCAATTATTACAAAAATGTATTAATCAATTTTTTTCTAAAATTAGTCTGAATAGAGATTGCTTTATTTGCTTAAATATGATTCACTTATTCTTCTAATTGAGGTTAATAAGACTTGTAGTGTAGTGCTGTGAAATTTAGTGAGCTATCAGTCTTAATTATTTTAACCTTATGATGTTTTTAAATCAAAAATATTTTCCTTTGTATTAATAGTTGGATCCATTATGGTGTTACATTTGACTATAAACACAATGATTTGCACTTAGTCAATGACCTATTTTTATTTCCTTGCCTTGGTAAAAAAAATAATCAAAAATCAAAAAGTTGTTGAGTTCTTTCTGGTTCTCAAGATTTAATGTATTAAAAATTATAAAAAAAATGGGGAACCAAGTGTCTTAACACTATTATAGTTAATTAGTTCCCTCTGTCTACCCTATGAGATATAGCATGAAGCTCTTTTTATGAAGATTATTTTTATTTAGATGTTTTATGTTTGTAATATGGAATAACACATATACAGGTTATGCATGTTTTACTTATATACAACTCACAACATTTATAATTTAAAGAATTTCTTGGTTCCTGACTAACAATTAAAATTAATAAATGTAATTTTCAATAGTAAAACCGTAGAAACGCGAGTCGGGCTCGCCCACCGAGGGTTCTGTAAAAATTGGAGGTCTTGAGGTTTTTCTGAAATTCAAGCTTAGCTTAGCTAAAGCCCTCCTATCTGATGACCACCACCTCACTTGAACTTGCGGCTTTAATACCAAATTTTGCCGCCCTTTTAAGGCTATTATTTTATAGGATTTTATCGCAAATGTGTAGGTTTTATGTATATGCTAGCTACCAAATTTTATAGTTCGAGGTCATCCGGAATTACCCTTTAATTTTGATTCCCTTTATAGTGTCGAAATGCGCGTCTTTTGTGATATTAACAGCTATATCTTTTTTAAAGTAAATGTAGACATACGATTTTTTTAGGAAAACAACGGTACCGTAGATCTGATCAATAGTATATGGTTTGAATTTCATCTTAATATCTCCAAGCGTTCCTGAGGTCAGGGCTCTTGATAGACAGACAGACAGACAGACAGACAGATGGACGGATGGTCGGACAACAACGTAATCTTATAAGGGTTCCTTTTTTTTCTTAAAACGGAACCCTAAAAATAAATCTACGTTAATTTTTTTATATTCAAAATCAAAAATCAAACTACTATTTTATTTACTATGAATATAAAATATGTATAGATATTCTGCAAAATCAATATGCTATTTAATAAAATCATAAAAGTAATTTATTTTATGTATAATGCTTAACACTATTGTTATAAATGAACTTAAATAAGCTTTGTTTGTGAAATAAATGAGTTATCTGTGTATAGTTAAAATGTGTATATTATACAAGCAGTTTAAAGTCAGCTATCGAAAAAGTTGTGTTTGCGTCCTTACATGTGGGGGTCAATCTATTTTTAGATCGACTCCCATCCTTTAATTAGTTTTCTCGAACTTATAACTGCAATATAAAAATAGCATGAACTTCAAAAATAATAATTCTTTGGGTGTTAATACGATACAGATAAATATTTTTACATATATTTCTAGTTGTAATACGTGTATTATACATTGTGTATGAAGTTTCAGTAACGTAAAATTTATTCCGTAGCGTTAAAGTAAACTTTAAATAAACCACGTTAACGAGACTTGAGAAATTGAATTATATATATGATGTGTTTACGTAAAAAAAAATTAAATCAGCATCACGCTCTGTCCCGGCTCATCAACTCATCAGGCTAGGCAGAGGAAACCTAGTGTTAAGACACTCCGTTCCCCACTTTCCGCCGAGTTCTGGAGGCATTGCGTGTTGAGTGGCGGAACTCAACGCCGCGCTTTGCCTCGACACCAGAGTGAAGATATGAAAATATAAATGTAAATAAATATTTAATATCCTCGACTGGGGTTCGAACCCACAACCAGTCCATATTACAGTCATACTTTGTGCCTCTGCGCCACGAATGGCCTCACGAAGTTCCTTAATCACAGCAACGCAACTCAAACTCATCAATGTTATGTAAAAAATATGTTTGGAAAATGACCTCTTTGACATTTTAGTCTGTTAAATTAGTTATTAGACATAGTAGGTACCTACGTTGTAACGTACATAATGTAATTACATTTGATAACAAAAACACACGATAAATAACAAATTATTTGTTATTCTTTAAAAAAATATTTTAAACTAGTCGAATTTCGTACATTTCTTTAAACAAATTAAAAACAATAAAGACTATTTTGGCTAAAAAATATCTTAGATATTTTATAGAAAGTGAAGGTGATGCAAGACTCATTAATTTTTTAAAAAATATAGCCCAATTTAAAGCTGTATTTCCTAAGTTACAGCAAAAACATATATAAAAAAATATATTATATATACAATAAAAAAAATAAGGGTATATAAATCACAGAACTGTTATAACACCGACATATAACCCATTTGGCGATGGACCGGTTTTTGTACGGACAAGACGGCAGACTGTCGGGCGCCACCGCATTCTAGTGTCACGCCCACCTATTGGCACAAATCTATAAAATGTTTGTATATTGTATTTCTCGTTGTTAATATATTAATATCACGCTTTTTATAGCATGGTAGGCTGGGGGAACCTAGTGTTGAGACACTCCGTTCCCCACTTTCAGCCGAATTCTTCGAGCCATTGTATATTGAATGGCGGAACTCAATAAAAATATTAATAAATAATAATTTTTTTCCCTGAGTGAGGATTGAACCACAACCATCGCGTTACAATTACACCCTTGTCCCTCTGCGCTTAAAGGCCTTTTATGTCACGCTTATATCATCAGTTGTTTAATTAAATAATTCTGTGTTAATTAATAGTTTTCGATATGTAAATGGCTAAACTCTGTTTTTCTATTTGATTTACTTGAAAGTCAAAAGTCAAATACAATTCACGTAAAAAAGTTATTTCAAAAATAACAAAAAAATTGTATTAAATCGAAATTTGACTGACCAGAGATAAAGATCTATACTTATAATAATTTGTACGTAATATTTTTAAAACTGCTGAAAAGATTGCTGAAAAACATTTTTAAAAATGAATTGGTCTCAAGAAAGCAATAGACATTTTTTTAAATAAAAAATTGCAATCTAAAAGAAAAGCTTTTTACATTAAGGCAATAAAAAAAACGCGACTACGTTATTATATTCAGCTTTATTACGTAAAAACTAAAATTCTAACGCCCCTTTTTGTCAACCCCTCGCAATTCAGATGGATCTTGAACGATCTTAGGGTGCCGTTTTCATACATAGGTATAATCTATGAATGAAAACGGCATCTCAAAATCGCTCTCGCGAGGCCGGTTTTGGCGCGAGGGCACAAGCGTGTGTAAATGGGACAGTTTGTGGGTTCAATTCCCACACGTGGAAATAAAATATTTAATATCCATTCCTCGCTCTGGTAAAGAGTTCCTCCACTCAAACTCAATGTTTCCAAAATTCGGCGAAGTGGAGAACAAAGTGTCTTATTAGTAACGGAGTGGCGTAATACTAGGTTTCCTAGTTCCCTCTGCCTACCCTCTATGTGCGAAAAGATTTTTATATATTTATATAATGTGTTAATTTAAAGATAACTGCGAAAGTCAAAATATCAAATTTAAGTAATCGAATATAAATACATACATGCCTTTAAATGAGGTCGAGTCAGGGATTAAGGGATAAAGACAAAGGTGGAGTGAGTAATGAGTCACCGGATTGTTATATATAAAATATGTTTTTTTTAATATTTAATTTTTTTTATTTAATCCGTTCTAATATTTTTTGTATAGTCACAAAATGAAATTTCTTTCAAATTTAAGTGTTTTTTTACTCATATATTGACAAATATACGAATTTTAAAAGGTACCATAAGAAAGTAATCTATATATAATATAATTTAGGAAAAAATGTTAAAATTTAAGTTATTTTTATATACATTTTTTGTTAAATATTGACCATTCAACTTTTTAACAAAAAGTGGATACCAATAATAGAAATACAAACCGTCTTATCTTCAACAATTTGACGTGACTACAATGGAATTATTTACGTCTCGTTTATTTTTCTCTCATTTCTCGTTCAAGCGTCGACCTAAAGAGGATCCAAGGATACTCGCCAGATGTTAGCCTGATGTCACAAGAAACGGGGTGCGCGCGCATCCCGCTTCGATCCGTGTTAGTCATTTGAATGAACTGACGATCCGACTGACACACACCGACCCACTACTCTCGAGTGTGGTATTTCAATCGTACGACGTAAATAGTCTTACAGAGCTTTCTTATTTACAATTCATTGACACCGGTACTATGTTATTGGTATTTTAATTATTTTACTAATATTTTTCCTTTTATGTGTATCACATATTTTTTTAAAGTATTTTTAACAAAACCATTTTTATCTATATATTAGATACTCTGTTCCCCAGTGTGTTGAGTAGCGGAACTCAACGCCGCGCCTTTCCTCGACACCAGAGCGAAGAAATGTATATATAAATTTCAATAAATGTTCTTCTTCGAGTGAGGATGAAACAACCAGTCACGTTTACAGTCACACTTTGTGCTCTGCGCCGTAGTAGTCAATTAATTCTATTTAGATTCTAATTTTATTTAGATATATTTCACTATGTTTAAAGCAATGTCTAGAATATATCTCGCTGGATTACTTAAAAGCAAAATCTATCTATATTTCAGGGGATATTTTAAAATAAGGATTTTAAATATAAGAGCTCATATACCTACTTAAAACAATAAGAATCGTACAGGTAGAATATTCTTACTTAACCTCTATTCCTTAGGAATAGTCCGTAGGGGCGTAATTTGTTCCACTTTTAACTTTTAATGATTATTTTCATATTCGTTGAGGACCTACTAGTACGTCAAATAGAGCCGCCTACGAGTTGACCCTCGTATAATAGAGACATGTCTGGTTTATTTAATACTAAACAATAGAAGTATATTGTTTCTTTTTCATTAAAAAAGTGCGTTAAAAGACGTTATTTATAAAGAACATCGTTATTATATGTTATTTTAATCCTCAGATTAAAAAAAAACTATTTGCAATATTGCAGGATATGTAAAAACGATAATAATATCGTAATAAAGATTTGAGTTTGTCTTTTTATACTTTTGATTGTCCTATAAAATAATCATATATTTTTATATGAATAATTTATTCTTATTTACAAAGTACTTGTTTAGGCAAAGATTTTTTTGGAAATAGTCAAGTAAATACAAAAATATAGTCTTTTTTTTAATATTTGTGAATAACTAGTAATAATAACATTACCTACCAGTTAATTCTTTGCAAAATGACAATTGTGAATTGAAATTACAAGCCACTAAGTATATTCAGATGTAGAGGCAAAGAACGTCGTTGAGTTCCGCCACTCAACACGCAATGAAAGTGGGAACGGAGTGTTTTAACACTAAGTTCCCTCTGCCTACCCTGCTGTGTGCGGGATACAGCGTGAAGCTGACTAAGTATATTAACGATTTAGGGCTATGATCTAAAGACCTTTAATTAAACTTGGTGTTACTAACAATCTGAAATGTTAGTATCTTCTGTGGACCGAAAATGCAGTCTAGCATTTAAACAGATAAGCATTCTTTAGTGTGGGTGAAGTGTAGGCGTTTCAGTTCGGTCTAGTTATAGCTACTACGTCCCTACAGTTCTCTTAATTAAAGTAGTAAATTTATATTTGTAATAGTAATTTAATATTTATTTTAATGGATCTAATAATATTTATCTTTATATTATAATATATAAAATGAGGAAAGGTGTAAGTCAGAAACATGAAAAGCTTACTGCAAAAACAATTACATTACTATTTTTTTTAGTAACATTTTCTTATATCTATTAGGTAGGCAGAGGGAACATAGTGATAAAACACTCCATTACCCACTTTCCGCCGAATTTTTCGAGGCATTGCGTGTTGAATGGCGGAAATCAACGCCCGGCTTTTGCCTTGGTGCCAGAGCGAAGAAATGAAAATATTAAGAAACAATAATTCCCTCGAGTAGGGATCGAACCCACAATCGTCGCGTTTCAGTCACACTCTTGCGCCTGGGCCACGAGAGCCATATTCTATTAAGTAATGTTATTAATTAATTAATAACAATTCTGAACCACACAACGTATATTTTATCAAGTGAAATAAAATGAAAAGTGGTAATATACGACTCTTAAAAGTGGTAAGAGACGACGAAAACGTTCGCTGAGTAGAAATTTATTGCTTTTAATTTAAACCTATCTTTCATCTTACAAGAAAAGTTGAGAGCTAAGTAAAACAAATGTAATAAGTACTTATTTCGATATAAACTTGTTTATACGACTACTTGAGCAAGTATGTGTTAATATATTTTATAATACATGAAATTTTAAATGAATGCCAATTCACAACACATTAAGATTATTTAAATTGTCATATAATTTAATTATTAAATTTTTATTTCTCGTATTACAATTAGAAATTATATTTGGAAAAAAATAAATAAAAAAAATCTTTATAATAATACCAGAAGTCTAATAATGACGTTCGCATTGGCACACTTTCAAATGAAATCTAGGTGGAAATATTCGAAATGGAATTGTGGATTGATATCGGTTCCATATAGTGAGGGGGCGAGGCTGCGCGCGCAGTTGCATGCCGCTACGACCGCCTCAGTCGCTCCCACGCTACGAGCTACGCGGCCCGCTACGCTGTCGTAGCACCCTATAATTTGTACCCCCCAGTCGTCATTTAGTGTATTGTGACGAAATAGGACCAAAGCAAGGTACGCACGCTACTTTTGCGAACTATAGTATCATTTTTCTTTTAAAAGTTTCCTTTTATTGATAATTCTAATCTTTATTTTGAGAATTCGTATTAGATTTATTTTAACATTTTATTGTAAATGTTATAATAAAAGATTATATGTATTTGCTATGTTTAATGAGGGATGAATGAAAAATAAATAATGTTAGTTCTATCTTTATATGAATAGTAAAATTCATACAAATAAAATCAACGAAAACGAAACGAAAAGAACACGTTTTAAAAACTAAATTATTCCTATAGAGACTACGTTAATGCGGCGCCATATTTAGTTATATTAAAGTGGAGAGTCAATTATGTTCAGAATTCAATTTGTGAGACTATTTTAGCATAGATACGTGAGAGTTACGAGCGGCATTAGATATTTATAGATAGTATAGTGCTACTTAAACCTTGGTTAAGGTATTTTAACCTTTGCATTAAATGTTTAAAGGTTATTTTAAAATGAATTTACGTAGTAGGTACATGATCGTCAAGTATGAGTTTTTATTTACAATTTATGAAAATAAAAAGATTTATCAGTTTTTTTATTTACTTGAGTTTTATTTTAAAGGTAAATCTGTTGACACGGTGTTTTCAGAAGTATCATTATTAATTAATTAATTTTATTTGATAAAAACTCAAACACTGAATAAAAACATTTGTCAATAATAAAAACATAGAACTTTTATTGATATTTTTTTATTTTTTATATTTATTACTATACCATAGTATTACAAATTTTAAGAATATGTTATGTAACATTTTATGGTAATTATTAAATATAATAAAAATATACGTTGTAAAATTTTTATTGTAAGCTTAAAAATCGCTACTTCCGCTCAATTACGGAAACGGTATGTTACGGTTATCTTATGATGTAATCGTGAGCGTAAGCAATAAAGACTAATTCATTTTTATTACAGTATCGTCCAAATGGGTCTAAAATATATATTAATTATATTTTTAATTAAAAATGGTAATATGTTACCAATGTATGTTATTTAATCTCAAACAAAAGTATTTGTTGGTACTCTCCAAAGTAAATAGATTAGTACACGGTGGCACAGTGGGACAGTATCCGACTGGTGGTAGTTGTGGATTCGATCAATCAACATCGGGATGATTGAAGATACTTATACTTAGGGAAATAATAATATTAGAATTCTTTTTTTTTTTGTAAGAAGACACGATGTTATATTACGCCACTTGTCTTCCTTCTAGAATCTATATAAATAACAAGTCTTGATACTGCTTTCTCTATATATACCGACGTATATTCTGGCAATCGAAAGTAAACAACAATATTATTGATGTGAGTTCGATGCTCACTTAGGAAAAGGATTATTTTGGGCAACAGATTTTCTGGCAAATGAGCATACCTTTAATTCTCGCAATCAAATATATAATTGGAAATAGGCGAAAAATGGGGAACGCCTTTTCTCGGCCTACCCCACGGATACAGAAGATGCGTAAAGATTTTTAACTTTGAAATTATGGGTAGGTCAACTTACTTCAACAGGTAAATGTAATGTAATATATTTAAAAAGACGATTATAGAATTAATCGTATAAAACACAGTATATGTATATATTTATGCATAATTATTATTAATAGTTTGTTTAAAGTTTTGTTTAATCAGATTTATATTAAAAAAATACAGTATCCATGTATACCTAAAGATATTTTATAAGTAAGTTGTTGAAAATGTCTTTAGTTCGCAATTATGATAATACTTGTCACGCAACAAAAACGTAAGTCATTAGGATAACGATAAGCAACATAGTGTTAAGGCATTCTTCCTCACTTTCCACCCAATTTTCAAGAGACTGTGTGTTGAGTGGCAGAACCTATCGCCTTCGTCCTGTTACCAGAGTTACAAGATGAAATTAATTAATTCATTCGAGCAGGAATCAAAACCACTACGTCTTAACAGTCGGACGTCTGTCTGTGCCGTCGTGCTATGACGGCCTCGACTATGGAAGGATAACTAATAGTCTGTAGCATATATATATATATATATATATATATATATATATATATATATATATATATATATATATATATATAGCTAAACGGGACTTCTATACTCGACAAATATATTTTGTTTGATGAACAACGTTCATATAAAAAGGTACAATATAAGTATCAAATGAATACGCACAGAGCTATCAACATTAATAAAATAGATAGCTCTGTGCGTAATTTAAAAAACAAGTGATATAAAAAAACATTGCCATGGAATAATGGTAGCGATTTGTAACGAATTGTCCATCCCTTTTAACAAATGTTATACGATTAATAATGATTTACTCATCAGTCAAGAGGTCCTAAGCCACAAATTCAGTAATCGTGTTAAATTATACATGTAGATATACTTCCTTTTAAGTATGTTTGGGAATTAGAACAACAAAGAAAAAGTAAGATAAATAACATCTTTCCCTATATTTCATCATGCATCAGTTAATACAGTTGATGCCGCCCATCTAGAGATAAGGCTTCGGCTCCTAGGACTAGCCAACGGTATTAGCTGGTGTGACATTAAGCTATCGACGCGTCAGTGCACTAGCACTAACGTTATTGTTGACCCGTCATTACATAATACTTACTTCTCGCGTATCGATCCACCCGCATGGCTCGCTGCCAACAAACTCATCTACTCTCTGCTGTTCTAGAAGTTCGCTCTTCTTAGATATTCCAATTTTACTATATTTTTTTGACTATTGTCTATTTAATTGAATTTCAATTTTTAATATGCAATTTGTAGTCGTGAAGCTGACCACATTTATTACACCTAAATAAAGAAACAAATCAAATCAGCTTCACGCTGTATCCCGCACACAGCAGGTAGGCAGAGGGAACCCTGTGATTAAGACACTCCGTTACCCACTTTCTGCCGAATTCTGGAGGCGTGTTGAGTGGCAGAACAAACCGCGCTTAACCTCGACCTCGGTTTAACAGTCACACCTCGTGCCGCTGCGCCACGACTGGCCTCAACACCAAAATGTACATAAATTTACATATATTTATAATTAGTATTTATATAATTTTATTTTTATTTAAGTGGCCATCTGACACTGTTGAACTCGCGATGGTTATAAATTTGACTCCAACTTGAAAGATGGAATGTTTTTGTTTATCTATTCTGGTAAAACAAAGCGCGGCATCGATTCGGCTATTTAATGTGTTGAATTCTTCTCTGTCTTGAAACTAATTTCTCACTGTATAGCCGTTATACTATTTACAGGATAAAGCGTGAAGTTTAAAAAATCTAATCTTAATAAAAAGTAAAGTAGTAAAGTGAGGCCAGTCGTGGCGCAAGGGCACTAAGTGTGACTGTAAAACGGACTGGTTGTGGGTTCGATCCTCACTCGAGGAGATGAAATATTTACTTAAATTTATATTTCCATTTCTTCAGTCTGGTGTTAGGCAAAGCGCGGCGTTGAGTTCTGCCACTCAACAGGCAATGCCTCCAGATTTCGGCAGAAAGTGGGGAACGGTCTTAACACTAGGTTCCCTCTGCCTACCATGCAGTGTGCGGGATACAGCGTGAAGCTGATTATTATTATTTTTTTATAAAAAGTACATTAATCTCTGGATCTAGATCTTATTAGTGATTGGATTACTTTCTATTTTATATTTTTTATAAAAAAATATTGTTTTGTAGATTCCCCTGCTAATAAATAAATAAATTAACACGGTCACTTGCTACTCCCTTGGCTCAGCTTTTTCCTCCAGATTTACACTAATACAATCAGTATGTCACCTTTTTTATTTATATTTGAATGCTATAAATAAAAAGCGTTCTCACATATACTAAACCTTACAATCGTTGCTTTAGTATATAATCTCCTTTTGTTACATTTAATCATAATAGATAGAATCCTGATCATTCAATACAATTTTTTTTCAGCTTCACGCTGTATCCCGAATGTAGCAGTGGCAGGCAAAGGGAGCCTAGTATTAAGACACTTCGGTTCTTCCTTTTCGCCAAATTATTTTAGGCATTGCGTATTGAGTGACGGAACTCAACGCCTTTGCGTCGATATAAAATTTTTCATTCCCCCAATGGAGATCGAACCCACAACCTGTCGCGATTACAGTCACACGCTTGTGCCCCTGCTCCACGAATGGCCTCAATTACTACAATAATTCATTATTCTATTACTTAATCATTTCATATTTTTCAGATTAAAGATATAGTATCACACAAAAGGCGCAATCATGGCCTTCGCTGGTCTCAAGAAACAGATCAACAAAGCTAATCAGGTAATATTCAAAACTTTTCTAACTTCTTTAGTATTTGTTCAATTTTTTTTGTAAAGCTCACATTGTTGAATACTATATGTATAAATTGTTTAATATACAGATATGTGTGTGTGTGTGTGTGTGTGTTACACACATAAGAAAATTCTTTTTTTTTGTCTGTAAACAATGAGACTTAAGTTTTTTTTTAATTCAATTTAGAATTGGGGGAAAGTGGGGAACGATGTGTCTTAACACTAGGTTCCCTCTGTCTACCCTGCTGTGTGCGGGATACAGCGTGAAGCTGATTTTAATTTGTTATTTTTGACTACTGCTCTATTTTAAATAGCAATTTTTCTTTTTTTTCCATTATAACGTACCTTAATTATATGAACATTTACAATAATAACTCTTCATATACATTATTCCGTCCAATTCCTTGCCACACGAGTACATTCAAATATGTCTCGGCGGATCGCGGCGTGATTGATGGCTCAATAATAAGCCGACTTACTGCGCTATCCCCTCGGGAGCCATTATGTTGACACGAATACTTTAGCAACTTTACCTTCGCGGGCATCTATTGCTATTACGTTTTAAAATGGTGATTTATTTAAAAATTATGTAAATAAATATATGTCTTCGTATAATGCTTTACTATCTTGTTAAGTCATTTATTAGATAAGGATAAGCAAAAAATAAAATGGGGATCGGAGTGTATTAACACTAAAGTCCCTTCGCAGTCTAAAGTCTCTTGCAGTGTGCGGGGTACAGGATGAAGCTGATAAACAAAAAATATATATAAGAGAATAGGATCCAAAAACAAAGAATGCTCTATAAAAGCGAGACGCTCTGCATTAAATTAAATGATGAAACTGGCATTTATGTAAATTAAATAAAGAGAGTACGTTCACTTTACATTTTAAGTATCATTTACAAATATTCGTCTCATTTTCACGGATCACATTGCACAATTTCCTGGAGCTGAGGAGAGGCTGCACGTGATCAATAACATCAATGTCAGCCTCAAATCAGAGTCCTTCCGAGGGATGAGAGGCGACCGTGACCCACGGCGCCGCCGCGTCCTACATAGACGATGTGCCCCAATTATACCGGCCTTTATTATACTCGGTACTGCCGTCACAATGGAGTTGAGCGAATAAATATAACTAACCCCTTTTTATTAATGTAAAGGATTACGTTGCCACAAAGTAAAGATGATTAACTTAAATTAACTTTTGTTTTATAGAAATTATCAATATCAATCAATATTACCAATTTTAACATTAATATGAAAGATATATATATATATATATATATATATATATATATATATATATATATATATATATATATATATATGAAACAATGTTGTTACTTTTTCTTACAGTTTTTATAGCAACAATAAAATATACGTTTTATATACATAGTTTTTACAATAGAAAGTGTATGTGAAAAAGTAAGATCTGAATTTTCATATAGAAATGGCAAAACTAATTGGAAGTATTCAAGCTGCAGAGAGATTGCGGTGCAGTTTTAATCTCTTATAGGTGCAAGTTTGAGCTGAATTCGGTCAAGGCTATAATAGTTCCGACCTGCGCTTTTGTACTCAACCGAGAAAACCGATAATTCACCCCTTTTATGGGTATTATTGCTTTTAAATACTTAAAAGCGCAAAAGATTCCAAGGTAGCTTTTTTAAATGTTAATTCTGTCTAGATTAGTTATTTTTTGTCTCTACTTAAACTGTCTATATATTTTTAAGGATACAGGTTTACTTAAAACGAAGAGTGTTGCAGTGGAACTTATGTACATATAGTACGAGAGCCCACGATGCTGAATAGAGAGCTATTGGGTTGCGAAGCTTAGATGATAACAAGAAAAAAAAATATAAGAAATATAATAAAGTTCTTTTGATCGGTGGGGTGAGCGGCTAAAGATTTTCAAAAATGTAAAAAAAAACAGTTGCATGGACATACTCGAGTACGTCAGATATAAAAATAAAAAAAATATTGATCAAGCGCGTCAGATTTTCTAAGGAGATGTTAAGTGAACCTGAAAAAAAAGCTCTGAAATAATAAACTGATGATTTGGATGTGACACAGACTCGCAGCCATTGTTAAAATGTGCAAAAACAATTTCGTCATTTTAAATACTCAAGCGCGTTAGATTAAGATATATATGGTTCATCTTTATGTCTTAGACGTGCTATCTCATAATCTACCGATTATTTGAACTTGACTAATATGAGATTTATTGTTTATTTTTTTTAATTATTGATCGTAATCAATTGAAAAGCTCAAGTAATTGCGTATAAATAATAAAAATGTATGTTCAAAGTAGAATACTTGTATTTATAAGTATAAATAATAATTATTATAGTATAATAATAATAATTTTTTTTTTATATATCTTCTTCATCGACGAGTAAGAGAGGAATGTACGCACCTCGATTTTTTATTATTTCGGCTTGTGGAATTCGTCAGATTATATATTTTCCATAATCCTTGAATTATTTTCTTGAACAAAAATTGCTACACTCGAGAATGTAGTGATAACCCTTTTTTTTACAACTTTGTAGCCTCCAGAAGGGGTTCTTTACGACACTCAAATTGTCAGATTAGTGGATTATATATGGTTCAGCATAACTAACTAACGCACTCTACCTTATCATGATATGGGGCTCATTTTTGGTGGAAGTACTTAACCGAATACAAAAAAATCCCACAGCGTATTAATCTACGTTTTAGTAAATCCCAAACTCCCCGCTTCGGCTACCCTACCATAACAAAATTTAATAAACACTTTAATTAAAAAAATCTTTGCTAACATAATTTTTCAGACTTGGCAACTAATTAACTTAAAACATATAGCTATAGAAATTGCGGATTTAGGTGTAAATCCAGCGTGGACACGTGACAATTACCGTGACGGCTGTTAAGTCGTATTGATTTTTGTACAGAAATGTTATATTAAATTATTAAAAATATGACTTATTGTGACCCAGTTTCCTATTAATTATTTTTTTATTCTTTTCAGTATGTCACTGAAAAAATGGGGGGTGCCGAAGGCACCAAACTTGATTTGGATTTTATGGAGATGGAAAGAGTAAGTAAAGTATAATTTTCTTTTATCAACTCTTAGCGATTATTACTTTGTAGAAATATTTTTAAACAATTATTTTTCCCTATTAAAATTCTCACTCACAATAATTTTATACAATGGCCATCATAACGCATTGGGGCGTCATCTGTGTAAATGCGATGTTTGTGGGGCGCTATCTCTACTCCAAAGAGTGAATATATATAAAATATTTTTTTCCCCCGCTGTGGTAAGCAAAGCGTACGCTGCTACGCGGCAAAAAGCTTAAAGCTGAAAAAAAAACAATATCGTCTACTTTCCTTTTTAAATATGTCGTGTGCTGGATCTTCCAACGTTTTGTTTATGTGAAGACGTGAAAGAATTGTGTATGAAATTTGGATGATGCCAACGATAAAATTTAAAAAAGACTTATTTAAAATTATACAACATTAATTACTTCTTGTGTAAGACAAATGTTTGTTATATTATCTTAAAAAATGCAACTTGGAAAATTTCATCGCCGAAGAATAGTAGCTGCCCTATTTACATGTATTTACATAAAATCAACATTTGCTGTTATCATCTTGGACATATCTTCATGCCTCATCAACCTCACTTCACGTAAACTCTAAATTATACACATTAACGTTTTAACGTTAAATTACTAGTATTCAACTTGATAATGTTTCTCTTGACTCTTATTCGATATTTATTCCCCTAATCTGTAAAAACTAGTACTAAAGTAAGTCTCCTAGTCTAGTAGTAAAAATCATCTCCACGCTGATTTTTTACTTTAAAATTTAGTCTATAGTAACTAATAATTAATTTTGCATAGAAATCTAAAAAAAAATGTAAATTTATTTAGCTTATAAGACAAACGGATGACGTAAATTTTAAAAGACCGATGCTTGTGTGCTGAGTATGTCTTATCATATAAGATGTAATCGAGTAAGCGTTCAAAATGTTAGAGCCGCGTCCGCATTGCGGTTGGCACTGAAGCTATTCTTTTTTATACTTACTTCGACTCCCCTCAATGACCTATTATCTTAATCCCATTAATAGAATTTGCGTCTTTAATCTTTTCTTACTCGATTTTATTCGACAAAAAATAAATTGAAAATATTTATAAAGAGAGGACAATTTTAGATTGTGTCAATTCTTCGCAAACACCCAATTTTGGTCGCTTTACGCTTGGAAAGTTTTTACGAAGTTCTATTTCGTTGACAAGATATCATCAAAGATATTTGTGTCAGTATTTTCACAATCTTGAAATTTCTGTTTAACTTGTTGTTTTCATATTTAATGTTTACACTTTATACGTGAGTATATGTTTACAAATGTTGAACACCTATGTATTTGATTTTGTACGAATTTTAAATCTTGCATATTGTTATTTTCTGTATTTTAATGATTTGGAGGAAACCATTGTTGATACTTATTACTTTATTATTGTGAATTTATAGCAAATACAATTACAGATACTCTTAAGAAGGTTTAATTTACAATACATTAACACTCGCCATCACAATTTAATGAATTATAACCTTTAATACCATTTCCTCAAAGCAGTGCTGCCATTACTAATTAAATGAGAGTAAAATGTTCCTATAGCGTTTAATGTGTATAATTCTGTCATCAGAAAACAGACGTAACATGTGAGCTGGTAGAAGAGTTACAAACAAAAACAAAAGAATTTCTGCAACCAAATCCCACGGCACGAGCAAAGATGGCTGCTGTAAAAGGCATTAGCAAATTAAGTGGTCAAGCCAAGAGTAACACTTACCCCCAACCTGAAGGCGTTTTGGGAGATTGTATGCTGCTATATGGCAAGAAACTTGGAGAAGACACGGGATTCTGTACGTACCTCTATTTTAGTAAAAAATGAACCTTTCAGACATGTATGGCAATTTTGTAAGAAGTGTCGTAGTTCCTCGATTTAAAAATACAAATATTATTAGCACAGTTGTAATTGCGACAGTTGTGAGTTCGATTCTCACTCGAAGGCTATTTTTTTATTTCCTCGTTCTGGTAAAAAGACAAAGCCAGACGTGGGGTTCCCAACACAATCCATCAAAAATTGTACGAAAAATGAAAAACGGGGTGTCTTAGCACACTAGGTTCCCTCTGCCTACCCTACTGTATGCGGGATACGGCGTGAAGTTAAAAAGATATGTAGTAATTGTAATCCAATATAAACTTCCAAAACATTGTATTTGTAGTGACAATAATGTTAAGTTCCAAAGACGATATACACATATAGATACACAGTCGACATTGGGATCGGACTCCTTTGAAGCAACGATGGTTTGGTTCAATATTCATGACTTCATGTTTATAGTGGATCCCTAAAGTTATTAGCTATTCAACCGTAAACTAAACTTTACAGACTAATATAAACTGTACTGTGTAGTAAATAAATGTATTTTCGGCGTCAGTAATCATTTTAATGCTTTAATATTATATTTATTATTGATGGATGAGGCCTTCGTACAATGTTGTGATGGTAACACGATGATTGTGGGTTCGATCCCCACTCGGGCGAATGAATTATTATTTATTAATATTTTTTTTCTTCGCTCTAGCATTAAGACAAAAAGCCCGGCGTTGAGTTCTGCCACTCAACACGCATTGTTGGGAACAGAGTGTCTTATCGCTATTGCTGCTGTATGCGGGATACAGCGTGAAGCTGATTTATTTTGTTTATTATAGCAATTTTTATAATATGCAAAATTATAATGTCAATACGTCACACAAAACTATAGGAAAGCACATACTGTACTAAACTTTTTTTTAAGTGTTATAATAATACCTTGACATTTTATATTTATACAGCACAATGTTTAATCGAAATGGGTGAAGCTCTTAAGCAAATGGCGGACGTTAAATATTCCTTGGATGACAACATCAAACAAAGCTTCCTCGAACCACTACATCATTTGCAGACCAAAGATCTCAAAGAAGTTATGGTAAATAATAAAATGTATACATACGAACGCGACAGGATATGGGATCGATTCCCTCTCTAGGAAAAGAAATATTTAATATTTTTCTTTCTTCACTCTGGTGTTGAGGCAATGCATCCAGAATTCAGCGGAAAGTGGAGAATGGAAGTGTCTTAATAGTAACGGAGTGTCTTAACACTAGATTCCCAGGTTCCCTCTACCTGGTCTCCTATGTGCGAGATACAGCGTGAAGCTAAAAAAATATGATCTTGTGAAATATGTTTATTTAAAAGAGTTAGCCGTTCGCGTTGTTTTTTTACAACATTTAATATATTTTTAGGTTAAAAGTTGTTAAGTAAATACAATGAATGAATATACAAACGATTAATGTTTTGTTTATAATTATTTATTTGTTTTTTTAGTTAATTATTTATTTTTATTACTTTAACTGCGGGATTTTTTATAGATCTTATAATATTTTTAATTATTTTCAGCACCACCGGAAGAAATTACAGGGACGTAGATTGGATTTTGACTGCAAACGACGAAGACAGGCGAAAGGTAATTAATTATCTTATTATTATATCATTTTATTATTTATTATAATTTATTTTCTGACTTTTGCGTTTATTTTCTATATGATTTATTATTTTGCTTATTTTTTAAACATCAAGGCATTCTTAAAGGCCCTTATATGAGTCCAAGTCATGGATCTCCAAGGCATGGTACGTTTCGTGTGACTTAAAAACCGCTAAAATAATAAAATCTAGTTTTAAATTTATTGCTAGATTATAAATATTGCACCAATTAATTATTATATTTTAAATATATTTGTAATTTGTAACTATCACTTCGTTTGCGTAGACTAGAACTCTTATCTTATGATGTGATTGTCATATTGTGATTTATTTTATAAATATCAAATTGTAAGACTAATCAAGAATTTTTATATAATGCTAGATAGATCCTAATAATTTTACTGAATGTTGCTATTTTGTACGAAATATTTTTCCAAAGCGGATTTATCTTATAGATTTACTCTTTTAATATATTGCTCCTGAAAAGTAAGCACTTTTATATGACAACGTACAAAAGCTAGATATATTAATAAAAATTTATTGAAATATAAAGATAGTATGTCAGTTATTATAATAATAACTCGTTTCTTACATGATGTCCTGTCAATGCAACGTTCCTGCGACGCTACCTGCATATATTCGTCTCACTTTAATTGCGCCGTTTGGTCTGTATTGTGTTTTTATTTTATTTTAAATTTATTTTGTTTATTATTTTTTTTGTTAATTTTTTTTTATATTACTGGTTGTGTTACGTTCGTATTTGTATGTAACGTGCATACATCAGGCTCTCACATTCCAGACGATGAGATCCGTCAGGCTGAGGAGAAGTTTGCCGAATCTTTAACTTTGGCTCAGATTGGCATGTTCAATCTTCTCGACAATGATGTAAGTATAATATGAATGATGTAAAATTGATGCTTTTAAAGACTTTTTAATGTATTTTTTTAATAAGTCTTTCATATAATATGTAATATTAATAAAAAATATAATTTTAATACAACAATACAGGTAGAGCAAGTAGCGCAGCTGTCATTTTTCGCGGAAGGACTCCTCGAGTATCACCAGCAGTGTACGGAGATACTCAAGGGACTGGTATCTACGCTTATGGAGAAGTAAGTTTGTTATTTTTATTTAGTTTTACGCTGCTCCCCTTATATTATAGGTTAGGCAGAGGGAACTTAGTATTAAGATTAATGCAGTGTCGATTTCACGGGACTGGGAATTGAACCCACAATCGCGTTTAAATTCTTTCTAAAATTGCAATCTACGATCATAATTTTACAAAACTATTTTAACCGGATTAATCGCGTTTATTTGGTATTATACATTTTTGGAAACCCGACGTTTCGAACACTTTGCAGTAGTCCGTCTACCCGTGACCACGGACCACGTTTCCAAAAATAGTTTCATTTAAAATGTGTAAAGATTTCAATATAGTTCTATTAAGATTGACTGATTAAATAAACTGCTACGTCAGGAACGAATGGAACCGTATAATTTCTTCTTTTTTTTCAAATAAAATTTACTAAATAATGTTTTTAGGTTTAATTGATATTTTCATTATGATTTTGTTGTAAAAAAATCGCTTGCAGTCTTAAAATATATGTTATATTTATTTTATTAATGTGTTACACTAACATGTTCTCATTGCTAAAGCTTAATATACTATCGAACAGGAAAGAAGAAGCGGTGAGTCGTCCAAAACTGGAATTCGTACCGAAGACCCTCGCCGATCTCCACATCGAGGGCATCCACGACCTCAACCATGGTAGGCGGTACAGCTCCTCCATGCGCCTCCCCTCCTCCTCCCTGGGGGACATCCCTACCGCGGACCCTCTCCGGGCGTGGGAGTCCCCCCGACACAACCTCCACCCCAGGGAATTCCCCCGACACAACCCCCACCCCCGCCCCGCACCGCGGTGCAACGGCAGAGACCCTTGGACAGGTGATTGACATTTCTTTTGCTGGTATATTTTTTTATTTTTTTGTTTTTCTTTGTAGGCAAGGATTTTAATTTTTGGGGTTTATGGTGTGTTAGTTTTGAGGGTATTATATGGTTGGTTTTTAAATTAAGAAACATACATATTATACATACATATTGGGGGCTTCATTTATTGGGCTAATGCAGTTTTTTTGATGGTATTGTTAATTATAATATTATCTTGCGTTTTAATCATAACGGTGGTGGTTCACGGCAGACAATTTCTTAAAATTAGTATTTCTTTTAAATTAATGATAAAATAATTTCTTAATTAATATTTTTCTATACGATATAATAATGCTCTATGTTCATGTTTGCACATTTCATATGCAATGCACGCTGCACTTGCGGGACTCGTTTGGTTGATGGTTAAAACAATTGTATATTAATTATATAAACATACGTATAAATACTTAGAAAACGTATAAAAATTTTTTTACGTATAAAGTTATATTTGGAATTTATCTTATATTATTAATAATTTAAATTACATTAATAATGTAAATAATAAATAATCACAATATATTTGACACCATCTTAGAACACTGAAACACTTTTTATTTTTTATAATTTAATGTTTTTTTTTAGTTTTTTCAAGCATTGTGACTTACAAGAGTTAAGTGTGACTTACAAAATTTATTATTGAAAATTCGCTAATTTGCAAGCATTGTATAAAAATGCGGGGAATTCTTGTTTCGAACACTTTCCTGTACCTTCCTTGTCTATCCTAATCCAAACTGAACCCTTATAACTAAGATTATTAAAATAGAAACTATATGCAAATATATAGATATTTTTTTAATTCTTTACGGGGAAAAGTATAGAGAACTTAGTGAGGTAGAGTTATTGTGTTGTATGTTTTTCGGCGTTTAACACCGCACTTTGTCTATATTTTGTAAACTAAACTACACTATGTAATATTTCAACGAACAATCTTCCATTTTTCAAGATTTTAAATGAACCATAATTTTGCCAGTTTTTTCTAAAATTATATTTGCATATAGTTTTAAATATGTGTTTTACAATTTTATTATAAACCTATGCGTCATATGCAATGTGTTTAGTTAATTATAAGTGTCTTTCGTATCTCCTTAAACGAGTAGACATTTCGGTGTACAACTTCTTCTTTCCGATGTTTAAATGTGTAGTTTGATAACAAAAAAAGCATACACTATACGTTTATATTAATTACCTACTTTTAAAGAAAAAGTAATCGTATTTTAAATAATGTATGATCTAAATATAAAAGAAATTGCGCAATTGTAACGCTGCACCGAAGTCCTATAACCGTTCGATTTACATTGTATGAATAATGAAAATGGCGGATTAAACTGCTTTAATATATAATTTATTATAATAATATATGTATTTGCTAAGAACTCAAAACTACTGTTCTGATTTGTATATTTTCTATGACATATCGTGGGTTAAATAAAATAGAAAAGTCGTATAATAGTTAAATGTTTTCGAAAATCAAGATTATTAGCTCAAACAAGTCTACTGAAACATTCTTTTGTATTAAATGAAAATTAATATAGAACCCGGACACGGGAATTAAATGAGGCAAATGTTGTTTGGAAATTTCGTAATTAACCGTAATTATGATTATAAAAAGCCATTCTGTTATTTAAATACTTTAAAGTAACAGAGCACACGTTAATTTTTGAAGAAAATCGTCTTCTCTCGTTATTTATTTATATATAAAAAAATGCTATAAATTATGTCTCTTTTCTTTATTAAATTCTTAAAATGAATATGATGAAATAACATGAATTCTTAAAATGAATGATTGACATCTATATATTAATATGTAGAAAAAAGTGATGTCAATATTGTATTTAACCAACGATGTGTTCGCGTTATATCGTCGCACGAGTTATAAGATAGTACTGAGGTAGCGTGTTCTGGTTTGCGTGGTGGAGAGGGCGGGTCGCGCGCGGGCTCCCCGGAGCACAAGCCGCCCGGCAACCTCGAGCTGTTCCCGGCCGCCAACACGCAGCGCTCTAACAACGGTAACACACAAACACATACACGCACACATATGTTCAAAACTGAGATTTGCTTTCATAGTTTTCCTACTGTTTTGAAAAACCCATTACACTTATCTACACATATCAGTTATAAAACACGATATAAAAACATAATTTGCTTTTATCGTTTTTTCTAGAATTCTCTGAGAACAGAAATATCTACGCAAAGAACCGATCAACCGTAAACATAAGCCGATACATTACACATGATCGCTTTAATATTTTTTGTAGAATTTTTTTTTTAAAAATTAGTAATACCATAAAATACACACATTTATATATAATAATATATATTGTATAAATATGGAAATATATGTATGTAATAACATAAGTCTAGTTCTAGATAATATCTATAGAAAAAAGTATTAAAAGAAATGTAAAAATAACAAAAGGTACGGACCATAAGTCTGTAGTGTAAGTAAGAATTAAAATAAAAAAAAAACAAAAAAATACACACATTTATCTACTTATAATTTTCAAATGAAATAACGCATAAATATGATGTAAAAGTTTCCAAGCTTAGCGTGTCTAGTGAATTTATTAATAAACTACAACATGAGTCACGAATCACGACACATAAAACAAAACGATTAGGTGACTTTATTTTCTAGAAATAATTAAATGTTATCGCGAACACTTAGGTAATTATTGTTAATATAAGAATATAGATTGTAGGTTTCTTTTAACCTACTAATTACAAGAGATAGAATAGGTTTATCAAAATTGTATACTTTTTTTTATTAAAAAAATATATTTACATACACACATAAATCAATATAAATTTTCTTATTTTAATATACAATTATATACTACAGTACAGTACAGAGTGATTATAAAACAAACAAAGCACTGACTATAGATATTAGTGTTATCTTAATTCGTAGAGCAATTGTGAGCTTAAATAGACGGCTTTAGAGTTAAATAAACAAATAATAATTTGAACCGCTTATCATAAAACATACTTTACAAAACATATTAATACTCTATCAAATGTTCTTTTAGAATTTCTTACGCTTTGAACCCTTTAGTTCTCAGGAATCATTTAGGCATGTATCATTCATACGACTAAAAACATTAGTACGTAAAAAGCATGCGACGTTCACCCGCCATGCTTCATAATCACGATAGAATTTCTATTTCTCATTTTATTAATAACACTTTTTCAAAATGAAACGGAAAAGAAATATGCTCATATATAGGTACTTAGTTATAACGACCTGATTGTGTGAAGCTACCGCTTTGTAGGTTGTTTGTGCTGCTTTCAATTGTTTAGTGAATTATTGTTGTTGTGTTAGTATTCGCGTCGTCTCAATTGGGTCGTTGGAGCGAACACAAAAATATAATGAAATACGCGGAAATAAAGCTATAAGAATGTTTCTTTTCTTTTTTTTTTTTTGATAAATATCTAAACTATTAATATTTATAGTTTGGCTGTTTATTTTAGTACTCGCGTCATTTCTACGTAAGTACAGAAATATTGCGTGCTATATTTATTTATAGTCATTTTATAACACGGAAATGACCAGTTTTGCTCTGACGATTTCAACTGAAATGTGATGACTGTTTTGTATGAGATGGTTGTGTAGATCTTGTACCTATTTTATATCATAAACATACACAAATCAGTGGATGCTCAAACAAACGTTCATTCATATTGCCTCGTAGATGCAAATTTATTAGATTATAAAGGTGAGTTATAACAGAAATTGGGTAATGTTTGTATGAATAGCATCGCCGTTGCCGTCGCCCGTGAAGTCTCCCGCGCGGACGCCCGTGGCGCCCGCCAAGGGCCCGTGCTGCACCGCGCTCTACGACTTCGAGCCTGAAAACCAAGGAGAATTGGGATTCAAGGTATACATTCGTAATATGGAAATCTAATTATAATATTGAATATGAAGAAAGTTGAATATACACATAACACACTTCTAATCTAATCAAAAACATTTTTTATCTTTTTGATAAAATTCATTTTTCTATTTATTTTTATTTATGAAAAACGTTATTGTTAGTTCTTATATAAGAAATTGTTTTGCAATACTTAATAGCTCTAATTATTTACTTTTTTTTAAAATTCCAAGCACAAATATTGCACTGGGTGATCGAACCCCTGCCTAATTGCCCCAAAAATAGTAGTCTGTGGACCAGGTTGTGAAAGTCTTAATTATATTTTATTTTATCAAGGAAAATGACGTCATCACGCTGATCAACAAGGTGGACGACAACTGGTTCGAGGGCTCCGTTAACGGCAAGACGGGATATTTCCCCATCAGCTATGTGCAAGTCACTGTGCCGCTACCCAATATGTAAACAACATATAAAATTCGTTGAATTGACAGCTCTGATTTATATATTATTATTGTAAAAAAGTATACACGTACACACTTACTTAATATATAGAATTATAAGTGTTTTTCTTTAGATATATTAAAACTCTTTCTTTTCACATAAAATATTATAAACATCGTGTGAAATTATGAATCAGGAAGATTTATCTCAAAATCAGAGCTGACAATTTCCAAAGCTAGTTTGACCACGTACGAATAATTTATTTTTATTCGAATGTTATGGTTTTTTTTTTCTTTTTTTTTTACTTTTAATATAAAGTGAAATGTGGCCTAACAAAATGAGTTTAAATGCAACGTTATGCCAAAGAGTCCTTATATTATTTACTTTAACGCATTGTATTTAATTATATAAACGTTTGCATTTTACGCTCTCTACATATTATTTGTTTATTAACAGTTTTCCTAATAATAAATAATAATGACCATATATTTCGTTATTCGTATGCGGTCGAACAATATGTCGTTGCAAATAAACGAATATTGTCACGTCATATAGCAGTATTATATTAGATGACTTAATTCAAATCTTATATCTGTGTCAAAAGCTCAATGTCGTAATATCAACATTTTAACCCTTTTACAAATAGCCATCTTTGTAACATAAATAAAAAACATGTTTATATTTTTTTATTGTCTTCCAATTAATATTCATTTTGACATTCTTGGTGGACATCGTATTTGTTTAATTTCTCAGTGAAACAATATATTTTAATTTTAAATTTGTGCTATTTTTACTGTCGGACAGCTAGAACACACTAAAGGCCTCGTTGAGCCTACAGGGAATTTTTATTGTTACTTAAAATTCTCTTAAATTATTCCAAGTTTAGTTTAGTTTTAAGACAATTCCATTTTGTAGAATTAATTTTTAATTTTAAATATGAACTACGGATAGACATGATATGGAAAGTGATTATTGATAAATAGTTTGAAACTGAACAGTTTGGACAAAATATTGGATCGCAGGTTCGATCATTATTAGAAACAATTTATAGTATTGTTAACTGTCTTAGACTCAGTATTTCTTATAGTTGAAGCGAAATAAAGGCTAAATAAAAATAGTATACCATAATTAAGTAACCGTTTATTTTATTAAATTCATCTCGTTTGTTTGTTCTTTCCGATTCGCGGAACACATTACAGAGTGACGTCACGTATGCTAGGTATTATGAGATTAGATTTTATAGTGTTGTGTTGTCTTTTATATATAATTCGTTTGTTGTACTAAGACACCTTATTATATCAAAACAAATAATATAATACTCAATAAGATATTTGATTATGGCAGTTCAAGTAATTATTTAAGTTTTTTTTTATTATTAAATGTCAGTGCCAATCGTGGCGCAGTGGCACAACGTGTGACTGTAAAACCGACTTGTCGTGGGTTCAATCCCCACTCGAGGAGATGAAATATTTACCTAAATTTATATTTCCATTTCTTCGCTCTGGTGTCACGTCACTCAACACCTAATGCCTCCAGAATTCGGCAGAAAGTGGGGAACGGAGTGTCTAAACACTAGGTTCCCTCTGCCTACCCTGCTATGTGCGGGATACAGCGTGAAGCTGATTTGTTATTAAATAAATTTGACAAATCATTTCAATGAGATTTTCGTATGGCTTTCTATAACGAACGAATTATATATGAAAAATACACACGACGTAAGGTATGTTATACACAGGCACGGAGCGATATGTAAGAGTTGTTGAATCTTGCCAGATGTTTGTGGCGTTTTGATGTTTGATGTATTATTGGCAAAGTTATTATAACACAATATATAAAGTGATTGTGATAATATTAGATATCATGCGAGTGGTGCGTCGTCTTTATTATTAAGTTTTGTCTAGTTCATTTTAATTTAGCATAATATTTAACTTAGTCATTTTTATTTTTACATTAAAATGAATCATGTCGATCGTGTAAGTATTCAAAATGATGCTCGAAGTGGCCTCCGCCATCTATATACATTACGTATTTCATATTAAATACATGCACGTACGAAAAGCAAATTTTGACACATTTCACTTTTATCTTATCGGTGTTGCGGTAATGTTGTATTTTTTTCTAATAAAAAAACCATTGTAGCGGTCATCGATACGGACCCCGATGTACTCTTCAGACATACAAAAGACAATACCTAGATCTAATGTTAGTTGTATGTAAGTTCATAAATTAATAATTGTTCTATTCTTCAAGTGTCTCTTAAATGTTAAGTATTTGAGCAAATAATAAATGCATCGGTGTTACGAGGGTGCATTCAGTAAGTTCCAACCAGTGTTGCCAGACGTCAATCTTTAGCCCAAAATTTAAGAGTCTCGAACGGGCCAGACATGGTCCCACTTTTCGTGAATTATTCCAAGCAGTTAAATAATTTATTTTTTAATAACTAACTTTATTTTTTGTAATAATTTACTAACATTTCCATAGATAAATGTAGCGCTTTTTCCCCTAGACAAAATCTGGCAACGCTGGTTCCAGCGTATATCTTAGCACCCAGTGGCACGGCAGTCGTACCGAGCGGCTTCACTACTTCTTGATACGGACATCTACACTCGGGAAGTCAAACTTCGTCCTTCTATAATAATTGGCTTATACTTATAAATGTTGCTATTTGTTTAACTTAATAAATAGTTTAAACATTGAGATTACATATTTATCGTTACTTGATATCTATAGCTATAAAAATATTTATCGGGTGTTGCTTTACGGACACGGGGAGACTCACAGTAGCCATCGTCTGGTGCCTGGCTTTATAAATATATTATCTATATACAAACAAAACACAATTATAGATGAGTTTATCATAGATTAATATTATTTTTTTCTTTTGATAAATGTCAATAACAAATCAAAGATTAGCATGATATCTGTGAAATACTTTGTTATTATATTATCTATATGCATTGCATATATTTTAGATATATATTCGTATAAAAATATAATATTTAACAAAATGCAAAATAGATAATAATTGAAGGTTTTGATAAATTCGGCACCCGCTATATATTATAACTGTTGGCTCGAGTCTGTTTTGGTGTAATGTAATTATCAGGTAAATGTATTCTTGTTCATGTTACTGTAATTTTAATACCCTATTATATAACTATATTGTAATTTAATAGATAAATTGACGATTTAAAAGATGTGACACATTAATTTGTATTTAAATTTATCCTGAACTTATTGCTCGTTTCGCCTCCTAATAAAATGTTACAATAATTCGAGTTTCATTTTTCCCTATATTTATGATGTATGATTTAAAGTGATTTTGTTTGCTAAGTATTGAGAAAGGGAGAAAAAATTATTATTACAAATATTTTGATTTGATCTTTTTAATTAGATAATACTTTGTATTGTTGTACTATTCAACTTAAATCTTAAGCATTTTTTAAAAGTATAATTTCTTAAGTAAATTTGTTATTCTTGTTACAATTTCAAAAATATAGCGTCCTTATAAATATGTAAATATGTATCTTCATTAAAGTAATTTGAAATGATGAAATTTCCTGTCTCAATTACAAAATAGCAATAGTTTACTTTGCAATGTGCCTATGGATTAGATCCAGTCATATCCATAAATACCTAATGTTAATTATAATTTAAACATTCATTGTTCGATAGATAGTGATAGATTGATTAATTATTGGATAAGATATAAAGTGTGGAAGTTTTTAATATTAAAAAAATGATTTACGAATTTTTCTAAAATAAAATTTTTCATTTGTGTTTGTTCTATATATTTATGTTATGTCCTATAGATTTATTCGTATGTTGTCTTGCAACTTCCCTGTCTCATTATAATTATAAATTCATGTATGGATTCTTGTAAATGTGTTAATAATCCAGGGTGTGTGGATAAGACACCTTCCGTTACATATCTGTTAAAAAATGCTACACAAATGGCAAGAATAAACTACAGTTGATCGCTTTATAATTTTGCCAACATACACAATTTACTAGTGTTGGGCGTTACTGTTATATTTTTATAATGCATTATTCATTATATTATATTTTTTTAACTGTTATTTTAAACTGTTGTAATATATATTATATTATTTTCAACGTAAATATGATACACTGACAAAATGTACGAAGTTGAGAACTTGAGACTAATATTTTGGTTATTAGTTATTTTAATGTAAGTAATATTTGGCCTTTCAGTCATTGAGTTAAAGCTCATATTTGTGCGAGGTTGTACGATGTGAAGTTCGCCATCATTATTTTATTTGACCTTGGCGGGACTCGATGTATGCCGAACAACTACTAAATATTTCCGATCATTACCGAGCCGAGGCGCCACACGCCATTTTCATAGTAGATAATGAATATTATAAATAACAGTCAGTGTTGAAAATAAATAATGATTAGAACATTAGAAATTTATAATGAATTATATTATCTGCTGTTTGTTATAACGCCCAACTTTACAATTTACGTCTATGTAGGTACCTATAACGTCGGTCGTCACGACCCTGAAGTTAGATTTTCTGAACTTTTGCGCATTGTTCACTCAAATAAAATATTCATAAGAAATATTCTAAACAAATCCACGCAGCCGTCTACAGCTAACTTCAGGGCGGCCATGACTTGTTGACCGTACTGTACGTAGAAACTATGAAGTTAAAGTAGGAAGTGCAAAGCAATTTGCATATTTCGTTGCTAAAATATTTGATGAAATTGCAGATGAAATCGTCAACATTTTTTATATAAAAAGTAAAATTTAACTTAACTAAAGAATGTTGCTTTTATTACTGTTAATCAATTATATCATATATTAATATCTTTAGCTCTGACATAATTTTTTATCAACTTTCACTATCACTTATATTACGGAAACAAGCAAAAAACATTTATCTACGAATCAAACTTTATTGAATGTCAAAATTGGAATGATTACAATATTGGCTTAATAATTTTGCAAAACATAATACTGAAATCAAAACAGCTTTAATTTTATTCCAATTTGCCGTGCGCTTAGATTCCACCACGAAGACGAAGTACTAAATGCAAAGTAGATTCTTTTTGGATGTTGTAGTCCGATAGAGTGCGGCCATCCTCCAACTGTTTACCAGCAAAGATGAGACGCTGTTGGTCTGGGGGAATGCCCTCCTTGTCTTGGATCTTAGCTTTAACATTCTCGATAGTATCGGACGGCTCCACCTCCAAGGTGATGGTCTTTCCAGTTAGTGTCTTAACAAAGATCTGCATACCTCCTCGTAGACGTAATACCAAGTGCAAAGTGGATTCTTTCTGAATATTGTAGTCAGAGAGAGTACGACCATCCTCCAGCTGCTTGCCAGCGAAAATTAGACGTTGTTGATCTGGGGGAATACCCTCTTTGTCTTGGATCTTGGCTTTAACATTTTCAATAGTGTCTGAGGGTTCAACTTCTAAGGTGATGGTTTTCCCTGTGAGGGTCTTTACAAAGATCTGCATACCTCCACGCAAGCGGAGTACCAAGTGGAGGGTGGACTCTTTCTGGATATTGTAGTCAGATAGAGTGCGGCCATCTTCCAGTTGTTTTCCTGCGAAGATAAGACGTTGTTGATCTGGAGGAATTCCTTCCTTATCTTGAATTTTAGCTTTAACATTTTCAATGGTATCAGATGGCTCAACTTCCAAAGTTATTGTTTTTCCAGTAAGTGTTTTGACAAATATTTGCATTCCACCACGGAGACGAAGCACTAAATGCAGGGTTGACTCTTTCTGAATATTGTAATCAGACAAAGTGCGACCATCTTCCAATTGCTTTCCAGCAAAAATGAGACGCTGTTGGTCTGGGGGGATGCCCTCCTTATCCTGTATTTTAGCCTTCACATTCTCGATTGTGTCAGATGGTTCTACTTCCAGGGTTATGGTCTTTCCTGTCAATGTTTTCACAAATATTTGCATACCACCTCGCAGACGTAGTACTAGATGAAGGGTAGACTCCTTTTGGATGTTGTAGTCTGATAAAGTACGACCATCTTCCAGCTGTTTGCCAGCAAAGATAAGACGTTGTTGATCTGGGGGAATACCCTCTTTATCTTGAATCTTAGCCTTTACATTTTCAATTGTGTCAGATGGCTCCACCTCCAGAGTTATAGTCTTTCCTGTTAGTGTCTTGACAAATATTTGCATACCTCCTCGCAGACGCAGTACCAGGTGAAGTGTGGACTCTTTTTGAATATTGTAGTCAGACAGGGTGCGTCCATCTTCCAATTGCTTGCCAGCAAAGATAAGGCGCTGCTGATCAGGTGGGATGCCCTCTTTGTCTTGAATTTTAGCCTTTACATTTTCAATAGTGTCAGAGGGTTCAACCTCAAGAGTGATGGTTTTGCCAGTGAGGGTTTTAACAAAGATTTGCATGCCACCTCTGAGGCGGAGCACAAGATGAAGAGTTGACTCTTTTTGAATGTTATAATCTGACAATGTGCGACCATCTTCCAATTGCTTGCCCGCGAAAATAAGACGTTGTTGATCTGGCGGAATGCCTTCTTTGTCCTGAATTTTAGCTTTCACATTTTCAATTGTGTCAGAGGCTTCAACTTCTAAAGTAATTGTTTTACCAGTAAGGGTCTTTACAAATATTTGCATACCGCCACGAAGCCGCAATACTAAATGTAAAGTAGATTCCTTTTGAATATTATAATCAGATAATGTACGGCCATCTTCCAGTTGTTTTCCAGCAAAAATGAGCCTCTGTTGGTCTGGGGGAATACCTTCTTTGTCTTGGATCTTTGCCTTCACGTTTTCAATAGTGTCCGACGGTTCTACCTCTAACGTGATGGTTTTTCCTGTGAGAGTCTTAACAAAGATCTGCATTCCACCACGAAGACGCAATACCAAGTGAAGAGTAGATTCTTTTTGAATATTGTAGTCAGAAAGAGTGCGGCCATCTTCCAATTGCTTTCCAGCGAAAATCAAACGTTGTTGATCTGGTGGAATGCCTTCCTTGTCTTGAATTTTGGCTTTTACATTTTCAATAGTGTCGGAAGGTTCAACTTCCAAAGTAATGGTTTTACCCGTAAGTGTTTTCACGAAAATCTGCATTTTGATATCTGTAACAAAGAAAGTAAGATGAAAAAACTATAAATTTTGCAATATTATAGATGAATATCGTCTATTGCGTAGATAAATTCAAAAGTATGAAGACAAAGAACAAAGAAAGGTCTCGATTACAAAATGGCGTCAACACCGTCATGACATAAATAGTGGCGCAATGCGCAATACGCACTTAATTTGATTAGGGATTTACAAAACGTACCTTTATTTTATAAACTAAAAACTGTATGACTGCTATTGAAATTTTATTTTGCTTAAAATATTAATTGCTGGCCAAAATTACTGTTTTTTAAATAAACAAAACTAAATAATAAATTACTTGAACACCAAGTCAGTTACTCGTTTGCAAGCGCACGTAAAATAATGAAATTCAAGAGGGAACCGCCGTCAGTGACTTATATAGACACCTTATTTTAATAAATGCTGCCATCGTAAAAATTATTAATCTACCTCTACATTATAGATGCAGCGATTATTATTATAATAAACAAACTTTTGCTAATTTTTATTTTTTAATTTAAATAATTAACTTATTGATAATATTTTACCTACAAGAAACCTTAGGTAGTTAACGATATTTATAGTCTTATTTCTTTAGTTGCATGCTGTTTCATGCAAACAGCGAAGTAAAGATGCTCCGTTGCCCAATTTCCGCGGAATTTTCCAGATATTGGGTGTTGCGTGGTAGAACTCAATGCCGCGCTATGCCTTGTTACCAGAGCGAAGAAATAATAATATAATAATAATACATTCACCCTGGAATGAAGGAATCGAGCCCACAACTGTGACGCTTACATTCACATACTTGTGTCACTGCACCACGACAGCCTAAATAATAAATATTATAATTTAACATTTAACGCATATTTTATACAAAATTTGTAATTTATACGATAATTGTAATTTTAGTTACTACTAGTTACATACAGTAACTAGTAGTAACTAAAATTACAATATTGCTATTTTCCTTCATCGGAATATTTATAGACATTTTTACATTGATAGGCAGAGAGAAGACGTGGATAGACAGGTTAATGACGCAATAGTAGTAGAAAGGGTAGATTATGGAAAAGGCAATGAAGGAAACACAAAATAGCTTCCGCTTGACAATCCTGATGCAGTCCTCAATCATTGTTAGCTAGCTTAAGGTTTTTCAGCTCGCTAATAAAATGGTAAGAATTCCTGTTTTGTGGATGTTGTGTGGCCACGCAGTGGAGAAAGTACTTTAGCAACACGTTGAGCCAGCTTATACATCAATGTATCGATTTGGAGTCTCAAAGCCACCATACCAGAAGGCAAGATATAGTTAGCTATGCAAGGAAATTAAGAAATCATCGGCGGTAGTTTGATATAATAATTATGTCAACTGACAGACGAATGCCATTTCAGCCTACCCTCACGGTTAGAATAAAACAAAAAGAACACTTTGTAGTAGTCCGTGGTCACCCACGGACTACTGCGAAATGTTCGAAACGTCAGGTTTCCAAAAATGTATAATTTTGTTAAAATAATTACGACGAATTTTGTTAAAATAAAACGGTTAAAATAATCTTATTTATATTAAAATAATAATAAAATTACTTACCTTAGCAGGCTAATCAAAATATAAAACTTACGATTTATATATATTGACATGCATTTTAAATCTTTAAATATGCATAAAATTGTGAAAATATAAAATATTATAGCTTCATCTACCGTTTACTTTTTCAATAATAGCAAAAAACTAAATTAAAATTATCTTCTTTATTTAATTAGATCATAACCTAATTAAATGTACTATTTGTAAAAATAACAAAATTAAACATGGCATTAATAATTTTAAAAATGTATAATAATGTGAGGTTAAAGATATTTTTATTTTCCATTAAAGACATAGGCCACTTACATGGAAAACATTGGTTAACAAATTAAAAATAGTTGTCGATCGTACATTAGTCAAATACAGTAACACATTTTTTTATTGCTTACTCGATTGATGCATTTGTTTTTTTTTTTTTAGAGTGGGTAGTTTTTAATTATATATTCGGATAGTTGCGTTTTAAATGCATCAAAAGAGCTTACATTCCTTAAAGTAGACGGCAAATTATTGTATAGTCGTGCCCCCTCATAGGTAAGCATTTTTTTTCCAATCTGTCTTCTGGTTTTAGGTAAAATCAATAAACTCGCACGTCGCGACCGCAAGGAACGATTTGTTGTAAATTTTAATTTAACAAAGGCTAAGTTAGTATGGATCGAGTTTTTTAATATTTTTTTAATAAGTAAGCACGTACTGTTTATATATCTGTCTCTTATACACANATTGTGACTTACTGTATCGAAAGCCTTCTTTAAGTCAATAAATATACCGAGGGCTATTTTTCCATCGTCAATGTTAGATTTTATTTTAGTTGTAAGGTCAATCGTTGCCGCCAAAGTATTGCTCTTAGGCCTGAATCCATATTGACGTACAAAAATATAATTAAAACTATTTAAATATTGTTCCAAGCGGGTATATATAATTTTTTCCAAAATTTTTGAGATAGTGGGTAAAACAGAGATCGGCCTATAATTTTCAGGGTTTGTTTTAATACCTGATTTAAAAATTGGGGTCACTTTAGCAGTCTTTAACGAATCCGGGAATTTACCTTGACTTAATAAATAATTAAAGCAATTTGTAAGCCTGTCTATAATTAAATGTCTTATGCGTTTTATGGATTTAATATTTACACCATCAAGGCCGGAACTGGAATTTGAGTCGAGTTTACCAATTATATTAAGAATTTCATCAGAATTGCATGGTTTTAAATTTGTGAGTTGTAAGTTGGTCATTGTTTTAGGTAATGCTAATTTGGAATTATCGTGAAAAGATTTTGGTATTTTATCTGCCAAGAGGGGTCCTATTGTAGCAAAATATTTGTTAAATTCCTCACAAATTTCTTTATGATCAATGATTTCTACACTGTTTATTTTTAGTTTTGAAGGCACGCAGTTGTCTTTATTTTTGTTACATGCTAATTTGTTGACTAACTTCCACACTTTCTTAGGTTTGTTCTTTAGTTGAATAAATTTTTTAAAGTAGTAGTTATCTTTTGTATTCTGAATTAGCATGGTTAGTTGGCTTTTGTAATGTAAAATTTTAAAATATTATATGGACTGAAATTGTTCATAGTTAATATTAAGCTAGTTAAAACGCACTGTGTAGAGCAAACAGTATTTCAATTAATTTCTTTAAATATGAAATATATTTATAACTGGCTACACTTGAGAAAATTGTCAAAAATATAGTGTTTTGTGACTTTTGTCTGATTATCGGACGGGCGTATTGATGTGTGTAATAAAAGGATTCCTCTTTCTACCGTATTTACTTGATTTTCTCGTATAAGTACATTATACTGTAAAGTAGATTTACTAGCAATAGTTTAATTGTTGTCTAATTAACGGTGCGTACTCTTTAAGTTAAGTTCCGTACTTAGTGATTCCTACATTATATTTAGTTTCCATTGTAAACAGGCTAAGATATCCTAAAAATTTTATATTATTGATGTAATGAATAATGTATGAGTCACCTTACATAAAGGAAAAAGTTTAAATAGTAAGAATTTTGGTGATAAGTGATAAAAATGGCTGATCTAATACGAGCAATGGGGGCGCCGATTGGACCCCCTATAAAGGATAAGTTAGGTTCACCATCCACGGAATCAGAAGACGGCGGAGTCGATTTAGGAGAGTTAGCAGCAGATTTAGAGTTGGATGAAGCTGATGGTCCCAGTACTAATGGTAAGCTTAATTATTTTAAACATTTAATTTGTTCTTAGTGTTAAATTGAGATAAAATATGTTTATTTCTTTTATTTTAATAGGTGAAAGACAGGCAGTTCTTGCTCCTCCAGAAACTGAATGGTATCATGGACGGTTGGACAGATACACTTCAGAGGAAAGATTATGGGCTGCTGGTAAACATGGCAGTTATTTAGGTAAAATATACCATAATTATAAATCTAATTATAAGATTTAAAAAAAATGTTAGCTTAAAATATAATATAAACAATCAAATTTTAAATAACAGTCAAAAAAAAAATTTGAAATAACACATATACTTTTTTATTTATTATTTAAAGTAATACATAAAAACTTATTTCATACACATAATTTTTTTCTGTAGCACATACATTTTTGTAATAGTATTATAACTTTTAAAACAATGGGTTATATTTCTCAATACAATCTTTTTTTGTTATATGCTTAATAAAAAGTGAAGCCATTTAAAATTATAACAACATGTATTCTACTATTGTTATGCAAGTTTGTATGTATACAAATAAGTAACAACAATATATTTGCATGATAAAATGTACAGTCGACTATTTTTTATGTGAAGTTATTATATTGTAGAAATATTTATATTTTATAATATTGAATTAAAAAATTTAGCTTAGGAAAGACATATTTTAGTATGAAAAACATTGTTGTAGAGTGGGACAGTGTGTAACTTTGGTTATGGATTTGATCTCCACTTGTAGTATGAATTATTTATTTACTCTGATTGGACAAATCCAGCTTAGGCACTCAATATGCTGTCTCAAATTTAAGTAAAATAGGGTAAAAGAACTGTTCTTTATGCTGGAAAACTAACAGTCCAATGAAATAGTTTTAAAAATATTACTTATAATTAAATATAAATAAAAAGAACAGTTGAGTTCTGCCACTTAACACACAATGCCTTGTGAATTTGTCAGAAAGTGGGGTATGTAGTGTGTGAATACTAGGTTCCCAGGTTCCCTCTGCCTACCCATTTATGTGCAGAATACAGTGTGAATCTATAATTAAATAATTATATATGTAATAACTGCTAATAAAATTAATAAGTGCTGAGATTTATTGTGGCTATTTTTAGTGGTGAAAGTTAGAATATTTTATATTTCAAAGTTTTTAAATTTTAATCAATTAAATATAAGAATGCTTAAACAATCATGGTGCATCAACACATCTTCTCACTGTAAATATGGCCGACATCCGTGGGATTGATTTATTTCCATTACAGGGGATTAATTATTTTCATTTATTAATTTCTGATAATAAATATAAAAGTGGTGTTGAGTTCTGCCTCTTAACAGAACCACTCGAAAATTTGGTGGAGTGTGTGGAGCAGTGGGGGGAATGAACCATTAAAAAAAATTAACACAAAGTTAGCCTAACCAGCTATTTGTGGGATTCAGTCTAAAGTAAAAAAATAATTGACAAATTAAATTAAAATGAGCTTCACATTGTATCCCGCACACCGCAGAGTAGGCAGAGGGAACCTAGTGTTAAGACACTCCGTTCCCTACTTTCCGTCAAATTCTGGAGGCATTGCGTGTTGAGTGGCGGAACTCAACGCCACGGTTTGCTTCGACACCACAGCGAAGAAATTAAAATATACATTTAAATAAATATTTCATTTACTCGAGTGGGGCTCGAATCCACAACCAGTCGCGTTACAGTCACACTTTGTGCCCTTGCGCCACGACCAGCCTGAAATCAACAAGATAATAATAAAATAATAATTTATATTGCAGTGCGTGAAAGTGACCGTAAGCCAGGCTCGTATGTACTGAGTTACTTAGGACGCACTGGAATTAATCATTTCAGGTATTTAAAAAAAACAATTTGTAACTAATATTTTTAGCAATTGATGCTAAACTCTTGTTTTTTTTTTAGAATAACAGCTGTGTGTGGTGATTATTACATAGGAGGTCGCCAGTTCGATTCTTTGACAGAGCTAGTAGGTTTTTATAGCCACTGCTCAGATCTTCTTAAGCGTGAGCGTTTAGTTGAGCCTATTCCTCCACCAGAACCAGTCAATGATAAAAAAGTGAGTAAAGCACCAGTTTCTAATATAATTCTTTTGTATTTGAATGTAATTTTATATTGAACTATGTACTTTTCGCAGCTTCGCCCGCGTGGTCAAATAAAAATAACTAAGAGTTGTGTAAGACACATAATCATTAACCAGTAATCAGTTTCACGCTGTATCCCGCACACAGCAGGGTAGGCAGAAAGAACCTAGCGTTAAGATACTCCGTTCCCCACTTTCTGCCGAATTCTGGAGGCATTGTGTGTTGAGTGGCAGAACTCAACGCCACGCTTTGCCTCGTCACCAGAGCAAAGAAATGGAAATATAAATTTAAGTAAATATTATCATCTCCTCGAGTGGGGATCGAACCCACAACCAGTCGGTTTTACAGTCACACTTTGTGCCCTTGCGCCACCAAACCAGTAGTTTCTGATATTATCGCATTCAACTAAACAAACTCTTCTCTACTCTCTTGTCCTATGTAAATTCTGCAAAAAAAAATCGGCTTCACGCTGTATCCCGCATACAGCAGGGTAGTCGGAGGGAACCTAGTGTTAAGACACTCCGTTCCCCACTTTCTGTCGAATTCTGGAGGCATTGCGTGTTGAGTGGCAGAACTCAACGCCGCGCTTTGCCTCGATACCAGAGCGAAGAAATGGAAATATAAACTTAAGTAAATATTTTCAGCTCTTCGAGTGGGAATGGAACCCACAACCAGTCGGTTTTACAGTCACACTTTGTGCCCATGCGCCACGACTGGGCTCTAATATACCTGTAGTTTCTGATATTATCGCATGCAACTAAACAAACTCTTGTCTACTCTCTTGTCCTATGTAAATTCTGTAATATTTATCTTATTTAACATTAAACTTTAAATTTATTACCGCAAATTGACTTCGACAGTATTTTTAATTGTTATTTCCACATTTAGATAGTAATTTATTCATTGTATGTTTCTATAAAAATAATAACTTTCAGCGCGTTGTGGCTATATTGCCGTACACTAAGATGCCGGACACTGACGAGTTGACCTTCCAAAAGGGCGACATATTCTTCGTGCATAACGACATGGGCGACGGCTGGCTGTGGGTCACCGCGCATAGGTATGACCTTCAATTGTTTTATTACAAATATTATATGTTCTCTCGAAAAAATGTTTTATTTATATTTCCTCGCTCGTAAGTTGATAAAGCGTGGCGTTGAGTTCCGCCTTCGCGTCTTAACACTAGATTCTCTCTATATGTACCTATATAGCGTGAACCTAAAGAAAATTATAGTCATAGTTTTGTTTATACAACATACACATATGTACTTAATATAATTTTATATTGATTAATCAAATCTGCTTAGTTCGATTTATATATTTCGTAAAAATAAATTAGTGCCTGACAATTAATTATTTTGAGTTTTTCAAAACAATATTTCTTATAATAATAAATAATTTCGGAAATAACTTAAACATACACAAATTCACATCCAAATACGAATTTTTATATGTTTATATTATTTTCGTAATGTAGCGTACGTACTTCTATACCTACTTATATTTTAAATGCATTATCCTTTTCCTTAATTAAAGGTTAAATCTACCCTCTCCTCTTGTGCTACATTATAAAGTACAATTTTGAGCATTACATAGTCAAGTGCTCTCTAACATCCATTACAACTTTCCACTGTATAATTGTTCAAACTAGATAACTAAGATGTGAATACGATATACATATGTATAGAAAAAGTGGTTACTATTACTTCGAAACAAACGGAAAAAAAACCAAAATAAAATTGTATCAAATAACTTTCGTATAAATTATAACTAACTTCTATCATTATTTTGAAAGAAATAAATAAATGAATTGCTTTTTACACTGCATCCCGCACACAGGTGGCCGAAGGAAGACCGAATTCTGGAGGCATTGTGTGTTGAGTGGCGGAACTCAACGCCGCGCTTTGTCTCGGCTCTAGAACGAAGAAATGGGGAAATACGTAAAGGGGGAAATGAAATATATATAATAGGTAAAGGGAGAAATGAAATATAAATTTAAATAAATATTTCATTACCTCGAGCGGAAACCGAACCCAGAACCTGTTGCGTTTACAGTCACACTTTGTGCTCGTGCGCCACGACTGGCCTCAATCATTATTTTGTTTATTGGCCAATACGAATACTCTTTAAAATGCTGTAATAACCGTCCAAAAACGACCCCAATTGCACCACAATAAAGTCATATATTCGGGATAATTTGATATGGATACCTACAATTATAAAATTTGCTTGTTATTCATAACTGAAAATATATAATTACTGTTATTAATTTTCCGGTTTTTTCCCTATAAAACTAACGATGCTCTTTTATATAAAACTATACTATTTGAGCTTATTAGTGCGTGATTCCCTCGACGTCGATAGAGAATTCTAGTTGAACGATCTTACGTATTTTTCTTTAAATCTATAAAAAAACCTACAGTTATTTACGTCTTGTAGAACTATAATTTAATTATGTAAATTTAATAAAAAAAAAATAATATCATCAGATGTTGTATCACTTGTTTTAGCATTTCTATTCGTGGTAAACGATATGGGTTCTTTTCTTTATTGATTAAATGTACAACTGTTTGTTTTAATAATAAATGGAGTACTATATTTTTTTTATGTAAAGCAAAAACAATCACTTACTAGGTTCACTTTATCTATTCATATTATAAGTTACATGAGAAAAAATGCATTCAATTGTTAATTTAATACAAGAGCAATTAAATATAGATTTTCATATATAATGAGGAGGTCACGCCAGGTCAAGTAGATCTGTCAAGGTAGAGTGATTACCCTTCGCGTGTAAGAATTATACACTTAAAATGATTCTAAAGTATGTACATTAAAATAGCCTCTAGTGCACGCACTGCCTTTATACACTCCGTATTGTATTAATTTACAATTTGCCTTACGTTCATAAGAAACTTGAATCGTAGGTGCAATGGAAAAAATACAACATGAATCGATTTAGATGAACTATTTCGTATGTTAAATATAATAATTTAATCTGTTAGTACGTTTATATATATAAACACAATAAAGAAACTACAATTATCTTATATAAATAGTATAAGACGAATTGTATATTTTAAAAATGATAGAACCTTTGATATCAATAAATGAACAAAGTTGTTTACGTATTGTGGTTTTTCCATTATGTCAGTTGATTCCGTCAATAAATTAAGATAATGAGTTTCTAAGAAATGCTTCCGCCAACGTTTTCCGGGTAAAAGGAAATTGTCGACGTTGTGGTGTAATTTTAGATCTCAAACGATAGTCCTGAGTTCAAAGCAAATCTGGCAGAAGTTTTATTATGTGTATTCGTTGTCTTTTCTATTTTTATACACGATTCTTTTATTTTTAAGACGCTTTAAGAGAACTCGATTCGAAGCAATAAGACCATCTTAGCATATATGTATAAAGATTATAATATATAACAAATATGTATTTTGTTTTTTTTTGTGTGTAATTTTATTCTATTCATTCCTTCATTGTTAGCAATGTCATATATCACTAAAAATAAAATAAAATAATATAAAAATCCTTATGACCGTTTAAAATAAATTATATAGGACGGGTGAACAAGGAATGATCTTCAGAGAGCTAGTCGAGGATCTCGATCCGTCAATAGATCCGAACACCGTCTTCTCTTGGTTCCACCCCAACTGTACCAAGAGCGAGGCTGTCGATATGCTTGTGAAAGCTGGCCCCGGCAGTTTTCTAGTGAGGTAAATGACAAGACAAATTGAATATTTTAAACATTTTTAAAGTTAATCCACAAATTTGAACGTAGCGGGACTCGAACCTCCAGGAGGCGCGGGTTCGAGTCCCGTTACGTTTAAATTTTTATACGTTTTCTAAATAAGTATAAGACAAATTGAATTTTTTTTAGATAAAATAAGACCTTGGCTAGAACCTTCTATAAAAGTGTCTTTCAAGATTATTTATTGTAGTGTAATCATATTTAACAAATTAATATTTCTTTTACTTTAAAAAGTGTCTTCAAATCTTTCCTAAAAAATCATGATCACACTAAAAATAATTAATTTCAATTTTGATTTTTGATAGAGATAAAGCTCCAATTAAACTTGTATATTTAAAAAAAATAAGTACAATAAAACAGGCTCGATTCACATTTATCATTTTGATTTTCTTTCTGTTCAATTTTTATTTTAGACCTTCGGATAATTCTCCCGGTGACTACTCCTTGTTCTTCCACATCAATAATCAGATACAGAGATTCAGAATCGAGAAGAAAGGTGTGCGATATTTAATGGGAGGTAGGACGTTTGAATGTCTCGATGCGGTCATAAATCGATATAGGAAGGAGCAAATTGTCGAAGGACACACTTTGGGACAACCTGTAAGTACTTCATGTTTTAGTTTTTTTAAATTAATATTTATCTAATCTGTTTTTCATATTTGAGGCCAGTTGTGACGCAGGGGCACAAACTGGAAAGTGGGGAACAGAGTGTCTTAATACTAGGGTCCCCCTGCCTACCCTGCTTTGTGCGGGATACAGAGTGAAGCTCATTTGATTTGATTTTGATTTTTTTTCTCCCTTTCCGCCCAATTTTCGAGACATTTCACATTGAGCGGTGCACAACGCCGAGCTTAGTCTTGTTACCAGAGCCATGAAATGAAAATAATTCACTAGCAGGGATCGAACTCACATACGTTTACGCTGCCCGATGACGACCTCAATATTTTGATAAATATTTAAAATGAGTGCATGTTTATATTTATAATATAGATTTTCGGTTGACCTGATAAGATAAAATGCGGTGTTTTAAACCGCCAATATCAGCAATACATTTGGATGTGAGGTGAATTGATGATGTATTACTAGGTTATCTCTGTTTATCACGTAAAATGCGATGAGATATGTATAGATAAAAATAAAACAATTTAATATTATTTTGTTATGGGAATTTAGTACAAAAAAATATTTTTTTTAAGTGTTTTTTTATAACCTTATTCAATACAGATAGACTTATTTGTACCTTTTATTAGCAATTTTTTTATATTAACACTACTTAACAAAAAATTAACGTTTTAACATTTTTTTTTTGTTATTTTCAAAGTTGATAGCCGAAGGCCATCAAATAGAACCACATCAAAACACAACTGGTGCCGCAGCTGAAAAAATATACGCGACACTCAGAGAATGCAGGGATCAGATCGGCTTAAAGAAAATGAAGGGCATCAAACACCAAGGATACCTGCACAAGAAATCCGACAAGGGAGCTAAGAAATGGAAAGCATTGTATTTTGTTCTATTGCAAGAAGGAACTGACACACATTTATATTTCTATGACTCGCCCAAACGGACTAAGCCCAAAGGTCTCATTGATCTTTCTTGTGCTTATTTATATCAGGTGAGACTTTTTCCTTGTAATATATATTGTATTGTAGTAGAAACTGCAGAAATAAAAACAGAAATAGTATTTTTGCTTAGTTCAATTTTTTTACATTTTCTACTGGCGTCCGCTCGTGGATATGATTATTAAAATAGAAAATTAAATCAGCTTCACGCCGTATTGTTAAGAAACTCCATTTTCCACTGTCTGCCGAATTTCTTCAAGGCATTGCGTGTTGAGTGGCAAAATTTAATGTACTTGCGGACAATTGGTTAGTTGTTTTTATATGATTGTTTATATTGGTATACATTATATATATTATACGTTTTGGAATTTTGTTTTCTTTTACTACGCAAGAAAGAAGAAAAATGTTAAGTCGTTTCATATCTTTTTTGCGGTAGGTATTTGCGAGCGGTGAACGCGAAAAATAAATGTTTGTAAATTCCGATTTTGCAAGAATATCAGGAAAAAAGTAGTTAGTCCATGTTGCTCTCTAAGTTATTCTGTCGTCAAGTGAAAGTTCTATAAAAATCGCTTCAGGAAATTTTTCATTTTTTCTTGTCAAATAAAAAGATGACAGATAGGTAGATAAAAAATTAAAATACGCTTGGGTTTTTTTTAATTTAGTGTTAATAATTTTATGAACTTAAAAGAAACACAGTTATGTTAGTTATGTTCCAATAAGCACTTTAATTTTATTTATACGTATAGATTCTCTTAAAAGTAGAATTCCCTTATATGAGACTATTATACAACACCATTAATTACGCGCTCCGTCCAGGTGCACGAGTCGCTGTGGGAGCGCGAGTTCTGCTTCCAGCTGGTGGAGCGCGCGCTGCCGTGCCTGTCCACGCACACGTTCCTGGCGGCGGGCGCGGCGGCCGAGCTGCGCGCGTGGCTGGAGGCGCTGCGCGGCCTGTGCGTGCCGCAGCAGGCGCGCCACCACTGCCAGGCCAGCACGGCGCGCGTGGTGTGGCTGCGCGCGCTGCGCCTGCGCTGCGTCACGGCGCACCGCCTGCCCGCGCGCCTGGCGCCGCGCCCGCACCTGCGCCTGGCGCTGGGCGCCGCGCCCGTGGCCCGCACGCGCGCGCGGCCCTCGCCCGACCCGCACTGGGACGACGAGTTCGTGTTCGAGTGAGTCTTGAAACACGCTTCTCAAGCTTCTGTGAGCCTGCCACAAAAGCTTGTATCACTTGTAAACATTTTGTTGTACAATTGGCGTACAGTTAGAGTACTCACTGTACGTCACTGTCAACATTTCGAGTGTTTTTAAACGCTTAATTCCACTTTTTGGACACATTTAATGCACCTTCTTTAACCCATTTATTTCAACATCAAACCACCGAACACACAAAAAATTTCTCTTATTTCTGTTTGCCACAAACAAATTAAACAGTACCTATAGATGAAACTATGGAATGTTTATTCAAATGGACACCCCATTTGAATAAACATTTCATAAACCCACCAACATAAATAAAAAAAATATATAGCTGACAAAATTTAAAGATTCACAAACACAACACAAATCAAATCAGCGTTACGCTGTCCTGCACAGAGCGGGATAGGCAGACAGAACCTTGTATTAGGACACTCCGTTCCCCACTTTCTGCTGAATTCTGCAGGCATTGCGTGTTGAGTGGCAAAACTCAACGCTGCGCTTTGCCTCGACACCAGAGCGAAGAAATGGAAATACAAATTTTAAGTAAATATTTCATCTCCTCAAGTGGGGATCGAACCCACAACCAGTCGGCTTTAGAGTCACACTTTGTGCCCCTGCGCCACGACTGGCTACCGCCACCTTATTTTTAAACATATCTCGTATGTATTTTTCTGTTATATTTCCCAACATTAAACATATTTATCATGTTATAAGTGAGACAAAAATAACCACAACCCAATATTTATTAGAAACATATAATGTTTAACATACAAAACATGTAAAACTTACTAAATGCTTCATTCGAGGAGATTGTAATCCAATTTAAAAAAATAATTTTGACAATGAATGAAAATTTTAATTTTTAATTTTAGTTTTTAAACAAATCTCAAGAATTGATTTTAAAGTATACCAAGACTACTTGGATAAAATTATGTGTAAATATTATTATTATATTACTAATACCTTTTCTATTACTTTTTTCATATAGTCACTAATTAATCAATTAAAATTTATATTTTTTTTCTTTTAGCGATGTACCTCCAGATGTAACTTCGTTTACAATTACGGTTCACAACACCGGCAAGAGAGGCAAGGAGTCTGAAGTGAGTGCATGCATGCATGTGATATAAAAAATATATATTTTACGTAAACATACATTACAAAATAAAATTACTTACAGGTCGCAGAATTAACCATAGAATTGGCGAATTTAGCTAACGGTGAAGAGATAGAGGAGTGGTACCCGCTAGCCGGCATGACGCCCATAGGTGAATGGGGGTCGTTAAGACTTCGTATAAGGTAAATAAGGAAAGTTATTTTATAAATGTTAAAAATATTCGATGAATTTTTGATATTTATAAAATGTTATTCCACATTTTGGAATGAAAAACACTTATTTAGAAAAGTTATAAAAATTTTGAAAAGTTGGTTATTTAGAAAAGTTATTAAAAGAAGAACATGCTCAGCTGGTTTGGGCGCGTCGAACGAATGAGTGATGAAAGAATGGCAAAAAAGATTTATGATGGAAAAGTGAGCGGTAAGAGAGATAGGGGGAGACCTCGGTTGACCTTCGAAAACACACTATCGAAGATACTAGAGGAAGGTCACGTACAAAGTATGAGGACCCCCCGAGGGCATGTATGAAGAGGTTGATGACAGTGGACGAGGCGAAAGAGACCGTAGCGTTTGGCGCTCCGTTCTCTCTGACTACCCCGCTAGGGATAAAGCGTGAAGTTAGTAGTAGCACGTAGCGAAATTTGTCAAAATAAAAAAATCACTAAGCCATACATTCTCATCTATCTACGTCGCAATTCTTATACGCTTGTTACAACCTATGTTGTTTGCATCTCGCAATTCTTATACACTTGTGACAGACAACCTATGTTGTAGGGAGATATCATGTAAAAATCCAGTATTATGTAAAAATTCAGTGACAGCGAACTTCCGCCACCTGGAAACTGACTAGTTCGGTCGGTACAGGAGGCGCGGGTTCGAGTCCCGCTACGTTCTAATTTTTATACGTTCTAAATAAGTCATTTTGAGGTACTCTGATAGGAATGTATAGCTCAATTGAAAGAGCGCTTGAATGGTTATCAAGAAGCGCGAGTTTGTGTCTTGTTACGTTAAAGTTTTTATATGTTGTTAAATATTATTCTTTCTTCGGTCTGCATATAATATTTTTTTCCTGAAATTTTGTGACCATTTCATTAGTTTTTAATTTTGACGAGGATTTAATTAGTTAAAGAATTTGATTCCTAAGTGCAGCCGTTTCCATTTTTTTCACATTTAATTTAACTTAATTGTTTCTTTATTATTATTTTTAGTATGTTTTATAATATGTTTGTGTTTGTAGATACATGCAAGAGCTTGTAATGCCTCGAGAGGAATACAATCCACTACGTCAGTTGTTATTGGAGCCGGGGTTGCCCGCTGTGAAAGCTTTGGCTGATTTATGTCGCACGGATAGACAACCTTTGGCTACATGTAAGTGAGGATTCGATTGTATTTTTACAATATTTTAAGAGTTAGGTTTTTAAGAGAGAGTAAAAATAGATTTATTTCTGCATATAGATAATATTTCTAACAGAGTAGACTTGATGATTTTGGGTTCAATCTGTCTCAGGTACAATTGCATACATTGTTAATGCATTAAATATAATTTGTTTAATTAATCTCTATATATAGTATCCATAATTCAAAGATTTTATGTAATAAATAAGCGTAACTTAAAGTTATTTAAAGAGTGAATATTTAAAATAATAAAAAACTGGACAAGCGCGACATGGGCTCGCTCACCGAGGGTTCCGCACAAAAATTGGCGGTCTCGAGCTTTTTTCTAAAATTCAAGCCTAGCTTAGCTCTTGCGTTTGATGCCTCACTTGAATTAGCTTGGCTTTAATATACAATTTTGACCCATTTTAAGGCTATTATTTTTTAGGATTTTGCGAAATATGTATAGTTTTAAACTATCACTACATGTAGATGCTAGCTGCCAAATTTCTTAATTCTAGGTCAACTGGAAGTCCTCTATGAATTTTGATTGCCTTGATAGTGTCAAAATACCCATTTTTTTGCGATATAAACGACCACATCTTTTTTTTAAGTAAATGTAGAAATATATACTTGGTTGGTTGGTAAGGCTTGAATTTCAACTGGAATCTTCAAGCTTTCCTGAGATAAAAGCTCTTGACGGACAGACAGACGGATATCAAAGTGATCAAGGGTTCCTTTTTCCTTAAAATATACGGACTTCCCTAAAGATATTGTGAAATAAAGCAAAAGTAATAATAATGGGAAAAAGGGACCCTAATATGTGTAGGGTGTGATCAGTAGTACACATCCGCAGCGGTGCTGCACGCGTTCGCGGAGAGCGGGCGCGGCGCGGAGCTGGCGCGCGAGCTGGCCGCGGCGGAGGTGGCGCGCGAGCCCGACCACCGCGCGCTGTTCCGCGCCGCCAGCCTCGCCACCGCCGTGCTCGACGAGTTCATGCGCGCGCTCTGCAAGCCCTTCCTGCAGGTACTGCCCACTATTGTCAAAGTAAATACTTTTTTAATTTAAAATATTTACTTTTTCTCCTTTTTTGATAAATAAAAAAAATATTTCTGGCGGTATAATAACATTCAATTTTCATATATATTATAAAAGATTAGCAAAATTGCAATAAATTAAAATAAACATATTTTTTAATAAATATTTTCAGGCAGCAATTGCAGAAACAGTGCAAAAGTTAATAGACGCAAAACAATCAGCCGAGTTGAATCCTACTAAAATGGACTCCCCTGACGATGCGTGCAATAACGCAGAATTTTTACTAATGATACTGGATCAGGTATGAAATATTTTATATTATACTTAAAAAGAAAAGAAAAACAATAACATATGTTTCTTTTCGTAATATAATATTAGCTTATCAACTATCATAATATGTTTGAAAAATACTCAAATAAACTAATATATCTGTGCCTATATCATTATAAAAGAAGAAATGCACAAACATAAAATAAAAAAAATAATTAAATAATAAATAATCATAAATAAAAAATTACAATTATTTTCTTTAGCGAATGCTACAATAATACTTTTGTCAAATGTATTTTTTTTTACTCGTATTTACTTTTATTTTATGTACGCAAGAAAGAACTTAGTTACTATCTATAAAAATAGAAGTGATCGTGGCGCAGTTGTAAAATATCTGATTGTAAACATGGTTGTGGGTGCAGTCTACAAGATAGAATTAATTATATACATTTCCTCGCTCTGGTAACAGGTTTCATGCGGTATACACGTAAATAAATACTTGAAATATTTTTTATCTTCACGTTGTATTTCGCATAAAGCATTGTAGGTAGAGGGACCCCAGAGTTAAGACACTACGTTTTCTTGTCTTGTTGATTTATTTATTCGCCTAGATAACATTGTCAATCTTCACGTCCCCGGAGGCGTGCCCGCGGCCGGTGCGCTACCTGTGCGGCTGCTTGCAGCGCGCCGCCGTCGCCAAGTGGCCCAATGAACGATTTGTTCGCACTAGGGTCGTTTCTGGTAAGACAATAACACGCATATTATTATTTTATTCTGTATTATACATATTTCTCCGCACGCTATGTCAATTTAACAGGATTTTTGTTAACCAACCGAGCATATGGTGGTGTTGTCTTTTCACCTATGTATAATTTTAAACATTATAATTGACAATTTTATATTTATAATGTTCTTATAGTTCAAAGAATCTGGCCTTAGTGCTTCCGTGTTCAAATGGAAATATTATAATTAAAAATCGTATCAATATTTTCTAAGTGTGCGAGGCAACTCTGACCGCACATACTCACAGGTAACATTGAAATTATTAATACAGCCTTCCTTGACACACGAACTATCTTACACTGAAATATTTTTTTCAATTTGAACCAGTACTTCGTAAGTTTAACGTTTAAAAACAAATAAATTCTTACTTAGTTTAATTTTATTTAAATATGAGTCACAAGCACATTGTTATGTAATTAATACTCATAAAACATAATAATATCCCAGGTTTCATCTTCCTCCGCCTGATCTGCCCGGCGCTGGTGGAGCCGCGCGCGTGGGGGCTGGTGTCGAGCGCGCCGCCGCCGCACGCGCAGCGCTCCCTGCTCATGGTGGCCAAATGCTTGCAGAATCTGGCCAATCTTATTGAGTTTGGAGCTAAGGTTAGTTGTACTACAGTACATTCGGCAAGTCATTGCTGTCTTTTTAGGTAGTATAGTACCTTAAATAATATATGTAAAATCTATGCTTGCTAGTATGGTTTGCCTCAATTTTAAACAACCTGTACTTTACCCGCGTCTGGCAGGAGTAAAGGCCCACGTAAAGGGTCTGGTAATAATGTATATATATTTTTTACAATATTCTTAATAACATATAATACTAAAATACGAGCCTTTCTACTTTAACGTAGGTGGCCATGGTTTTTAGGTACCTTTAGTTTGAGCTACCTCTGAAAGGTCCCCACTTTCAAGTTAGTGAGTACGCATACCGACCTTACTATGAATTGGACTAATAATGCTAAAAATTCCAGCTTTGCTAAAATGACGTAGGTCTGGGGGGTCTGGGATCTAGGTCTATTCGCTCTCATATGGAAGAACAGCGCGATATTGAGTTTCGCCATTCAACACGCAATGTCTTCAGAATTCAAAAAAATGCGTATTTCTATACTAGGAGCCCTACATGGAAGTGGTTAACCCGTTCATCTTGAAAAATAAAGAGCGTATGGTGGTGTTTCTCGACCAGTTAAGCTCAGTGCAGGACCCCGGCAACGCGCCTTCAAGCTCGAATAACAACTATGATATTGGTAAGAAATTGTTATTTTGGTTATTTCTATTGTTTTTGAGACCTTTGTGGCGCAGGGACCGTGGGCGTGAACAGCGTTTGACAATACACACGATATTTGTGGGGTAATTAATTTCTTTTTTATTTATAAAGAAGAGATATAATATAGTGCAATCAAACTAGGCTCTCTCTGCCTTCTCAGCTATATACAGGATAGGGTGTTATGCTGCAAATATAAATATTATATTTTTTATATCATCATAGATGATGCCATCTTGCAACAACCACACAATGATTGCGGATTCAATTCCAGCCTGAAATTATTCCAGATTGAATAATATATAAAACGCATTAGGGTTATTCCGAAAAGCGGTGTTTCTAATCATTCCCTGTATGTACCAAACGCATCAATATTTGATGCTTTTCTTCGATATTTATCTTAAAATATTTACTAGGTGAATGTAGAAATACCCTTTCGGAATTACTCGAATACACCATATATTTATACAATAAGCATTAATAATTTTATACAAAAAATTTACGCCATGAGTCGTGATGCGCCACTTTTTTGAATCGCCGAAAGGTAATTAAAAACTACACGTAATAAAAAGTCAGTTATGAGAACAATAATAAAAATAATGAATATTTAACACATTTTTTTTCCACAGCTAAAGAACTGGCCACAATACACCACATCTGCGTCTCCCATCTAACCGAACTACAGAATTTGGCCAAATCCCAACCGGCTATACGAAAACTGGTGACTGTCACGGAAATGCTGACTAAGCACAAGCACAAGTATCTCGAAATGATCAGATAGGATATGCCTTTAAATACAGGTATTTTATTTGTATATGTATGTATGTGCAAACCACGACGTTGAGTTCAGCCACTCGACACGCAATGTTTTGAAAAGTGAAAAACAGAATTTTTTTACACTAAATTCCTTTTAATCGTGAAGCTACAAATAATGTAGGCCTAATTAAATTATATCATGTAAAAAAGTCTACTTTATATGGTAGAATATAAATATTTGTTTATTGTAAACGAAAGAAAATAAATGAATGGCACATATGCTTAAACCATTTATTTATTTTTATTTTCTTTAGTACACATCATTTAAAACTAAAAATGGATAAAAAAAAGAGAACTGAGTCTATAAACATTGTGTACTATCCTATGCTATATTCAGGAAAAGTGTGAAATTTTTTATTCGTTTAAAAATAAGTAATTTATTACCGTCATTATGGAGCAGTTTTAGCGTATAGGCACAAGCGTGGGAATAGTAAATGCGATTGGTTGTGGATTCGATTCGATTCGCACTCGGGGGGAATGAAATATTTAATATTCTGGTAATAAGGGGGGGGGGGGGGAACGTAATGCCTCGACAATTCGGCGAAAAGTGGAGAACGGAGTGTCTTAACACTACATTATTCTTAGGTTTTCTTCATACCCTACTATGTGCGGGATACATACAGTGTGAGGTAAAAAAATTATAATAATAATTTATCACTGTTGTTTCAGGGTAAAACAACCGGAACAGAAATAGCAGTAGTCGTAGTTCGCAGAACTGAGTTTTAGTTGTATCGGTGTAGTCATTTAGTTTTAGCCCTACATTACTTACGTTAGTTCCAACGAATGCAACGTGTCCGAGCTGTCTCGTGCCAAATGTGTATTCGTTCACTATTTACTTTTATACTTTATTGTATAATGTTTGTGTAAGCATTTATTTAACTGCCTATTTAATGTATTGTTAGCTGTTGGACGGTTATGAATGATTTCTTTTTGCTTTTTTTTTGAAAACTTCCCTTAAAGTTACTGTTATTTATTTAACAATGGAAAAAATACATGGAAGATTTTTTTTGGCGTACCTCAAATACGTTTGATAATGTTTGATTGTTTAATGATTTGGTCATCCATAAATTACGTCACACGATTTAAATGATTTTTTACTCTTCAATTTTACGCTTAGAAATTATTATATTAAATTAAAACACTTGATCGACCCCCATTCACTCCTCCCTCACCAGTGGCGTAGTTTATAGACCCCTTATGCGAGTTTATATAATTATTTTTCAAATAATTGTCATGTAACTCAAAGACATGTTCGTATCATTCATAACCGCTCCGTATGTATAGGTGCAACAGAAAATGGCTCTCTAGTGTTGTAAGTAGTATTTATTGATAATTATTTGGCTGAATTACTATAGATATTAATGTTGTCATAGAAATGTTAGAGCAATGGATGTAATAAACAATGATTATTTACATATGGGTGTTTAAAATATATTTTTTATTTATCTGTGACAATTATAAAAAGTACATTAATAAATATTTGATTTGCTTTTTATAAAAGAAAGAATGTTGAAAAAAATATTAATGTTTTAAGTAATTGACTTATATAAATTTTTTTCATTATATTTCAAAATTTTTCAACTTAATCATTTATTTAATGTTATAAATAATCTGTGCTCAATGTATCTATTACATCCATTTCGCAAACTATTTTAGTAATTAGAAAACAATCCTCGTACGTAAATCGTAATGCACATGTAAATGGCCGTTAGGTTGAGCACCGACTGATATATAATAGTAATTCATAAGAGTTCATTCTATATCCTTGTAAGCTACGAGAGCGAAAAATATAAAAAAAAACCGAGAAGTAATGAGAAAATGTAAAAAATTAACGTAATTTTGCTAACGTTTTGTATGTGGTACCCTTTTATACCGATTACCTCGCTTGGGAATATATTATGAGTAGTGTTGCCATTTGATAAAAGATTTTTTTTAAAGCGAAAATATCTGATGTAAAATTAGCGAGTGGAATGAACCAAAAGAACAGTTTTAAGATACAAGTTTTTATAGTGTTTTTTACATCTGGCGGCACTCGTGTGAATGGACGTTATCTTCATTAAAATGTCTAATCACAAATTTAATACTATTTTATATTTTACTATTTATGCTGTTTATTATTTAAGGCTAGATAGGTTGTACGTAAGTGTAAGGTTCTACTGTCAATCGCAAGACACCAAAAATGTTTTAGAGTGGAGAATTGAATGTGATATCGTAATGTGGTATCGTTTGAGTAGAAATTAGATATTAGGGGCCCTCCATAAATTACGTCACACGAATTTTATTATATTGGACCCCTTCCTCGTCCTTGTCACTACTGGTCACATGTGAGGTCATCCTTCTTAGTATGACGTCACATTGTTTGCAACTTTACCCCTAGAAATTATAAAATTACTACAGTAGTTTGGAAATAACAATTTTTGGTCACACAAAATTCATGTTTATTATTTAAAAAACAATGTATTACACTATTTTAAAATGTAATGTGATGAAATTTAGAATCCTTTCTAACACTTTTCATCGACATTTCGTAGACACCCTTCATCCCCTTTAACGTATGACGTAATTTATGAATAGCCCCAAATGTATGCAAGTCGTTTATTAATCGGATATAATTACACCCTTACAATTTATTCTCTGTGATAAAAAAAAAATCTTCTCATTTTTATTTTAAACTTGTTTTTACATACATTCTTATAAAGCATTTATGACAAATAGTGTTGTTGTTTGTCACAACTATATTATTACATTTTTCTTCTTATATCTCAATTTTTTAAGAATTTATAGCTATTATTTTTTTTTCTTGCTCAAGTAAGGAATTAGTATTGTAGTGCCATATTTATACTCGTAAGTGGCTCTTTTGTACTTGCTTTTTACATATAATCACTTGGGCCCTTTGTATTTTTATTTATAAACAAGAAATAGAAATAAACTTTTTTATTTGAATGAAACTTCTTTTTCTTTTGTTCTCATTTTGTTAAATTAATAATTTACTGTAATGCAACCTTATATTTTTTTTTAATATATTGTACAATTTTTGTTGAAACATTCTTTATTTTTTTATTTTGGTTTTAGTTAAAAAAATATTCTCTTAATATTTTTTATTTTTATTTTTATTGAAGAGTGAAGTAAAATTTAAAGAGTTTAATTTATAAATAGATATTTTATATCTCTAATAATTCTTTTGTTGCATTATGTTATGGTTCAGTAAGAGCTGTTATATATAAAATAATCAATGGACGCCACATCATATGTTTATTGTGTTATCTACAACCACTCATTCTTTCATGTGTATTATTATTTGTTTAATTTGCTAAAACAATGAGTACAATTTGTAATTCTAGTTTCTGTTCAATTTTAAAGATTTAAGAAGCAACCAACATTTTTTGTGTCTTTTACTCCAATTCTGGGGTTTGGTCAAAAATATTTTAAAACACCTGTTATAATGTCTACTAAATGTCTGGTACTTTTCTGAACCTATTACTATAGGTACAACATTTTACCCATGTCATTTATTTCATCAAGTTTTAATAGTATAATTTTATATTAACTTTATTTATACATAGAACATAGTACTGGTATATGTATTTCTTATTTTGGTATTCTTATTTATAGCAATATTTTATACTTATTATTACCAAACTCAATTAAGATAAACAACAATGAGTCCTTTTGGACTCATGTCTAAACTGTAAGAAAATTAGACATACTGTTGGTCTCAATAGCCCAGAATTCATACTAATTTACCCACAGCGCTTTACAGCTATGTATAAAAGAGAGATAATCAAAATAATGCAAACTTCTTTAATGGTTAAATTAATTTTTAATAACAATTTTTACTTGAAACTATACAAATACCTGTAGCTAATATCGAAATTATTATTTCAAGATTTAATTTAGATTTATTTAAAGTCAGCTTACATACCTTACTTTTATTATACAACTCAATGCATCGAAATTTGTTATTTATTTAGCAATAGCTTGTAGCAGTAGGTGTCTTTGTATTGAACTATGTTAGTTACTAAATAGATTATGTCTAGACTGATTAATGCTCTAATTTCTAGATATTTTAGAGTAAACAATTAAATATGCACTAGATTTTTTAAATGTTTCAAACTCAACTTAGTATTGGTTCTATTTTGTATTGGAAAATTTTTATACAGAATTATTAAAAAATATATATAATATTTTGTTTTTGTTATATTATATTTTTAATCGGCAGTGTTTGGTTTTCTACTATATGATAAATGTCATATATTTGATTCAATTGTTTTTAGTAATTATATCATATTATAATTTAAATATAATTGTGTCTGTCGGTGGTTAGAAATATGATGGAGTTTTAAAAAAGTGTTTTTTATAAAAACTTCTGTGTATTCTTGTCTTAGTAATACTATTTTTCACTTAAATTTGATCTGTGCTAGAAATCATACTTAATATAAATAAAAATGAAAACAATTATTGCCTTTATTATTTATAATTATATGTATGTGTTACATTCCTAAGTATTACAGTTCCATAAAAAAAACCTCAATAACATTTATGTCAGAAAAAGTATAGCAAAAGCCATAAATATACAGCAAGTGGCCACATAAGGTGATTTTCTTTCACCAATCCTTGCACATTTCCAGAATGTACCCAATAGTCTGGAACAAATAAGAAACATCAATTAATATTAGGAGGTCATTGTGGCACATCAGTGCATTATTCAACTATAAATGTGATTGATGGTTGTGGATTTGATTCCAACACAGAGAACAAAGTGTCTTAACTAACACTAAGTTTCCTATGCCTACCCTGCTAATAAGATTTTCAAAATATTTTTTTATTATTTAGTCTTACCTAAGTTGGAACATTGAAACAAAGGCAATGAAAACTATATAAAAAGGCCAAATTTATTGATTGATATTGGGGAAATAAAAAAAAAATTGTTAAATTAATTAATTAAGGGTGTAGCTTGAATTCACATTGTGTTTACACATGGAAGCAGTCCACCATAATGGGCTCAAATAATATTATAAACAATAATTAATCATTTGGCTAGGGGTATTTATCTAATTGTAATTATACTATTATTTATTTACTTATTTAATTATACATACTTAGGGTAGTTATAGGGTGTATGTTATGTTATAGGGCCAGTCGGAGCACAGGAGCACAAGCGTGCGACTGGAACGCAACTAGTTGTGGGCTTGATCTCATTAGAGAAAATGACATATATAATATTATGATTTCTTTACTGAACATGCAATGCGTCCAGAATTCGGCGGGAAATAGGGAAAGGAAATTCCCTCTGCTTACCCTTAAGTGCAGCGTGAAGATAATAAACATAATAATTTTATAATATTGTTAAACGATAAAATCTTACCCTGTTTTGTTACGGTCCATGATGCTAGGGAAAAAGGACCTTAAATATGCACAGGTGCATATTAATAGTAGTATCACTGATAATAAGCTTTGAAAATTAAATATAGCACTCTGAAACAAAATAATATCGTAACTAATAAATAGTTTGCTAAAATATATATATATTGTTAATATTGTTACAGACCATTATTACTATCTATTAATCAATATATGGTTGAAATGAGACTGTTGAACATCAACACTGTTATTATATTATATGAATTTAATTATTGCAATTAAATCATTACTAAGAATTAGACATGGGCGTTATGAAACATAATCGGTTTCAGAAACTGCTTACGAGTCGAATAACCGCATAACTAGTTTCGGGGACAAACACATAACGATTATTTGACATACGTAGTTTCATGACAGTAAGCAGTTGTAGCACAACTGTAACTTATTTCAAATAGATTATATTATAAAATAGTAATGTCAGTTACATCGATTCTAACATAGTCGCATCTCGCTCTATCTTACTACGTTTCGAACGAAAAGAGAGACAGCAATAGATCAAATTTGTATGCAATTACATTGTAAATTATTTTCATTTCCATTCTTAGAACAAAAACGTCATTAAAATATGATTGATTACGCACTCCATGAAAAGAAAAAGTGATGCTAAAAATTAAAATTAGTAAATGCATAAGTAAAATTCTATGGAATTAAAAATAGTACTAAAAAAGAGAAAGTAAACTGATTATAAACAATATTTTTGAATATTTTATAATAGTGAAATTGCGAACCTAATTATGAGAATAGATCATTACTATTAAATATTAAGCGGACTATATTATATTATTAAGTGAATATAGCTTAAAAGAAATATAAAAAAATCAAATAATCAACATTCATTTTTTTTATAAATAAATCTCCATTTTTTTTACCTTTGAATTAATTATATCCCTTTAAAGTTGCGATATATTTAAACATCGTTGCACACATATTTAATTTTGAAAAAAAAGTTAATATTTTTCAAATATTAAAATTCTAGAAATAAGCATTATTATGATAGGTAATATAACCTTAAGCATTTTTGTAATCATAACACTCTTTACCGTTATGATTACAGATAACATGCAACATTTTCTGTAATCATAACTATAAAAGTAAACGTAAGCAAATGTTTGTAACTAGTTACAAAAATAAGCAGTTTTGAAAACTAGTTACTCGTGTACCCGAAACTAGTTGCAACCGATTATGCCTAAAAGACGTTACGACCCATGTCTACTAAGAATTAAAAGTAATTTCAAAGTTTGCACATTCAAATAAGCACAATATTTTGGAGTTTGACATTTGACAGTTGACAACACGGCAAGTTACGACTTATGATTATATGATAATACAAGTTATCTATAATTTAGCCTTAAAAATATACAAATGCTTAATATTTTATTAATTATATTTAATTAATATGAATTCCAACTAATATTTTTTTATGTATACGTTACAATATGGATGTCACAACAGTCTTCCAATATAATACACACAGTACTTTTCTAAATACCATACGTTACTTTACATTTTATATAAATACTAAACTACAATTTTGAATTATTTTAAAGCAATAGAGGTTCCGTATTTATTATTATTCGATCTGGTACCGATACTCAATAATCGACGTTACTAATATTATACTAACTTCTCTTTACAATAGAATAATTTCTTTTATTGTGGTTTATTTTTATGTGCTTCAGATATGAATCATTTTTATTTAGATTTTTTTGATAATCATTATTCGATATTTCTAACAAAAGAAATCAATTAGTTCGTACATATAGCAGCTATCCTATTAAAAAAAATAATAATACGATTATTTAAAATTACAAATATAATTTTAAATCCTAACTAATTACGTCCAGTGAAATTGCCGTATGTACTTTATAGTTTACCACTTGTCTATGATAAAAATAGAAATGTACAAACTTATGTTTTATGGCAACTTCATAATAAATAATAAACACACGATCACAGAATGACAGAAGTAAATACGAAAATGGGTTAAAGTGAAAACATTCCGATAAAACTTTCTAATAAAATTTTAGAAAAGTAGTGTTTCTCTTAATAAATTACAAAAATAATTTTAAAATATCATGGAAGAAGATAAATTTGCTTTAGTGGAAAAAATCATAAAAGATGTACACAATGTTTTGTCTAAAATATCGGAGCTGTAAGTATACATTTGGCAAAAATTCAAATATTTAAATTTAATTTTGCTCACAAAAACAAAATTAAAAGTGAATGCGCAATATTGCAGGTACGCCTTTGATGTTGTTCCAATGGATGTTAATTTTCAAAATAAATCTCCAGTGCTACACTTAGAAAATTGTTTGGGTCTAGAATCTTGGTGTGTGAAACACGTCTACATGTATTGTTACTCAGAAATCCTCGATAAATATTGTTTTACACTAAAACGTAAATCAAAAAAGATTTCTTCTGCAAACTGCGATCGCCTAATAAGATTAATGAACATAACTCTGTTGCTTAACCCCGAGATTAATTCGCTATGGAATAAAAGACGCGATATGGTACTGGATCGTGTCTTAGATAAGACTGCTGAATTGCATTTTACTAGGCTCGTTCTGTCGAGAAAACCTAAATGTAATGAGGTATTTGCATACAGAAGATGGATCCTAGAATGTATATTCCAAGGTATGAGTTGATTTGTATTATAGAAATAAGCTTGCTATCATTTATATGGCTTCATTTATGTATTAATATAGCAAAATGTTTATATTAGGTAATTTATTATAGATTATTGTGACATAGTGGTATCAAATGTGACAGGAAAGATGATAGTTTTTTAGTCTTCATTTGGAAGAGTGAATTATTTCCACACTCATTTAAGACAAAATGTAGTTTAAGACACTGTAAGTTCTGTCACTTACACATAGTGTCTCAAATTTGGTCAGAAAAGAAGAATAAAGTGACCTTATTTGATATGTGGTTCTTTCTGCTTACCCTGGTATATACAGGTTCAACACAAAGCTGAAGCTGATACTATAACATATAAATCTATGTGTTGTTTACTCAAAATAAATTTGTTTCCTTTCATTTTTCAGATATAAATAATCTTCAAACCAACAATATTGAAAATCTTATAAATGATGAATGTGTTGTATGTGACTTAGCTTCAGACAAAAGTCCTAATAATTATCACAGTTGGAACCACAGGATGTGGGTCATCAATACAATTAATACAAGCATGCCAGAGCTGGACCTGAATGCTTTATATATAAAAGAGTATAATTTTTCCGAAAAATGGACTACAAAGCATGTATCTGATTACAGCTGCTTCCATTACCATCAGTTTTGTATAAAAAAATTATATAATATTTCTAATAATTCATGGATAAGTTTGGAAAACATGTTACATATTAATTTAAGAAAGATCTTTATTAGAGTCTTGGCTTCAAACCTTCCCAAAGACATGACAATACAGGCGTCTGAAGAAAATTTGATCTCTTATTCTGCCGAGAATCTTGTGAAATTTGTGCTAGCATATTCCAATAAAATATGTGATTGCACAGTGGATTATGTTCAATTGTGTTGGAAATTACAAATACTATTTCATGTTTTAGTGTCTAATAATGAATTGATACAATTTTATAAATATCACGAGACACTCTGGTATCATAGACGGTTTGTTCTACATGAAGTTATTACTATAATGTATGATTATTTTGGCCTGGTCAGACATAATGGTGTTTTAATGAAAAAAAGTTGTAAAAATTGCAATTATGATGATATAAGGCAAAAGCAAGCTAAAATTGGTAGATACGACACTAACCGTATATACTCTAGTGTTTTATTTAATGTTATTATTTCACACGAGAAGAATTTTGTTGAAGAAAGAAGGAAAGATGGTGATAATTATGCAGATAGACATGAGAAATATTTGAAATTTGTTGAAGGCCTCAATAACGTAATGTAACAATGTGTGGAAATGTTTACATTAATGATATGAATTTTAAGTCTTTTTAAAGATATTATTGTATAAGTTTTTTAGCTCCACACTATCCCTCATAAAGCAGGGAATCTTATAAAAAAAAAATTAAATTAGCTTCACGCTGTATCCCGCACACAGCAGGGTAGGCAGAGGGAACCTTGTCGTGTTAAGACACTCTGTTCCCCACTTTCTGCCGAATTCTGGACGCATTGCGTGTTGAGTGGCAGAACTCAACGCCACGCTTCACCTCGACACCAGAGCGAAGAAATGGAAATATAAATTTAAGTAAATATTTCATCTCCTCGAGTGGGGATCGAACCCACAACCAGTCGGTTTTGCAGTCACACCTCGTGCCGCTGCGCCACGACCGGCCTCATCAGGTCGGGAATCTTATGATAATATGATACTCCATTACCGACTTTCTGCTCAATTTTTGAGAGAGTTTTGATTGGCGTAACTCTGCTATATAAAAAATGGTGCAAGCATGAAGTTAAAAAATAATATATTATTTTATTAAACATATGTGTCAAATATGATTGATGATTGGTTGCATTTATGTATTACATTTAATTTTTAACTGTACATTTTTTTAAAGGTTAACATAGTGGATTACTTTTTCTTTTATTTATTTTTAGATTTTTTTTAAAGAAAAATGTGTGATAAAATAAGTGAATTTTAAAAATAACAATAGCAATAACTATTAAATAAGGTTACATATTAAACAATAATACCAATTTTCCAGTTTTTTATGACACAGAATGTAAAATAGACATGTAAGTTTTATATTTATATCTGCAGAACATTAATTTAAATTGTATGACATATTTACAATGGTGTAACTGGGCATGGCCCCATACAAATTGAAAATATAAAGACATACTAAGAGTTTGCTGTGACTGTTCATGAAATTGAACGGATAATTAAAAGCCTTTACATATAAAAAGCATTAAGAAATTTAAAAAGTTTACAAGATAAGAAATAACAATGAGAGGCTGTTGTTGCAAAAGAGGCCTAAAAAAACTTTTTTGTGGCAAAATAGATACTAGTATATTATTGTTTTATTAAGCTTATTTTAATCAAGAGCTATTAAATGTAAAAAATAAATAAATAATTAAATGTAAAAAAAAGCAAATTTAAGATATGTAATTTTTATTAATGCAAAATGTATTTTAATGAAAATTATTTAAAAAATTTTATTGAATAAAACATATACTAGAATTATGTAAATATGATTTAGTTATAAAATTTTATACATAGATTGTGTTAGGTTTGTTTTTGATCTAAAGTCTAAGTAAATTGGCAAAAGAAACAAACAGTATGTTAAATATAAATTAAAAAGAAAATATAATAAGAAAAATTTAAATTAATAGCCAAAATTAAAAAAAAAATTAAGGAAAAAAATCAAATATAATTTATAATGCATACTTTTGTAAATTTTATATAAAAATAGTCAATATTAATATATATTATTTTGAGGGATTTTTAAGATAAGCTAAATACTAAGTTGCAATGTTCCTGCATCCTATTTTATAATGCACTTAATATTTCGTTTTATAAGTGATATCATTATGTATAGAAATTTGCTAGAAGCGGTGATAGTGTCATTTTTACTTGATTTTTTTTCATTTTCTGCTATCCCGCCCATACCAGGGTAGGCCGAAGGAGCCTAGTGTTAAGACACTACGCTCCGCACTTTCCGATGGAGGCATCGCCTGTTAAATTGCGGAACTCAACGCTGCGCTTTGCCTCTACCACAGAACGAAGGAATGAAAATTTTAAATAATTTAATTTCTTCGAGTGAGGATCGAAACCTCAACTTGTCGTGTTTTCAGTCACAAGCATGTTCCCCTGCGTCATGACTGGCTTCGTTTTAACTTAATCGTGTGATATAATAATATAATGGTTTAATATATTTGCGTTATCAGTATGTAGTTTGTATATTTGTTTCAATTCATGTATTTAAACAATTTGAATAAAAGACATTATTATAAATATTGTTTTTATTTTTTAAGGTTCCGTAGCTTTTAAGGAAAAAAAGGAATCCTTATAAGATCAATTTATTGTCTTTCCATCTGTCTGTCTATCTGCTGTCCTAAGCCTTTATGTCAGGAACGCTTGGAGATATCGGTTTGAAATTCAAATCATATAAGATCTACCCAGATCTACGGCCTCATAATTACCTGAAAAAAAAAAGTATTTTTACATTTATTAAAAAAAGATGGTCGCTTATATGAAAAAAAAACGCGTATTTTGACATTATAAAGGAAATCAAAATTAATAGAATACTGAAATAAGGATAAAATTATGAAATAATAATAGGATACTGAGATAAGGTAGAATTATCAAATTTGGCAGCTAGCATCTACAGATAGTACTAGTTCAAGAAAAAATCTGAAAACTATACATTTGTGGTTAAATCCTTAAAAAAGCCTTAAAAGAGGGTAAAATTTAGTATTAAAGCCGCTAGTTCAAGTGAGATATATGAAAAGGCTCTGACTAAGCTTGAATTTCAGAAATAGGTTGAGATCTCCAATTTCTGTACGAAACCCTCGGTGAGCGAGCGTGACTCGCGCTTGTCCGATTTTTTTATACATTAGTTAGAAAATATTTAAACAATAAAAGTTTAAATATTTTTAATTATATCAAATGAAATACAAATAAACTGGCGCTGGTAGCTGCAGATTGACTTTTGATATCATAAAATTTTAAAATGTAAGACTTCATATAATATTCTTTTTGATAAAATTTTTCGAAAACTGTCTATGATGTCGATTCAACATATTATATTTTTAAAATGTTATTCGACACTTAGGAAAGAAAAATATTTTTTATAAAACAAAAATGTTAACATAGCGGAATTTGAACCCGCGCCTCTTGTAAACCATCCAAGCGCTGTGACCAATGCTTGTTTCATCTTATTCATGTTGCTTTCATCACTGTAGGGAGATCCCAAAGCCTTTGGGTAGCGGAATTTTGTAAACTTACAGAAATAAGTTACAAATATGCAAAGCTTTTGCTTTTTATAGCAATAAACGCGCTGTATCCCGTACACAACAGGGTAGGCGGAGGGAACCTATTGGTAAGACATTCCGTTCCCCACTTTCTGCCGAATTCTGAAGGCGTTGCGTGTTGTGTGGCAGAACTTATCGCCGCGTTTTGCCTTAACACCAGACCGAAGAAATGGAAATATAAATTTAAATATATATTTCATCTCCTCGAGTGAGGATCGAACCCACAACCAGTCGATTTTACAGTCGCACTTTGTGCCCCTGCGCCACGACTAGACTCTACTTTTTCAAGTTTTTATACTCAATTGGAACTCGTGACTTACGACATAAACTTGTTTACAGGTGGTAAACGGTATGACACAATCGTTAGGTACAGTAGTTTATCGTGAAGCCCAGTCGTTTATGGCATACTTAACAATTTGCTTTAGTCTTATGTTTGTTTGTGTATAGAGGTCAATGTGATTTATTATTGTATAAAAGTTGATTTCACATCTCTTGTATCTTGAGAAATCTAATAACAGTTTAGTTTGTTCAGTTTACGAGTATATAATACACCTAATTAAAAGAGAAAAAAAATATTTTTCAATATTGAAAAATTCCGAGCTACGAAGTAGTGGCACCCCAAAAATATGTAGCGTCATATTTTTGGGGGTGCCACTGCTGCGTAGCTCGGAAGTGTAGTAGTTACTGAAAGTAAATACTCTAAGCGATGGTTATGGATTCATATCCTACTATCGATAATGAGTATAAAATATATTTCGGTTTTGTTTGGAAAATTGTAGAATCACAAACGACGTGCATCACGCAGTGTCAAATATTAAGATTGATAAAGAGAAAGATATAACGATTACAATGATTTAAGTGTCGAGGTTAAGCGCGGCGTTGAGCTCTGCCACTCAACACGCAATGCCTCCAGATTTCGGCAGAAAGTGGGGAACGGAGTGTCTTTACACTAGGTTCCCTCTGCCTACCCTGCTGTGTGCGGGATACAGCGTGAAGCTATTTTTTATTTTTTTTTATTAATTTTAATATGAGAACGAGACTTAATATTCCTAAAACATGAAAGATCTACATACACTAAAGTAAATAACAATATTTCCATAATTTTCAACAAAATTTATAAAATATATTTTTCTATCAATCATATATTAGACATTACACTCAAAATGCATACGCAATACGCAATTAGCCGGCAGTGGATTATTCACACCTAATATGGGTCAGGAGGCTCGCACATTGGGAGTAACGTGGAGGCATCTACCAACTTTGGAAACCTTTAAACTATATAAAGCTTTTCTATTTCAACTTTGAGCTTTTAATGTTTCATATAAGACGCTTTTTGCTGTATTCATCAGGTGTACATAGTGTGGGAGGGCCGCGTAGCGTGTGACGTCACGGCTGTGTCGCGCGTCCGCGGATACCAGATCGATATTTGTATTGGAGTTCGAGAGACTCCGTACGAAGTCGGGAGGGCTGAGTGACGCTTACACCACGTGCGAATTATATAACAAAACTGGAAGTTTCGCTACAACAAGTCATTGAGAAAGAATATTTTTGACCCAAATTTATAACACCATTACATCTTGCAATGGTGCTCTGATGGAGAAAAATATAAGGGGATGCCGTCAACCTGCATAATGAGACCACGTCTCGAGAGGCCGCAATTTTAATCAGGCTTACTAAGTTAGATGGGTAGATTGTACAGGAAACTGAAGGGTTAGACCGAGTGTCTACGAAAAGAGCGTTTGTAATCACCGAGTACCCGCTTAAGTCACAAAAAGTAATTAGAAATCATGCTTAATTAGTAGTTTTTAAGAAACATATATATAAAAAGTGTCTTACAAAAATTCCTCTGACTATCTATTTAGGGAATATGGCGTGAAACTGAAATACATATATATATATATATATATATATATATATATATATATATATTACGCTAAAAGTGAATAGGACGCAAGCTAGTTAAAAGCTTTCGTATAAATTGTTGATAAACTCTTCCTGAATTTAAACTACGAAACCACTGCAGAATAATGGTATATAACACGAATTGAGAATATATCTCAGCTAGTAGTACTTACTGCAGGTGGTATCTAGAGATGTGGTGAGAATTAGAAATACGATATTACGTCGTGGATTGGAATCATATACTTTACGTGTTCTTTGAAGTAATGGCTTTAGTCATATGATGGGAGTACTAAATTTTGTCTGTCTCTATTATATTATATTTAAGATAATAAAAACCTGTCAAATTAAAATGAATATATAAAAATAGGCTTACAACGTAGAAAAAATAAGTTACTATCCCATAATAATCTAACTTTAATGGAAAATTTTGAGTCGTCTATGTATACGCTAGGTGCTACGAAAAACGTGCAAGGAATTTTCTTAGCAATTTGGAAGTACTATTGTATAGAATTCCTTAATGGTTTCTTATGTATACTAAATTATATTTGTTTGAAATGTTGCTAAAAATCAAATTGCAATGTGGTAAACTATAGATATAATTAAAACATTGATTAAATTTCGGTAATGAAAGAAAATACTTTCTTTAATAATTAAAAGTAGCTCCATAATAATTATTTAGGTGAAATATAAAACTTTGGCTCTACTTAAGTCTATTTTTTTTTAATTTAAAACACGAACTAAAGTTGCACAGTTAAAAGTTTAATACAACCCTAAAGCTTTGTCCTACAATATATCGTACAGCTAGCTCTACACTACACCGAACCACAACGTCGACACATTCGCAGCTAACAAAATAGGTAGTCTATAAAAGATTTACTCAGACGACCGATAAAAACGTAACACGGACAGGAGCAGAGAGTAGGGCAGTGCAATAATTGCATTCAGTTAAACCGGGTCCGATCGATGTGAGGGTATTTACCTCGCCGGGCGAAAATAATCCGGGTGCCGGTGATGTCAGACGACGTCGCCACTGCGCGTGCGTACTGGACGCGAACGTAAAAATGTGTGGATGCGCTTTCAAAGCCTTATTACTCGAGCGGCGTTAACGCGACGAGCTTTCGCATCGGGCACGGCGCGCAACTGTGGCTACCTGAGCGAGCTGGCGGGCTGAGCGGGCTCCGGCGCGAGTGATGAGTGCGCCTGTGGGTTGATGGCGAGGCGGCGAGGCGTCGGGCGTCAGTCGGTCGCCGGGCCGCGGAGAGCCGGGCGCGCGTGCGAGATATGGCGCCCCGCGGCGGCCCGTGAGGCGCCGGCCCCGCCGACCGCGGAGGGTCGACGGGCCAGCCCGGTCATACGGACTCTCGTCCCACCATGTCCTTGCTCAGCGTCACAGGTTGGTTTTCGCGCCACTTTCCTTCTTGCTTCGCTCTCTAATATCGTATTGTTGTAACAGCCGCGCTAAACTACGAATGAGCTCGCAACGCTGCCCTAGCTTTGTTTTATCTCGAAATCCTTAATAGTTATGGGCGCGTATATAACACAAAGCGTTTTGGGACGTCGCGCGACGATGTCATTTTGCAAAGTGCTTTCAATTTCAGTAATTTCTGTTAGTGAAATAGTGTTTTAATTACTGTTTGGCTACTCATAAATACAATTTAATATTTAATTGTCATTTTTGTTCAAAGACATTGTAAATGTCTGTCAGTTTTACGAAAAAAAATGAATTAATAAATTTGATCTCTAAGTAATTGAAAGTTGAAGTTGAAAGAAATTGATTATATCTTGTATTTGCCGTTCTAAGCATTACACATAGAATCCGGAGAATGTATTTTACTTAATACTTAAAAAGTAGAGTCCTTTCGGCTTGTTTTATTTCACAAATTTTATCGGTTTCTCGCCGTATTCCTTATATAGTAGAGTAGGCATAGGGAACCAGGGAACCTAGTGATTCAGCATCACATCATATTACTATTGAAACCCATCAAACAAGGCTTTCTTCACATTTTCATCCCAGATCCATTCATCTTTTCAGCGCAACACTTACATAAATAGCTTGCCCGAGGCCCATATCGCTTAATGGTTACTTCTATTTAGAACATTTCAAAAGCGAGATCTGACAGTCGATATATTCCTGAGAAAGTTTTCTTATTATACACGAACATATTACCTATGTAAGTTGCGAATAAAGACTTATATGTATATAAATTAGAATTTTATTAATGCAACTTCCTGAAATATTTCACATAAAATAGAAATTATAAATATACAGACGGTTAACATTTAGAGTGTTATATTTATTTCTAAAATAATTACAATTATAAATAGAGATACCATTTTCTCAATTTAGGTTACAAAATATAGGCCACAGCGTTTTGGATCTCTATATTTGTGTCACTATATCACGTTTCCATACAAATGCAATGGAGTTGAACGACCGACACGAAAACGAAATATAATTCCTATTTATTCCTCTAACTTGTTAAGCATACGCCGAAAATCCGCAGTGTTAGTGCATTTAGACTAAAATCAAGCTTACTACAAACATATTTGGGTGCAATTTTAGTTGTGCTTCTCTAAATTGTGGGCTGGAAAATTGCTACGTTATTCGGTGCATTTGCGAACAACGTCTGGCTTCCATTTCTGATTAATTGAAGCTTACATTGTGATCGGTGATTAATTATAAAATAAAATATTATAATGTTGTTGGAAAGATTTAAAAAAATATATTATAATTTAAAAAAAAAAAACGTTGTTGTTGATACCTATCGTGAAGCAGGAGCATAAGCACGTGATTGTAAACGTGAAAGGTTGTTGTTTCGATTTCCGGTCGCGGAAATTTAATGTTTAATAATTTCATTTCTTTGCTCTGGTGTTGAGGCAAAGTGCAGAGTTGAGTTGCGCCACTCAACACGCAATGCCTTCAGAATAGTTATGGCGGAAAGTAGAGAACGGAGTGTCTTAACAGTAAGCTCTCTCTGCCTACCTTGCATTACTTATCTGAAGAACCTTTACTACTTAGCTGAAAAGAAATATAGTTCCAAATATTAAAAATGATATTTATTATTTTCCAATATATATAATTATTTACATTACCACTTTCCCCTTTTATTAAATTAGAAGTAGATAAACTCAATTACTACTTACATAATGTAAGTTAATAATAAGAGAAGTAAATATTTGTATAATATTGTAATACATTCATGTATCTTTTGTGTTTCGTTGTCGCGGGTGGCTTTTCGAAGTATACGATATAACGTTGCTCAGGCGTTTATTTATTTTAAAAGTGAACTCACGCCCCAACATTGTTGGGGCTATTATTTATTTAAATTATTTTAATTTCTTTTTTCCGTCATTAGAAGTCAATGGTTGGTGATACTAGCTGGCAGGGGTAGGAGCCCTCTATTTTTATAATAATAAAATTATCCGACATTTCCTTATCAAAAGTCAAATCTTTAATTTATATAAGTTTTTTTTATTCTTCGAAAAATGTCAACTTGTTATTATAGTAGGCCAGTCGTGGCGCAGGGGCACAAAGTGTGACTGTAAAGTCGACTGGTTGTGGGTTCGATCCCCACTCGAGAAAATGAAATATTTATTTATTTTTTCATTTCTTCGCTCTAGTGTGCGTCTTCTGTCTAGTGAGATCCGCCACTCAACATGCAATGCCTCCAGAACTCGGCGGAAAGTGGGGAACAGAGTGTCCTAAAACTAGGTTCCCTCTGCCTTCTCTACTGTATGCGGAATACAGCGTGTCGTTGGTTAACTTGTTATTAGAACCTTTTTAATTATAAAACTTGTACTAAAAGTATGAATATAATTTGCAAAGTTGCCGCGTCGTCACTATAGGGTTACAATGTTCTACTTTACATACGGCATTATAAACGGTTTTATTACATACTTTGTAATAACTTTATAGAGCTTGAAAAACGGTTTTTAAATAAGATATGTGTTAAAATGTGTAATACGAGGTAAAACGCGGCGTTAAGTTCCGCCTAGGTTCCCAGGTTCCCTTTGCCCTGCTATGTGTGAGATACGGAGTGAAGCTAAAAAGAAACTGTATGATATGTGATATAAATATTGTGATTATTCGTTTTAAAGCTAGAAACTCACAAAATAGTTTTAAAGTTGTAGAGGTTACAAATAATACGTTATGGAGAAAGCACAAATAATATTTTAGTTTTTAAATAATAAGTAGTTTATCTTAAAAATAAAGACAACTTGTCGTTCGCGGGTCCCCAATCCTAAGATAAAATAAAATGTTAGTATATTATACCACATATTTCTCGTCCAAAACATCTTCAAAATCCTATGTTAGTTTGTTTTACACGAGTGGAGCACTAACAGTGGTTGGCCCTATGCCACGTAGGTGATAAACTATTCACAATTATCCCCCCATGTGCCCCATACCACCCGCCACGTGTGACTTCCAACTTATCGGGTAATCTACGCTGAATATAGCATAATAGGTTTTTAATGGATGAATTGAAAAAAGTATATTTATATACATTATTGTATTATATGCATTATTGGGGCCAGTTGTAGCGCAGGTGCACGAGTGTGTGATTGTAAACGAGATAGGTTGTGGGTTCGATTAGCATTCGAGGAAATAAAATATTCAATATTATTATTTCTTTGGTCTGGTAACGTGCGTTGAGTTTCGCCAGTCAATACGCGGATTCAGAATTCGGCGGAAAGTTTGGGAAGCAAGTATTTTAATAGGAACGGAGTATCATAACACTATGTTCCCAGGTTCCCTCTGCCTGCATGTATGCGATATGAAAAAAAAGAAAGAATGAAAAAAAATAACATACCTAATAGGTTTTCAATGGAGGAATTGAAAAAAGTATATTTCCATACATCATTATACTATTATATTATTTCATTATTTCACCTTTGTGTCTTTTATAGTTCACATATGCACAAATATAGAAATACAAACAATGCCTCGTAACAAGAATAAACACACATTTTGTTACGAGTGATTTCATATATTATCCATTACTCATTTTTACGTCCTTGTAAAGATTTTATTTGAATTTCAACTACTTATAGTGACTGTTTCAAATTGGTCAAAAATAAAACTTACCTACATATGTATGTATAGAATTAAAGTAAACGGCAATATATTCTTAGCTTATTTTATATTATAGCTAAAATAATATATTTTTTTATTAACATAGCGAACTATAATAATATATAGTTTTTTGCCTTGAATTAATAATTTAGATTTTGAAAATTATACTTAAAAGAATATTCCGAAGAGGCTACGATACGGTTTATTTAAGGCTGTAGATAAGTTGCGCTTTAGTCCAATACTTGGCTTTCAAGTCGAGTACGTGTATGGGTTGTAGAAATGAGTATTTAATACGTGTATATTTTTTTAAGGAAAATGCTTTGTTTCTATCTTTCGTCTTATTTAAGGAGAGGGACAACACAGGAGAGTTCACGAAAAATATATGCATTAAGTTTTTTCTCCTTTAGATATTGTACTTAAAAATCGTATCCTTAGCGGGGTAATCAAAGAGAATGGAGCGCCACATGCTACGGTCCCTGCATGCCTCTTTCGCTTCGTCCACTATCATCAACCTCTTCATACATGCCCTTTGGGGGGTCCTCATGCTTTCTACGTGACCTTTCTCCAGTATCTTTGATATAGAGTTTTCAAAGGTCACCCGAGGGCTCCCCTTACCTCTCTTACTGCTTACTTTTCCGTCATAAATCTTTTTTGCCATTCTTTCATCAGTCATTCGACGTGCCCAAACCAGCTGAGCACGTTTTTCTTCATTCTCACCGTGACATCCTCGCCATTCTGTGTATGTCTTCATTGTGGATTCGATCAACTAAGGTGACTCTACATATCCTACGAAGAGATCACATCTCCACAGCATTCTTCTCATTCTTCTGTTCGTTCGTTCACGTTTCGTTGCCGTATAACAGCGTCGGTACCAACACTGCATTGTGTACGGCGAAACATCTTTCCGCATCCGTCTTCCATCTCTACTGAACATACTTCTCAAATATAGCACTACCACCGACCACACTACTAGCCGAGGGTACTGGCGCATATGACGCTAACAAGAATACAAGCCTTTCGTCGTGGACCCTATATTATAGTTACATGACAATATTGATTTGCTCTTATTATTTTTAGCTTACCCAAGTTACCTAATGTGTAGTTCGTGTATTGTCTAAGTCCACGTAGGTTAAACCTATTATTCTATTTACAAGCTCCGTATAGATCACCCACATTAACTTCCGACTTGAACGAACCTTTAGACTTTTTGCTCAATGTAGGTGCCACTGGTCTATAGAATAAAGCAACCATTTAAAAAGAAGCATAAAGACATATCCTTAAAAATAATATTTATTTTCTACTTCTATTTAACGTAATTGTGATATTTTAGTTTTATGTCGAAATAATTTATTTCAACTGCTACAATCAATGAACATATTACTTTTCTTTTTATGATTTCTCTTTGATGTTGAAGCGTTAGATTTCTCTGGGGATGGAAGGGGTATACTTTTATATCTGTGAATCGACGATGGGCTTCAAAAATGCAAGATGAGATATTTCTTCTAATTATTTTTTGTGATATTTCAATGTATTAGTTCTAATTTTATTTAAATTTCTAATTTATTTTTAGATAGTTTACTTACTATAATATTATATTTATTCGTCATTAAGCCAGTACGTTAGAATCGAATAAAAGTGCTTACAATAGTCTATTTCCAGAATTCGGTGTAAAATGGAGAACGGAGTGTCTTAACACTAGGTTCCCTCTGCCTACTCTGGTGAGTGCGGGATACAGCGTGACAATAGAATATTTTAAATTTGAATCCCATAATAAAATTTTATTTATTAGAAATAATTTCTACTTTATCAATCGACGCTACTATATAAATCCATCATGCTTAAAAACACGGTCAAGTGTATTTCAGATGCACGTTGAGGTTCTTATTGAAAATAATTTTACCATGTTTATTTATATAAAAATTACGGCCAACTTTAAAACTTCCTTTTTTAATTGAAAATTTAATTTAGGATTTTACTGTCATAATGATAATATTAAATTTTAGATTAAGGGAACAGTGTGTATAATAAATAGTAAAGATATAATTAAAGTCATCGTGGTGCCATTTTTAAAAAGATACGCCAAATTTAATTAAATGAATAAAGATTGAAAAATATACATATATGTTTCGCAAGAGACGCGGACGCGGTGTCCAATCTCGCTACATTCAAAATTTTCTACGTTCTCTATAAAAACCATTTTTCTTTCCTAAATGTGGAATAATACCTTAAAAATGTTAAAATATAGGTTCTGTTACCACTTTTAATAAAAAACTTGTTAAAATATAGGTTCTGTTACCACTTTTAGTATGGGAGTTCGAGATATGAATAAGTCATGCCATTTTCCATAATTGTTATGAAATCTTAGTGATTCATACCTAGATTTACAATATAAGAGTATATTTATAATATTTTTGTATAATATCTCTTTAGCCCTACATAAGCGAAATAGAACTATAAAAACGACTTCAAATATAACGAAAGATAATGTTGCATTTGCTATTCGATTTTTATGCTCTAATTTATTCCTTTCTTCCCTCTTAAGGACTGTGGCTTATTGCTAGCAAAGACTTTTCTTTTAAATTTTATAATAAACGCTCGTCGTTTTCTTTAGAAGCGATGTCAAAAGTCAGGTATTCTCCGTGAATTGTGTCAAGAAGGGACGTTTTAAACTCGCCGCGACGTAACAGTGTCGCACTTGTATGGTTTCTATTCCTTATGGTATGATATAACCTGAGTAGGTACCTTTATTCTACCTCAGCGTGTTCGTCGATGAGTCCAAGTACCTACTTCCTCCGCCTTTGTAGCTTTACAATGAAATCTTCATATTAATTGAAATTGGCTTATACTATATTATAGAAACTTACTCTCTGAAATCGGCTTCTATTAAGAAGTTTGGTGTATACTGTAATATATTGCATTACTTTAGGGTTCTCGGGTTGTCTAGCAACGATTGTAAATAACATGTCGAGCAATTAATAGCGTATTCAATAATAAAATCTTTTAATATATTAAGATATATCAACTATATTACAGATACAATATACAAATTATAAAATTGTTTGTTTCATTAATCTTGTAAGATTTTTACAAAAGAATTCTATAACTAATATTATTTTGTGTTTAAGTTATGTATTATAATAAAAATAAAAACAATATCATATAAAAATGATATATAAAAAAACAAAGCAAAATTAACAGTAATAAAGATATAATTTACGTAAAAAAGTGTTTGGGAGAACATTTATATATATAACTACAATGTAGATACAGGAAATCCTCCTCCAAGTCAGAAAAAATGTACTGTTTTCCGATACTTTACTTACTGATTGACTAAAATACCATAGGTTATAGCCCTCACAACTCAAAACTTTACAAGACACAGCTGTGGCAATCAATTCTTTATACATAAATATCTATACAATTAAAAAAAAAATCAGCTTCACGCTGTATCCCGCACACAGCAGGAAAGGCAGAGGGAACCTAGTGTAAAGACACTCCGTTCCCCACTTTCTGCCGAATTCTGGAGGCATTGCGTGTTGAGTGGCAGAACTCAACGTCGCGCTTAACCTCGACACCAGAGCGAAGAAATGGAAGTATAAATTTAAGTAAATATTTCATCTCCTCGAGTGGGGATCGAACCCACAACCAGTCGGTTTTACAGTCACACCTCGTGCCGCTGCGCCACGACTGGCCATTATAATCTATACAATTTACATTATCATAAAAACCAAATTTTGTGACTACACCACGGACATATTTCATAGAATCCTTTAAGTAGGAAATCAGGCTAACGGCTATTACGAAACCTTTGTTTTATTAAAAAAAAAAAAACTAGGATCCCCATTTTCCGTCAAAGCAGAAACTAGGGCGGCCCGCTCTGTTATTATTCACAACGATAGCACCTATTTTCGTAGTTTTTAAATGGCGATAGTTTCTGTGTAAAATGTTGTCGATAATATTATAATATTCTTGGAAAGAATTTAAAATTTATTCTGAAAGGTTCCTTGCGCACACGTGCAAAGAAATCTGACGGAAACATTTGGAAGCTCAAAGCAACTCGCAGAAGCCATTTTAATACTAGATTCTGACATTTGCAAAAAATAGGAGGCCGAATTGCACAAGATTCTTTCTGTGATTTTTACTTTTTGTCTATTCATGTTTCACCACATGCCAATTTTTCATTGTTTACTTTGAAGTTTAGGAGGTTTTGTATTTGCTGTCGCTTACATAAAAAACCGGTTAAGTGCGAGTCGGACTCACCCACCGAAGCGCCCGTAAAAATTTCAGGATTGTAGGTAAACAGGAAGAAAAACTTATAAATATTGACAAACTTAAGTTTGCGATTGTAATGTTTTTTTTTACTGTGAAATACGTATAAATTTTCGTTTTTTGGATTTTTTCCTTTATTTATTTATTTATTTATTTATTGATCCACCAACATTTGTTTACATCAATACATACAAAAAAGATACATAATATATGGAATTAAAAACTAGGTGTAACAAATACTTACAGGTAGATACATCTTGCTATATTAGAGCGAAAATAAACTCCTACGCACAGGCACAAAACAAGTGAAAAGAAATTTAAAGAATATTAGAATTAATAAATTTTTTGGATGATTGGAATTCGGTGTTCAATATTAATCGAATTTTGCTAGTCGAGTCGGCATTAATGTCAAATAGGTCACTGTACTCATTAACCAACTTGCAAAGTCTGGGAACAGGAGAGTTTGATCCAAACACTGTTTTTCGGAGTGGAGAATAAAGGAGGGATACTATATTACGGGGAAACCTCACTGGTACTCGTATATTAAATTTATTGAGTAGCTGAGGGCAGTCAATTCCATTGGTGAAAATTTTAGAGACAAAAAATACATCTAACCGCTTTCTACGTTCTTCTAAGGAAACCATTCGGAAATGATTTAATTGTTCACAATAAGAAGGTAGTTTCTTTTTTGAAATTCCGTTCGAAAACAATAGGTACCGCAAGAATCTTTTTTGTATTCTTTCTATT